>KL647291.1:3145433-3725076 GCA_000727475.1 Sarcocystis neurona | reverse complement strand
GTCTGTGTTCCTCTCTCTCTCAATATAATATTTATATATATGTGTATACAGATATATATATATATATATATATATATATATACACCAGCAAAGGCAGGCGTCTACGAACGGGTACAGCAGCGTGACGTGGACACTGGTGAATATGTGCATAGATGTGTCTGTGCCTTCTATCAATATATGAAAAGAAGAGAAGGCCAGAACACGACGGTACGGCCGGCAGAGGGCTTTTCTTGTGTCCTGCCATACTTATGTGTACGTGTGTGCACACGTGTATGCACATGCATGTAACCGTCGCGTGGCTGTCCCGCAGGGTGTTGCCGCGGCATTGCCTCTTTCTGCAGTGCCTAATTTTATTTTCGCTGGCTGTCGTGTTCGTGGGTCTGCCGGTGTTGCAGCAACTCCGGTGAATTACGTCGCCTTGCGCACGGGGCAGCACGACAAAAAACAGCTGCGCAGGCGCCTGGTGACTCCTCTTGTCTTCGTCAGCGCGTCATCCTACGCGTCAGCAGGAAGAGATCGAGCAGAGTTGCTCTGCAGCTACGAACGACATCCTCCAGAAGATCCAACAGTATGTCCCTTCGTTTCGACGTGCAGGTGTCTGTAGCAAGCAACACACGTGTTTGTACGTAGCTGTCCGTCTCTCTGCATGCGTGTGTGTATCCGTATGTGTGTATGTGGTATACCTCTGCTGCACGTGTCTCTGAGTTTGCCTTGCATGTGTATACGTCTCTACAGGTACGGAGACAGCCCTTCCAGATAACACTTGCTTGCACGTACATTGGCAAGGCACCCCTGCTTTGGCTTCGCCGCACATCGTATAGGAGAGCTATATATCTGTGTTTATACGTGGACGTGTATGTATTTATTTGTATACATGTGTACACATATATATATATATATATCAATGTATACATACCTACGGGCTCTTACACGTGCGCGCCTCTCTCTGCTTGGTTGACATATATTTACTCGCACGCATCGGTATGTGCGTATATGTGTATCGGTGTATACATACCCAGGGGCTCTTCTACGTATGCGCATGTCTCTATTTGCCTCTGTGTGCGCGGCACGTCTGAGAGCCGGCTTCACCGACCTGGAGAAGGTTCTTACGCTGGCCCTTGCAACTACGTATCTACGTGTACATATCCACGTACGTATGTATGTCTTTCACACCCAGTCGAGGTGTGTGCTTGTCTATATGTGGATGCGCCTTACAGAGCATGCAGCTGACTCTATCCTCCGGTAGGCAGCTCAGGAGACTTGTACGGTGTATGTCTATGTAGTCTGGGGGGGGTCGTGATTAGAAACGGCCGCGGACCTGTGCCGCTATAGGTGGTTTATACGGCTGTCGATGTACCTGTGTCGCAGGAGGCTTGCGACTTGGGCGCCAATATTTGTCACATTGCACTTCGACGTATGAGCATACAACATACGTGTGTGTATACATTTGTCTGTCAGTCTGTCTGCACGCGTGTATGGGTCGAGGAAACTGGGGAACTAGCTCTTTGTTCCCCACTAGTGATGTACGCGTAAAATCGGCCTGTGTGTAGCAGATAGCCGGAGACATCCTGTTAAAGAAATTCAAGCTGCTGTCTCTGTCTGTGCGTACCCGTTCGAGTAGGTCATGCCTGGATAGGGTCTCTGTGTTTTATATATGTGTACGTGTGTTGAGTACACAGAGAATGAGCGGGACCCAAATGTTATCACACATATACATATTTATATATATGTATATACTGCGTAGATGAACGTATGTTGCCGCGATGCTTATGTCTTTGTGTATGCATCTCATGTGTGTATATATATATGTATGTATATGTGCATACTGCATGGGTGAACGTATATTGCCGGTATGCTTATGTCTTTATGTATGCATCTCGTGTACATATATATATATATATAGGTGTACGTTTGATATACATGCATAGACGTGTGGCAGCACGTATGTGTCTACGCACACATATATGCTTGTGTGCATGATTACACATGATTAGTCATATATAAGCAAATACGTTCACCTATCTATCTATCCATCTATATATATATATATACATATGTATATATTAATGCACACATGTGCGTATGGCCACATATGAATCTACACGTGTATATGTGTACGTGTTTCAGCGTTTCTTGGCATTTGAACAGAAACAGAGATTGCTGCTCCCTGCGTGGTGTCAGAAGGGTCAGCCCGTCGTCTGACGCGGCTACTCTTCTTCTTTTGCTGCCAAGCCTCTGCTTCGCTGCTTCTGCGTGTGCTGCACGTGTGTCTGTGTGGGCTGTAGAGGAGGGGGTCCGGATGAAGTGCTTGATTCTACGTTCCCTCGGCTGCGTCCCGACTTTTTTGCTGCAGCTTGTGAACAAGCAGTGGAGAACCGCAACCTTGGGCGACAACGCGGACATATTGAAGGTGGAATCGATGGAAATTGACGTCCCCGTTGACCCCGTCTTCGATCCGCGTCTCGTTATTCAAGTGCGTCCTCTCTAAACACAGCTGTGTATACGTATGCACATACATATATATATATATATATGTATATATGTGTGTCTGTGTGGACCCACTGTCTACTACTAGTAGTATGCGTGCAACTCGGTACGTCAAAGACGCGGCCGCTGCAGTTTTTTCAAACTGTACGTGCGCGCGGGTAGGTATCTATCTACACGTGTCCACGGGTTTGTATACACGTCTAGAAAAAGGCGAATATATATTGATAGAAACACATACGTGTGTACACACACGGAGTACAAGTATACCTATATCTGTATCTATACAAATATATATACATCAGTGTTATTGTACATATGTGCGTTTGTGTGTATGTACAGGACAGAGGAAGGTGCTTATATATACATATATATATATACATATATGTATATATATATATGTGTATATGTATATATATATATGTGCATATATGTGGATGCGGTGTTGTGACTTCGACAGCAGACAGAGTTGAAGCGCTGCGGGTGTTGTGTGGATTTTCTGCTGCGTCTGCGTTGTATACGAAGTTATATGCGTGCGCAGGTAGGTATGTGTTCACAGACTGCCCTGCATAGAGACGTGCTGCGCACGTGCCCCCAAGTGTACGTATCTGCACAGAGACAGAGGGACACAGAGGCCGAGACAGAAGGAGACACGGAGACACAGAGAGGATCGGCGGGAGAGGCACGTAAAGACGTACCAACACTTTATGTGTTGGTGGACATAGAGACAGAGAGAGAATTAAAGAAAGGCGCCTTTTTTCACGCGTTCTGTACAACTGAGTGTATGCTGTGTGCCTGGTTGCGACGGGTGAGTCAGGTGTACGACCGCAAGAGAAAACCCAAGTACTTTGTCGGAGAGTACTCCATGTCTCTGGTGCCCCTCCTGCCGTGGGTGTTGGACCAGCAGGCCGCTCTCGAGTCTATCGTCGCCACAAATGATTTTACGGATAGTCTTGACGTTAACCAGCTCAGTAAGATTCTTCCTGGCAGCGTCTGGTGCGGCACGGGCGAGATAGGTGTGCTGCTGTTGCTGGTGCTGCGGGTGCGGCGGGGTCTGTCTGGTGCCGCTGGAGTGCTTGAGACTCAAGTAGAAAAACTGCCGCAGCTGTTCTTGTTGCTGCGTTGGCAAGTGCGCTGCTGCCGCTATTGCGAGACACAGCAGGTGTGCGGCGAGGTAACGTGGGTCCTCCGTCTGCCGCGACTGCAGCGCGCTGCCGAAGGGCTTCGTCGTTTGCCGTTGCTGCTGCACGCGCACGCAGCACCGCACTGCTGCAACTCTGGTGATCAGTCTGCTGTCGGCTGGTGTCCGTATGCAGTGATTTACGCTATCTTCAGACAACGCCGCCAGCCGTTTGGAGGTCGTGCCCGTAGCTGCACTGCGTCCATGTCGAGCCACTTGCATGCACATAAGGAAAGTGGTATATACGTGTATAGAGAGAGAGAGGAGAGAGAGACTTACATACGTGTGTATATCTTCGTGTGTATATGTGTATGCCAGGAGGGGGAAGTGAATAGGCGGGACGGTGAAGGAATCGTTTGTACGGATGGGAAGAGACGGATGTGCGGGGGATCAAGCGTTAGTCGCGGAGGGAAGCAAGGCGGACGCTGCTGCTGTAGAGAGGCAGAGACAGTTAACAGAAGCAATCAGTAAAAAGATGTGCCGACGGCGAGGCGGGACCGAGAGCTCGACCCTGTGGCTAACTGCGGCAGAGGGACGTGCTGCTGTCGCTCTTGCTGAAAGATACGCTGTTCCTTGTTCACACATCTTACGACACTGCTCCACTAGACCCTTGCTATAGACGTGGCCCTGCTGGTTGGTCTGCAGCTGGTCGGTCTGCAGCTGGTCGGTCTGCAGCTGGTCGGTCTGCTGCTGTTGGTCTGCTGGTGTCGGTCTGCTGCTGGTGAGTCTGCTGCTGGTGAGTCTGCTGCTGGTGAGTCTGCTGCTGGGGGGTCTGCTGCTGGTGGGTATGCTGCTGGTGGGTATGCTACTGCTATTACTGCCGCTGCTCCTCACCGTCAGAGATAAAAATGCGACGCGAGCGGTGTTTACGCTGCTGCTGCGGCCCGTGGGAAGTAGAGGTAGACACGCTGCTCATGTTGCTCGCACTGGCGCTGCGGCGCGTGGGAAGGAGAGGCAGAGATGCTGCTCATATTGGTCACCGTGCTGCTGCTTCTGTTGCTGCTGTTGAAGAACAGAAGTGCAGCTTTTGCTGGCTAGGGTGCTGCTGGAACCTGCCGTGCACAGCACAGACTTCCAGCTACGGCTCACCGCCCCCCATCGGTGCTGCTTGTACTTCTGCCGCAGTACATGAAATTTCTTTCTGCTCCAGCTGCTGCAGAACGTGAACGGCTGCGTAGCTGCTTATCGTATTTCTTCTGCCGTCGCACTTGGTAGTACTGTTCGCGAGCGGTCCATGCGTTGCTCGTTTCCTGTTGGTGGTGGTCGCGCTGGTGCTGTGGCTGCTGCCGCGTGCGAAGTTCATACTGCTGCTGCTGCTTGTCATGCAAGAGAGAGGGAGACAGGTAGATCTGCTGGTTGTATTGTTGATGGCGTGGTGCTACTGCTGCTGCTATTGCCGCGAAGAAGCGAGACGCACCGCCGACCGTTGCACTGCTGCCGCTCTTGCCGCCGCGAGCAAGAGAGAGATGAGCGTGCCCCAGTCGCGCAGCAGCTCCTGGTGCTGCTGTGCTGCTGCTGCGCAGCTGTTGAGTTTTACCCCCAGGTGTCGCAGTTGCTGCTGTCCTGTTCAGGTGGACTGCTGCGGGGCTTCCACGGGAAAGGGCAGACCCCGCCGGAGGCGCACGTCGGCCTTCGGGCCCTGAGCGCTGCGGACAGGGAAACTGCAGACGCTGTGAAGAGTGCCTCGCAGTCGCACGAAGGGATTGCCGGCGTGGAAACGGACAACCACGTAGGTGCCCAAAACAGAAAAAGAAGAAAAGTAACACGAAGGAGGAGGAGGAAGAGGAGAAAAAAGAGAGAAGGAAATGACAAAGGGGACGAACGGAAATAGTAGGAGAACAGAGGAGACGGAGGACCAGAGAAGGACGCAGGACTGCCGGGGGGGAGAAGAAGAAGAAAAGGAAAAGGAAGGGATGGACAACAGAAGAGGCGGAGCAGCAGGAACGGACGCGCAGGACGGTCGGAAGGCTCTTTCTGCCTCGGCGTTCTGCTGCTTTCGTGTACACATAGGAGAGACTGGGGAAGGGGAGCGGGTTTTCCATCGGCTCTCTTCATTTCCCTCGCCTGCCTCTGTCTTCACACACGCATGCGTTCGTGAAGAGAAGAGCGAAGAAGCAGCGGGTTTTCCTCCATTTTCTTTGTCCAGCAGGCGCACGTTCTCGTGCGTGTGTGTGTATGTGTGTGTGCGATGACGGCGGTGGGGGTGCTGCGGCGGAACGTTGCAGATCAAGGAGCAGCAGAGACTGCGGGAAGTGTCTGACCTGCAACCGTAGACAGCAGTCGCGGGCCAGGGAGAAGAGGGCGGCAGACTACCTCCCTGCTCAGACACATCCGTGCATGTGTTTGTAGCGAGAGAGAGATAGAGACACATGGATAGAGATAGGGAGACTGAGGTAGATAGATTTAGATGGATATGTAAATAGATAGGTACAGATAGATATGCATATAGATAGATACGGATAGACAGAGAGATAGATAGGGAGGTAGATATATAGATAGATGTTGATAGATAGATAGATATATAGATAGATAGATATATAGATATTGGTAGATAGGGAGATAGGTAGATATAGATAGATGGGTACAGACAGAAAGATGTAGATGGATAGATATATGTAGATATAGATAGATAGGTAGATATATAGATAGCTATAGATAGATGGGTATAGGCAGAAAGGTATAGATGGATAGATGTTTAGATGAATATATAGATAGATAGGTGTGTCTACCATATGCATGTGTAGACACGCCTTTGTGTATGTATCTGTAGTCGTCCAGATGAATATGTTTGTATTCCCTGTGCGTCCGTGTGAGTGTGGATGACACGTAGATAATATCTGCACGTATGTAGGCCGGACGGTGACGCAACTGCGTTGCAGTCGTCGCAGCGGAGGAAAGGCGACTGAAGAGAAGTTGGTGGTGGGGGGGAAGCGTCAGGAGTTGCTGTCGTCCCCAAGGTGGGCAATAGCAGTTGGGAGAATCTCAGCGCCCACGGGGGGGACCGCATGCGCAGTCCGCGCTGCAGACAAAAACAAACGGCAGATGCTACAGAAGGCACTGTTTCAAGATATAGGGACAAAGGCATGAAACGCAAGCAAAGGATGATATACATATATATAGAGAGAGATATATATACATATACGTGTATATAAGTACGTGTGTGCGAATATTCAAAGGTATACGTAGATGCCGACTGTACGCATGTGTATATATATATATATATGCGAATATTCAAATGTATCCATCGATGCCCAGTGTACGCGTATATACATATATATACATATATATATATATATCTATGCAGATATTCAAATGTATACGTAGATGCCCAGTATGCGCATGTATTATATATATATAGGAATATTTAAATGTAAACGTAGATGCCCGGTATACGCATGTATACATATATGTCTATGTATACATCTGGAATTAATATGACTGGTACATTATGTAATATTCATTCGGCGCGCATGTGTGTTTGTGTGTCTAGACGTGTGTACATATGAGTCGTTGACTGTGAGCGTGTGCTGTGCCCAGAATTTTGCGGATTCTTGGCTGCTACCGAACGGGCTGCCGAAAATTCTCGTCGCGAGCTACTCCGTCCCAGGCGTCCGCTACGACGTTATATACTCCAACATGTTCACGCTCAACGTCTACATTCCTGCAAAGTACGCAAGCTGCAAGTTGAATACATATATACATACATACATACGTACATGCATGCATATATACATACATACATATATACATACGTATACATGCGTACATACATACATACACACGTACATACATACATACATACATACATAAATAACATATACCTATACACAACACATATATATATATATATATATAAACCATAAGTATGCATGACATAAATATATATATAATATACACGTGTGTGAGCTGTACACTGGTACAACAGTGTATGTGTGTGTAACCACACGTGTATATCTACATATATGTATATATCTACATACATATATATATATATCTAAAAGTGCATTTGTGAAGACGTGTAATGCTGGTGCCTGTGCGCGGGTGCCGTCATCCATAGGCGGATTATGTTCCGTATGGAGTACGCGGTCGTGGGGATGCTACCTTTGAATATACATGGTCGCTAACGGGTAATATATATATATATATCTGCATCGCTTGTGCGTATTCAGGTGTACGTCCCAGCTCACGTACGGATGGAACGCAGAGTTTCTTCCAAACTGAAGCCCCGCAGAAACGTTCTCTGTATGTGCGTTTGCATGTGTGAGATGCTGCTGTGGCTACCTGGTCTCCCTGCCTTGCCTGTGCGAAGACTGGCTCCACGGTGCAGACACAGGCGCCGACGCAGATTGCTGGGAGGTGTTCTTAAACTTTGTTGCTGTGTGCCGTAGAAGTAGTTTGCATGTTTGTACATATGCACACGTTGAAATAGATATACCCACATATATATAGGTGTATATGTCTGAATGTGTATACATTAACTTTTGTAATGTAGGTGTATGATGTATACAAAGGTATACAGGGAAAGGCACACGCTAATTTATCCATCCGCAGAGTAGGAGTTCATCACAGACAGACGCACTTATATGTCAAGACCCATGAACACATATTTGTGGATACGTGTGTGGTTAGTGCAGGTCAACAACATCCCTACGTATATATAGATATGTGTGTACGTCTGTATATATATGTGTAATTATCTACGTAGCTGTGTACTCTAGGAGTGCGTATGCGTGAGGATGTGCGGGTCCAAATGCGCGGACAAAGGTGGAGGGGTTTCGTGTGCTGTGCTTTTGATTCACGCCTGGAATGTAATAAGCGAAGTGTTGTGGGGTAAACACAGATGCGCACACTAGATAGAGAAGTACACTAGATATATATGTATTCGTCGGTGTCTGTAGGGTTATGTAAAGAGAGAAACTGCTACGACGGCGTTGCTGCGTGCCCCGGGGACTCCTGGGTTTGCTGCCTGCTGCCGTGTGGACTGCAGCTGCTGCTGCTGTTGCATGTGCTGCTGCTGCTGCTACTGTGCCGCTGATGTGCTGCCGGTGCTGCAGGTTCGTGTTGTGTGCTGAGGGGAAGCGCGTGGCTGACAAGAAGACGAAAGAGCTGTATAAGCGACCCTCAGTTCAGTCGACTTTGGAGAGTTTCCTCGAAGATGTAGCATTTCCTGCAGACTTCCTCCGAAAGGCTGTCCTGAACGAAGTGGACGTCACCGGGCAAATCAAATTCTTCGTCGATCTTTCACATGGAGGTGCGAGTGTGGCATACGTGGAATTTTCTCCGGCCTCCATAAAAGGCTGGGACTCCGCGCGTGTGTACGTGTATGTGTGTGTATGTACATACGTACGTATATGTATAGGTGGATAGATACGTAGACATATAGAAAGATATAGAGAAGGATAGAGAGAGAACTAAGTGATTAAAGACGTAGATAGGTAGGTACAGTTTTATGTGTCAAACAGAGGTTGATATATATGTAGATCTACGGATACAGATAAACGTATACATACGTAGATAGCTAAAGGTACACATTTACATATACACGTATAAATTGAAGTGCAAATAGATATAGGTACTTGGAAATACGGAGATGCATGTGGGTAAAGATATATAATATATAGCTATTCACATTTGTGAACAGATATAGAAATGTATAGATATATGTATGTAGAGATTTGCATATATGGACAGAGAGAGAGATGGCTACGAATATGCTGATGTGTATGTACATATGTATATATGTATATATCTGCACTGATATACAGGTATATGGATATGTAGGTTCAGAAGGGTTTCGTACTGTAAAATGTGGAATAGTCCGTAGTGCGCCGATGTGTGGGGGCGCGCAGACACCGATGTGTCTGTGTGGCTTCTTGCATTGCGCTGTGTGTAGCAATCCTGGGTCGCCGTATCTATTGACGAGCATGCTGCAGGAAAGTACATGTGTGAGAAAGAGGATACACAGGGACGGTGGTGTGGTCGGCGCTCTCCACGTGCGACGCGGAGAAGCAGCCGCGCGTTACTGCAGAGACGTTGTGGAAGTGGGTCCAGAGGCGCGCCCGTGCGCGCATCTGCAGACATTCAGAAAGACACCCCGTGGCCTGTATCTACGCATACGTACCTACACACGTACGAGGATAGCCAAGGTGTACCCCGCTCTTCCTTCTGTGATGACACGCAAGCCAGCACAATATATATATATGTATATGTGTACGCACGTGTAGAGGGAGAACGACGTCGACAGGTGTGCGGCGTTCCCGTCGCGACAGCGGTCTGCTGGAATAGGACGCGCATGTCTGTATGGAGAGAAAAACACGCAGAGATATGTGTATTCGTCTACGCAGTTTCATCTCTGTATATAGGATATATACAGGAGTACGTATGCATGTGGATGAACCCATGGACTCTAGACAAAAGCTGGATCTGCGTGTCTGCATGTGTATGAGTGGACATTTCTCTACGTGTAGAGGGATTTCCTTGGGTTCGCATCGGGTTGAGTACACGACGTGGAGCGGGAGGATGGCAGAAGACACTTTTTTCCCCCGTATCCAGGCGCGCTGCACTTGCGTGAAGCATCTCTCTGTCCGTGTGCGTACATCTATGTACGTGCACGTGTGTGTGTGCCTGGGAGGACGTGTGGATGTATGTATGTATGTATGTATGTATGTATGTGTGTATGTATCTATATGTATGTTTATGTATGTATATGTACGTATGTTTAGGTGTGTATGTGTATGCATGCATGGATATGTACGTATGTATATGTATGTGTGTATAAACATATACGTATGTATGTATGTATGTGTGTATGTACGTATGTGCCCGGGTACAGTCGTGCGTGATGATGCCTACGTATAGCGGCGTAGCGTGAAGGGTTAGTTGTACGCGTGAATAGATGTATGTCTGTGTAGTTGTGCGTAAGTTTGGCGCCCGTGTGCGGACGCCGGTTTGTGTGGTTGTGTGCGGAGGCGGACATAGGTGTACGTGTACGCGCGCGCGCGTGGCCAAGTGGGTGTGCTACGTCTCTCGGATGTGGACTGAGTCTGTTGAGTAGAAGCTACCACTTTTGGTGCAGACAGCAGCGGCGTCTTCCTGGTACGGACGGAGGGGCTGTGAAGGACACGGCGCGTTCCCCGAAAGACACGTGTGTGTGTGTGTGTGTGTGTGTGTACATGCGTGTGTACGAACCTCGGAAGCCGCCTCCACGTATAGGCAGTTTCTAGTAGTGTAGGCGTTCCCGCCGGTTCCTGCACACAACGCCCTGGGCAGTACGCGGACGTGCATTCTGATAAAAAAGCGTAAATACGAGCCGAGGGATGTCGTCTTCATGTTTCGTATTCGTCCGTGCACCCGTTTACATACCGGTGTATACGCCCAGCCTACGTACAAGCCCCGAGCGAGACACCCAACTTGCTGTGTGCACCTGTGTATCGGTGTGTATAGGCAGGAGCGTCTACACACCCGTAATCTGTGCGCGCCCTTCCATTTCCTCTCCAAGGTGTGACAATTCCGGTGTCCGCGTCGTTGTACGTGGTCCACCCTCCCCTGACGCGGGCTGCCGCCCACACTCCTCCGCTCTGCCGCTGCTGCGTTCGCCGGCCTCCTTCTACCTGTGGAAGTATCTCTGTCCGGCTGCGCACTTCTCTCCATGCACACACCTGCCGCTGTGTGGAGACCGTCCAGACGTGTCACTTCAAGAGGTGCACTCGTGTTCGCCCGTAAACTTGAAAAGCCGTGGAACTCCCCCTCTCTACACTTGTGTGCGTGTGTGCACGTGAACTCCGGTGCGTCAGAGGATCCGAGCAGTCGTGTGCGCCGCTGCGCAAGCCAAACGATTCGCTCTGCGTAGAATGTCACGTAGGCCCCCTACAAAGAAGACAGGCGGGCTTTGTTGTATCGGTGTCTGATCTCGTGGGACTGCGTGTAGGACAACCAAATCCGTACGTGGATCAGGACGTGGCCGAGTGGGCGACGAACAAGCGGCGGCTGCGGGAACGCTTGCGGGGTGCCGACGCGTACCCGAAGCTGCTCAAAGTGCGAGTGTATGTGATCCGAGCGATCAGTCTCAACATCGCAGAGCGTGCAGCCCTTCCGAATCCATACCTGTCGTTCACAGTTGGAGACAAGCGCGTGAGTGGTCAAGACGGCTCTCCCCTACCTGCCGAACCACTTCATGTGTCACTTGATGTGCCACTTCTTGTTTGGGCTCGTCTGGTGGTGTCCATGTGACGGTGCGTCCCTGTGCGTCTGGAGGGGCCGCACGTACGTGGACGTGCACGTGTATTTAAAAGGCTTTCCAACGGCGTGTGTATGGCTGTCTGTGTATGAACACCCACGGTGTGCCGTCGCCATACGGGTCGGGGTGGGGAGAGAGCGTGACAAGAGAAGAGACTGGGACATAGAAAAAGTGGAGATCAAGACGCAGGTCTGTGAATGCAGTGAGATGCGCTTCGGTGCACGACGCGTGCATACCTCTCTGACATCTGCGACTTCGTGTCTGGTTTATACGCCTGCGTTGCCGGACGAGTGGAGAGCTTGTCTGGCCACGTCCCACCCCTACCGAGGAAACCGAACCGGAGCGTGTCGTTGTTGAAAAGGAGTTCCTACGCGGGGAAAGAAATGCGCGAGCACAAATCTTCTTTCTGCGAGTGTGCCAGTCCACGTAGTCTTTTATGTCCGTGTGAAAAGGATCGACATTTGTATGTCGATCTCTGAGGACCAAGGTGTCTCAAGCTACTCAAACAATAATCAATCTATCGGAGACTCGAGCAGTGGTTGCTGGCCTTTACACATACATATATGTATATGTATGTGTGCGTGTACATGTACTAATATGTATGCTTGACGAAATGGGACGAGTGTCATATATGTAAACTATCAGCCTCAACACCGCGAACGACAACAAGCATCTCAGTCATGGAAAGAAAAAGGAAATGTGAGTGCTGCTGCTGCCGCAACTGCGCATGGGCGACGAGACCACATGGACTTCTGCGCTGCTGATGACTGAGCCGGCGTCTCTCCCTCTATCTTTTCTTCTGCCTACGTGCATCGGTTACCTGTTAAGCCACTAGCTCCTTGGTCACCTGTAGGAAAGGGCAGCTTTACGTATGCAACTGCACGAATGTAGACGTGTGCTCCTGAGTAATGTGTACACACACACAGACACGAAGGCGTGCACACGTGAAGATACAAACTGATCTTCTGGTTCATGTGACCGGAGGAACGCTCGCTCAGGCGCTCACCCGTCTGAGCTATCGAGGGTACTCAGATCGAACCGGCATGCATGCACGCCAAGCAGAGTTTTTCCAGTGTCTAAAGGAGTCAGGGAGAAAGTTTCTACTCTGCGAGGAAACATCGTAGTTCCGTAGTGCTCCATCGAGACAATGTACACGCTCAGCCCTATGTGTGCTTCTGCGGACTGGGTTTGGGCGCATTGTTAAGAGAAGTGGTAGACTCTCAGGCGGGTTTGTAGTATAGAGCGTGAGGACCTACTTGAAAGGTGCACGGCAGCGACGTAATAGATGTCCCGGGAACCTTTTACTTTTCCGTACTTTGCCAACGGAATGTGTACATGTATATGGGCGTGTTTTGCAGACGGGCGTTTGTACACGTGGGCGTATATGTGCATACATATCCTGAAGGTGCATATCTATCTAGCAGAAAAGTATTTCATGTTTACACATGACTGCATGTGCGACATCCATGAATATGTGTGTGTGTGTGTGTATGAATGTACAGATCTGCTTGCGTACGTGTGTATCCGTGTGTGTGTGTGTGTGTGTGTCTCTGTGTCTATGTGTGCACGTCTAGGTGTATGTGCGTAAGTGTGGAACCAGAGATTTATATATGGGAGTATCCACGCATTTGATCCATGCATGCATACATATACATATGTGTGTGCTTGTCTGAATCCGTATCTGTCAATAGATGTATGTGTGTACGTGTCTGTATGCGTGTGTATGTATATATGTATGTCTGCATGCATTTGGACACCTACTTGCGCACATCAGTAACACATAGTGGGAGGCTTTTTTTCTACGTCTAGAGAGTAGGAATCCATATACGTGTGTATTCGTGTGTCTGAAATAGAGGTATATATATACACGTATATGTGCGTACGTACGTATGCGTGTATGCTTGTATGTGGACGGGTCCCTGCGGACATAAACAATCAACGTTGAGCGTTTCTTCACTCCTCCGTGAAACACGCCTTCAGGTTTTCACTACGTGTTCCCGCTTTAGGTATTTCGTCCCACGTTTTCCACGTTTCATTCAATGGTAGTATCTTTGCTCTTCAGTTGTGTCCCTCCTCCTGTCCGTTTTGCAATTGTTGTCCGCTTCTCTCCTTAACCAGTCTGCGGTGTGCGGTGTGCGTACACCCTACACACGTATATGTATTATGCATCGGTGTAATGTCACTGTTGAGGTCTTTCATTCTGTGTCTCGACTCTTGCGAGGAACTTTCGAACTGCAGTAACACTCGTTTCCAGCTGCCTCGTTTTTCGACGCGAACATGTGCACATTTTCTGTCTTTGTCAGTGGAAGTCGGTCCTTGCAAGACTATGTATGTTCCTGTTCTCTTTCTATCCATCCCTGTTTCACTGGCCGCAGTTTGGGTCCTTTGCAGTTCTAAGTCCGGCCTGCTGTTTCCTCCCCGTCGTGCTGCTGTTCTCTCTCCTCTTTGCGACGGTGGCTGTTTGCCGCTACTACGCTAGTTTGGTACTTTTGCATATTTCTCCTTGATCTCATTGTGTCGCTCTTCTCTCTAATGTCTGTCGTATGCCTCTTCTCACTTCGTCTGCTGGATTCTCCCTCCTTCGCCTGCTTCTCTGCGCCATCTCTTCTCCTTCTTCGACTCGTTGTTTGCTCTGCTGCGTCATCTTTATCCCTTCGAAAGGCACACTGTTGTTGGCGTGTTTTCTTCTGCTGGCATCATTTGCCGCACGCACGCGCCTTTCCTGCCCCTCCACTCCGCTCTACCCCTCCTCCTTTTCCTCCTTTCTTCTATTCTCTGCTCTTTTTTGATTAGGAAACACTGCGAGCCGAGGCAAAGCGGAAAACGCTCAATCCACAGTTTTTCACCGTGTGGGAAAAGGAGGCAGCTTTTCCTGAAGACTCACAGTTGGAAGTCCATGTCTGGTCTGCTGAAGAGAGTATTACTGGCGCGCTAGCGGATTACTACATAGGCACGACGTGCATCGATCTAGAGGAGAGGTGAGATTTGCATGTGTGTTCACCGTGTTAATATACGTGTACATATGCGTACGTGTGCAGAGACACAGACACAACCGGACACACGCATACACAGATACACGTATTTACGTACCTGTTGTTGAGGGCATGCAATAACGCATTTTTATACGTTTGTGTGCCTATCCTGCATATATGTGTGCACCCTAATATGTGGACTTTTGTGTGTTTTCAGTTTCCCCTCGCTCGCGTCCTGTGACGCTTCGCAGCTACGTATTGTGTCAGTAGCTTGTGTGTGTCTACGTGCTCCCGAATACCGCCCACTGATCGAATGTGCGACGTCTGGCGGCGTAGCCAAGAACCCATGCATGCACATACGTGGACGTGTATGTGTGTGAGTCTGTACGAAGTCCGCTAGGCCTGTGTCTTGATCTTCTGACAGGATCCCTTCGTTGTCAACTCGCTTCTCTGTGCGTGTACATCTCAGCTGGTGCTTCCCGCCTGTTGTGCGTCTGCCGGTGTTGAACTCTTTTGGGTCTACGTAGACGTATAGTAAGTAAAGCGCTTGTGGTATTGCCCTTTGCACCACTCCCACTGTGCTACCAGCTAAACGTTCTCTCTCTACGGAGCTGCTACCGGCCTTTGTCGCCTACTCGTGCAGTTCGACATTCGTTTCTCCTGCTGTGTATCCTATTAATAGAGTCGTCTTTTTGCACGTGTCTTGGCCTGCAGAGGTTCTCATATATGGTGGCGCCTCGATTGTGGAATATACGTACACCTCGTCTAGACGTATGTGCACACAAATACACACATATACCTGCGTATATATATATATATACACGTAGAAACGTTTTGTCTCTTTTTTCCTCTCCTTTTTTATCTATGCGAATCGTCTTTTTGCAGATGCCCTTGCCTCTGCCATTGATGGTATGTAGTTACATGGTATACTACGTCAGACATGAACAAGTAGCCCAGTGCAAGTATTTAAATTCGTCCTTTGCTTCTTGTGTAAGGACACTTTATCGGAGGGTCGTATCTTCGACTGTCCTTAACCAATATGTCAGCCACAGTGTACCATATGCATCTGCGTGGGAGCACACTTTCAGCTACATATATCTATATATGCATATAGAGAGAGAGATGTATATCCATGCGCGTATGTGCACACATATATGTAAGTGTATCTACGGATACATGTACGTTTAAATATCGATGTACAGACGCATATATATATATACACACAAATGTATACATATACAGATATATATACATATATATGTGTAGACGGATTTGCTTGCGGTTGGGGACACAAGCATCTGATTGTGGATTTTGTCGGCACGTGTAACTGTGTAACCAGAGCAAATAGATTTTACACTGCGCAGAAATGTATATGTATATATGTACAAGGAGAGAGAGCCACAGATACTCATATACGCATGGACTTGCTGAACGGATGCAGATCGTGGTCTGTTGAATTTTGTACATGTAGGTGGTTTTCAAAAGAGTGGCGAAAATACATGGAGAAGAACTCCGTGCCGATGGAGTACAGGCCGCTGAGGCAGTCCCCTGCAGGTGCCGTCCGGGGCACTCTGGAGATGTGGGTGGAACTGATGGACCTGCAGAAAGCGGGCGAAATTCCTAAATTCGATCTGCAACATCCTGCTGCAACTGAAGTGGAAATCAGGTGGGCGACCGCTTCTTCAGAAAGTGCGTAGACCACCTGTGTCATCCGCCCAGAGCGTCCGGAGGCCCCTCAACACCGGGGTGGCCTACAGCTGCTGCTCGGTTGCTGTTGGTGTTGGTGCTCAGGGTCATAATATGGGGAGCGCGAAGACTTGCGTTCAAGCCGCTGGGGAAAGACTACATCGACGCGGTCATTCGCTGCACGTTGGACTGCACAGGCTACCACGGCCAACAGCCTGCCGTGCAGCAGACGGACGTCCACTACTACTCGAAAACCGGGAGCGCCTTGTTCAACTGGCGGGTGCTGTACTCGCACATTGTGATGCCCGTCAGTACCTGCGTGCTGCAGATTGCTGCGTATGACTTCCGAAACATTGGCGAAGCTCAGTTTGTCGGCGAGGTATGCGGGCGCACGGTCCGCTGCAAACGAGAGAGTGACAGTTTTTTAGAAGCCGGAAGGAACAGCCCATGGACGACTCGTTCTATAGAACAGTGGGGCACCATCCTCAGACATGTCCACCTGCGCTCCTACGCCATAGGTGCATACGTGTCTAAGCGTATACTCGGCGAAAATTTTCGTGAACTAGAGATTCGTCCTCCCCGTGAGATAGGGAATAGTGACGCGCAGACCTGGTCTGCATTGTGTACGCAATAACACGCCAGACCGTCACACTGCGCTTTTGCCTGCATGTCAGGAAACGGGAGAAGAGATCTGACTTGCTGTGTGGACGGCCTCAAGGCGGGACGCGACATTTAGCGTTTCATTTTCTCCTCCTCTCCGTGAACATATGTGCGCATGCCTACGTGTGTGTGAAATGTCTGAATGCACGTGTTGTCGAAATTTACCAAGGAGGAGTGCGTCCGGAGTATTCTTTTGAAACGCAACATTGATAGTGCTATTTTCTAGACGTGTCGGTCGGGGAGCCAGCCTCGTGCCGTCCAAAGAATTCTCACCCGGGCAACTGTGAACGAGAGGAGCTGCGGCAGCATCTCCCATAGCGTCCTTCTACGGGGGCTGTGGTGTCCTGCCCTGTTTCCAGTGTCGTGGATAATTGTGTGCGGATGCAGCGCCTCCGCCGGGTGAGAGGCTTGACGGACATTTGCATCACATCTGCCTCACACTTATAGTTTTGCGAGCGCATTGTGGTGTCCGGTCTTTTACGATAAAGAATCGATGCCAGAAAAAAATAAACCACGCTGCGGTAAGTTCGAGTGTGCCGCTGCGTATAGGCGTGTACGTAGATATATCTGCACAAGTCTGCGTTTTCTCAGAGATAGGCAGTCGTGTGCACCAGCACACCGGCGTACAAAGTAGGTGTGAGCGTCCTACAGTTGCCGCTCGTGTCAGGGTTATATTGGCGGTGTGGGGCTGTGTCCTGTGGTGACCAGGTGTGTTTGGTGCACAGCTGCGGAAGCGCCACGTATACGTCTTCTCTTGAAAAGAATATGCAGACACGCGTGTTTCGCCCGACTCGACTGCGATGCAGCTGCCTGTGGGTGTTTGCCCCGCGCTGCTGCCGCGCGTGTGTAGCTTCAGTCCCCGCAGTGAACGCTGTCTAGATACTATTCCTCGTTGGGTGTGTCGTTGATTTGATTCTCAGGTTTCGTGAGTGCACTTATGCGTCCAATTCGTTTCACAGCCTGTAGTGACGTTGCCTTCCTTAGCATAGTGAGGGGTTCATAAAAGACATCTGTGCGAGTCTGTCTGCTGATTCTTTCGTATATATACGTATATGTATATCTATGTGTATCGTAACTGTGGCTGCCGTTTGGCGGTAAGCCCTCGCTCGTGCCCAAAATATATCGGAGTTGTGTTCCTGTGATGGTAAGTGGTGCCGACGTTGTTCACCGCTTGATGGCTAGTGAATCTCTGATGCCTTTTCTGAAGTCAGATGTCCATGCCAAGAGACGTCCTGTACAGTTTATTAACTGAAGGAGAGATTTTTCTACTTTCTTCGCACGACTACGTGGTGGAAACATCTTCCTGATTGTCACTTGTGCGGGTTTGAACCTTCTGTTCTTGTATAATCGCTTTCGTCACCAAAGAGTGTTCTGTGGGCTCCGGGGATACGACACCCAAACTGACGCCTGTACCCCGGAGCCGGTGTGTCGGCCGTACGTCAAGGAAGAAAAGTCGTCTTTCTTCAGGGTGCCTCTCTTCCGCCATTTCCTCCTTCATTCGGCCGTCTTCCTACCTTCTCCTGTTGAATCTGCAGGTCAACTTAGAATTGAGGAAATATCTGGAGAGCGTGGCGATGAGGCTGAATACAATCGAAGTTGATGCCGAGCTGAAGCTAATCAACAGAATCAAGGAAACCCCTGACATGACTACGTTTGGTTTCGTCCAGGTCACTCTGCAGTTCCTTTCGCAGCCCGAAGCTACGACGAAACCTGTACGAATTTTGCTGTATTCTTTCGTGCGCCTTCACGCCTGCAAATAAGCAGGAAGTTTGACTTGGAGTAGCAGAGGCGGACACAGGGACACCCAAGTTATCGTTGGGGAGGCGACGTGTGATAGTCCCTACGGATCGTTTTTTCACATGCATATGTATATATATATATACACGTAACTTCAGGGTGGTGGCTGTAGCCCCCCATTTCCCCTCCTCTTCCGCACGAATACGATTGCCGTTTGCCTCTTTATGTAAGGTGCTGTTGTCACTCCTTTTGTAGCCACGAGAGCCTGAGTATGTCGGCTATCACTGCTCTAGCAAGTGGTGGCGCTGTTTTGAGTTCTCAAGGTGTGTGGCTAGTCGCACTCATCTTTGTCACTCGTGTTTACGAGTCTAGGTATGATGTGCTAATTTATTCTTTGCAGTAGTTCATCAATAGGTGCACAAATGTGTGTAGGCGTAGTTCGCCTTTGTGACATTTTATATCTGCGCACCCATTCCCAACACTAGTGTTTACACGTGTACTGACACACGCTTATATTTCGCTGTTCGGACCCGCAGAGTTGCGCGCTGTCGCGGTTTAAAACGGAAGGTGAGATAATGCGTATGCTAATGGGCGAACAAGCAGGCTCGCAGATCAGAAAAGTCTTTTATCCTTGTAGCTTAAAGATAGCTTTAGTGTCCACTTCTGACATATACCTACTGCTAACCTAGCAGCTTCATGCGATTATGAGAAATGTGTCATTCTTGCCGCGGATCTCCCCTTGATCCTGTACGGTCCCACGAAATGTCTGTCGCCGGGATCATTGTGACCAGTGGTGTGGCTCTGTCTGGAACTTGGATAAGCAGCATGTGAAACCAGTGGAAAGCTTACCTCCACTCAAGCAAGTTACTGTTTCGCACTCCGAAGGTGTGGTACTCTTGTGTCGGAAGAGTGCGAAGGAGCAAGGAGCACACGCGTGGCAAATGGCCTACGCATTGTGTGCAGGACATCGACAAACTGTCACAGACGACGGGGGATGGGGGGGGAGCGCTACAGGGGGAGCCTGCTACGTGTAATGCCCGTTATTTGTGATTTTGTGTGTGGACCAGGTGGGTCTAGGCCGTGACCCTCCCAACCGAAACCCACGACTGATGACACCTCAAGAAGGGCGAAAATGGGAGGATGTTCTGGGGTCTGCAGGGCTTCGCCTGGACTACAGGCCTCTCTGGTTTTGGGTAGGTCTCATTTCTATCTCGCTGTGTCGCGATACAGGCGACATTTGTCTGACATCTGTGTTGCACGCCAGGCTGGTGATTCATGCGTTTCTACATCGTTCGTAACCATCTACTCGCGCAGTGGAAGAGACAAATGTACACTGTGGTAGACGTAGGCGTACGTACATTGGTGCACATCCATATATATATATATATATATATATATACATATGTATGTATATGCGTATATATGCACGAACGGGTAGACGCTCGGAAGTATACGAAAGCGCACGTAATCAAATGCAAATGCACTTGCCACCCTTTTTCGTCGACTCTGCAGGGGAGCGAACGACAGTATAGAAGTGCGCATTAGCACGCAACCATGCCTTATATTACCACTCGCCCTCTGCCAGGGCAAACAAGCAGCGCAGACACCGTTACATGTACGTGGAGGTTCTAGAAAAACATCTGACACCTGCTCACGCCCCCGTACGTGTGTGTTTACGGGTTGTGGATTACACTTGCCCGCTAGCGCATGTCTGTGTGAGATGGTATGAAAGTGACACACACTTCCCACATAAGATACCTGAATTTAACATGCTTGTGCGTAAACAAAAACTACAAACAGAGAGCACTCTTGGGGTTTGCAAGGTTGAACCACAGTTAGTCCAAGTCAAGTAAAAATTGTAGAAGAGAGCGAAGCAGCCGCGAATTGTGTGGGCTTTACGTTGTACATGTGTACCCACAGAATAATAACTAATCTGCTTTACTTGTACATACGCGCACGAATCAATCTTTCTTTCTTGTACAAGTCTGCAAAGGGACGTCAAACAATACATTAACTCTGAAGTCTGAATTGCCCTGACACTGGTAGCAGTGACATATGCCGCGAGTAGTCAGGAGTTTTATCTGGTGCATAAACAATGGCGGGGGCACAAGTGTGTTGTACTCGTGGAACTCGTTCATTTCCAGTGGAATCGGGAGCATACTGCTGTCGACAACTATTCACACAGGTGCACACGTATCGAGGTATTTCTATCTAGAATATATAAAAAGACATATATGTATTTGCATGTAGATCACAAACTTTTACTTGTGTGTGTTAGTTGTGGCAGACGACAATTGTATGCGTGTGTGGATGTGTTCTGTGCTTTACTGACTGCAGGTCCGGGTCGCATCTGTGGTCTTTCTGTCCCTCTGGCTTTTTATCATCTGTTTCCTGTATCCTTCGTTACTTACCTGAAGGATGTCGGTAGAGGGTTTCATTGTTTCGAATTTTTCCTATCCGTTTGTGGCGCCTACGCATGCTTGCTGCACCGCACGAATGTAGCCTACCAGTTCGTCCGTCGCGGACAATGTTCACACATTTGAATCGTCCATATTTTATGCCCTTCTCAAATAGTGCTGCGCGTGGCTTGCACGATACAGAAGCGTACGCTGGTAAGTAAGCCAGTCCTTCGTCTACTACGGCCTCATTACGTGTATTGTGCTTCAGGCTCTCCTACGCTACTCCTGGCCGTCGTTTACACGCGAAGCAGCAGATTTTATTGCGGCGGCTCGTCTCCGCCAAAGAAGCCCAGTGGAGTGGCTTCGCAAAAAGACACACAGTTTATGTGTATCGCTTCTTGTCTCTTTTGCTTCCTTTGCGGTACAATCGACCCCTCTTTGTTGAAGAGAGACAAAAGTGCATGAGATGGCATGCTGCACTGGAGAGCAAATTTATTCCTCCAGTATGACTATCGGCGCTTCAGCCTGTGGTTGTGCGCGTCACTTCATGAAATGTAAACAACCTGGGGCACAGACCTCATATGAGATGCGCCCGTGGAATTTTACAAGACCCAGTCACTTTTTTCTAAAGACGAGAGGGCTCTTGTAATCTTCGGGTTGCACGTTGTTGGAGCGACACCGAGAACGTGGCAAGGAGAAAGCGGGTATTGTGACGCATAAGGCGTGTGAGACTGCAGTTGCTGCCGCGCTCGTCACGACTTATTACTGTGTTTGTGAAGGTAGCACAAGTACGCTATGTTTTTCCGTACGTGCCTGCACGGATTTACGCGCGTGCACACTCCAGATATATAAATGCACGGGTTTGTATACACAGACCAGTAAGGAGTGAAGCTCCATCCAATCCCGTCCAGATGCAGCATAGCTACCAGTAGGAAATGGTAACTTCATTGGCCTACCGTCTTGCTGTAGACACAAGCGTACTCCACACAGGGTGAAAAAGCCCATTCCCCCTAGGGTGACGAGCAGGCCGGTCCTTATACTGCACCATCATGTCACACAAAGAGTTGCATGCTTTTGAGTAACAGCGGCGTTTGCCAACCGCGTAGCTGAAAGGCAGAAGCGTACAATCAACTGAATTCGATTACGTACGCAACCGACAGAGCTGGCGCAAGAACTGTGCTTGCCGAGCAAGATAGCGTTTACAGATCCTGGGAGATAAAAAGGGGGCCTTCGCTTTATTTGCGGCCGCAGTATTGCGCGGCTCACGTCTTGTTCAGCAGGATACTCGA
Source organism: Sarcocystis neurona (assembly GCA_000727475.1). Taxonomy (NCBI): domain Eukaryota; phylum Apicomplexa; class Conoidasida; order Eucoccidiorida; family Sarcocystidae; genus Sarcocystis; species Sarcocystis neurona. Next base: position 3,702,433 of record KL647291.1, on the reverse strand, counting down.
CGACTGCTTTTCGCCGGCCGACTAGTTCTTAAAGAGCCTTTCACACCGTATCCCCCAACGTGGAGCCCGACTTCCGTAGAACTCTCGGTCGTGGAACCGGAAAGGCAGCTGAACAGTGACGCTGTACTGGATGCAACAGCGTGCGCACGAGAGTTAGCTGCGCACAAAAGAGGTTGAATGCACAAGACGAGTCCAAGTGTTCTATACGCATGCACGGTCCATTACACAGAGAGAGGCACATGTTCATATATACATAAGGAAACATCCCTATATATCTGCACGTGGGCGTGTGTGTATGTACACCCCCTGAGGTGTATGTTAACGCATGAGTGCTGGCTCTTCAGCCAGGAGGGACCTCACCCGTCTGTGGGCTTCAGCACACGTCTGCCAATGGAATTCAAGCATCCTTTTCTGTGTGTGTGGCGAGTGTGTGCAAACCGGTGGTGGACTTTTCGGCGTTTTCAGCGTGTAAAGAGGACATTGGATACAAATTTACAAAGAGGAAATAGGAGACTCATCAAATTCACCACCGCAAGTGCACGAAGAAGGATTGCAGGGGATAGGATGCTGAAAGGTTTGTCCGTGTGAAGACAGACCGATGAGGTTTACATGAGGCGGCTTGGTGAAGAACTGGCAGCACGATGCTCATTTCTCTCTTCGTCCGTTACTCAGTATGTCAACGTCATCGTGTGACCAAAACCACGCATCATTGCGCTTCCACTAGCACAAGAATTCTTTTCATCTATGGTGGGGCCCGCATTTGTGAAAGGGTCGTTCCAATTTGCGTGCACATCATATTTGTGTTGATGTACACGGAACCTTCAAGCGCCTAGCGAGCAGCGCCACTGTAAAGACGGCTTGTACGCATTAATTCAGTGAAAAGACTACCCTTAGCGAAACAGGCAGCTTCGCGTCTGCATATAAACTGCGTGCCGGCGGTGACAGACTGGGCACACGTTTTTTTCTATACCAGAGTGCTTTACCACTGGAAGAGGTGAAGGACAAAAGCGGGCGCGAAGGCGGCGGCGGCTGCAGTTTGAGGCTCATGACTGTCAGAGAAACCTGCTGTTTGTCCTTGACTCCGTCGCCACTTGACAATCCAGACGTCGGCACGGCGACTGGTAGGACTACCGAAGCGGTTGCTACTGGGGGATTCTGGTGCTGTTGTTGATGAGTTCCGTGCGCAATGAGTTCTGCTTTTTCAAGCTCTCCAGGCGTGGGGGCCTTGTAGTCCAACTCCTCTAAGTAGGGAAGAAAGCGAAGCACATGAACGCGGTACGACGGGAGCGAGCTGGCAGGATTGTTTGAGAACCTACGGAGGAACAGTAGAGGAAGCAGAGTACGTAATTTGCTGGATTAAGACCTCAGATAGGGGAAACACCACTATGTACTGGCAGTTCAGGTAACTTAGCAATCTGGTCGATGCAGCGCCGGAGAGGAATGAAGTGTTTTCGACACGTAACGGGCCAACAAAGCTTTGTATCACATGTGTAAAACCATTTTCAAAATACTCGCCTGTCACCATACCACAAGGAAATCCCGCTCGTTTCTGAAGAAGGTTGTTCTCTGTGGTGAAGATCATAAATGTCCAACATGCATGTGTGCGTCGATCCTACCTGATTGTACATTATACATATATCTCTGTCTTGTTCTATTTATGTCAGTCCGTTCATGTGTATCCCCCTTTGAATGCGGCACGCCTTTTCATGACCGACATACCCAAAACTCGAGTGCGTCCTCAAGCATGTGAACAAAGTGTCGCTGTGCCATGTAGCCACTGCCTAAAACTCTCCCAAGTGCAGGCTTTTAAGTGCCTGCACGCCGACAACAGAGTGTTCCACTTGAAGGAATAAAAGAGTTCTTTTTCAGGCTGGAGCGTGGACAACGCAGAGACCGTTAGGTCCTAATTGTAAAGGAATACAAAGGATGTGCGTGGGCAGGTGTGGCGCTTACTGCCGAACTAGAGAAAGCTGGGTGTCAGGAGCTGGAACTGACTGTGCTACACGAACAGAGTCGCTGCTGAACCTAAATGGAAGAATGTCCACAATATCTCGCTAACCCGCAATGTTCCTGGGGAGACGGGCGTTTCTACATTTGTTAGTATGTATGGTTATTTTCATCAGCTATGGAACAAAGACTCGGCACGCGCTCTGTTTATGCTGCAGCGTGCTCCCACGTACACAATTCCGCAGGGCGGCATTCAGTACAGTAGGCAAACATGCCTACATAGCGGAATTCGTAGCCAGTTACAGCAGTCAGTGAAGAGAATGGGAACATGTTTGTGCCCACAGGTTAACTCGTGCACCGTCTTACACAGCCCTCCCCTTCCCTCGCCCTGACCTACAGAACATGCCGAATGTTGACGAGCACGGACAGCTTCTCCACTTCCAAAAGCTCTTTGATCCTATTGCGCGATACGTTGAGAAATCTTAGGGCAGGCAAAGGACCAATATTCGATAGTGTCCTGCACGTACTCAAACAATCGCACGACACATCACTCATTGAACAGATTTCGATTGCCACTTGTAGTTGGGATAGAATATAGGTCATCACCACTTGTACGGCATAGCGAGTCTCCGTACCCACAGGTATATTTTTTTGCATATTCAGGCAGCGCTTTCCGATCAGCCTCGGTCGACTTCGTTGTCACAAAAGGCGGTGGACATATGCACGTATACATGTGGACACAGCCGTGTCTGTGGTCAACGGCGATATCCACCCTGCTTTCTGGTACAATACAGCTATTTCGCTAGCGATTCTGCCCTTACTGAACGGCAAGCAGACAAGCACTACTTTTCTGATCCAGGCACCACAAGCTGTCAAAACACGGCGTTGCCTTCTGCATTGGCACTTCCTTTTTTACAAGTAAGCGTCGAATGACACTATTATAACACATCCGTCTTTTTGTATTTAACGTCCACCGCCAGTAGGGTGTGCACAAGAACTTTATGAGTTTTCCTTTCTACTCACTTCAGGCCATTTCGCTCCAGATTCAGGTTTTCAAGTTTTGAAAGGCCCTCAAAAAAGCCCGGGAGACACCTCCTAATTTTATTGCGGCTAAGGTTCAATTCTTGGAGACAATGCATTTGGCTGAGGCCTTCAACAGCCGTAAGGTTATTTCCGGCGAGGTTCAAAACGACTAGGGAGTCCCACGTGTACAGCTCAAGATCCTTTATTGCCGCAATCGAATTAAAGCTAAGTTCGAGACGCTACAAAAAAGGGAACACAAAATCTAATTTACCCGGATGAAGACGGCTGTCGTGCTGTTGAACAACGATTCACTGTCTAGTACGAGTGACTGGATGAATGTTTCGTACGTGTCACCGGCCTCCAGGTAGCATACGCACACACACTGTACGTAAGTGTGCAGGAGCCGTAAATGTACAATACGGGTAAACGCGTGTCGTAGATATGGTCTGCACGTCCCGCGTATTCGAGTGGTGCGAAGTTTCGTTTGTACAGTACGACGGAAGCCCTTCCTTTATATCGCAAACTGCAAGCGTACGAATTCAGTGGTGTACTCAGGTAAGGTGGCAAACTGCAGCGTCAAGTACCCGCCTCTGCAAACAAGCCTCTAACGCACGAAATCAGCGTTGCAACTCTCACTGGTTGTCTTTGGCGTACGCTTGTCTCAAAAGATCAAGTAGGGGTACACGTTCGTATCCGCATACCCGCGCAAAGACCATTACAAAGTGGGCGAATTTTGAACGTGCTTAACCGCGTACTTACAGGTTATGCAGTCAAAACGATATCGAAATGCCTCTCTTATAAGGTGCACTTGGTGTATGTTTGACTCTATGTATGCTGTTGCTTTTTACACATGTGTTTACAATTGAAACTGAACAAGAAGACAGTGCTTATGGACAGTACATATGAGGGTTCAGTCCGTAGAGTCCCGGGTGTCGTGAAGTCCCCCAAGCTCGTACACTGTTGCTATTCAAGTTGTCGCAACACTCGCATTCGGCTAGCGAGGAAAAAGTGCTGGAGATCGGCTGCATGCACCTGTAAGCTGGGGAAGGGATGAATGCTTTGAGAAACATCGCCTCCTAAGCTGCTGCCTTTGATCACCATCCGATTCCTGTTCAGCCGCAGAACCTGCAAACAAAGAAGGGGGAACGCGTGCGCTAGTACGGGTGAACAATAAGTGAAGCATGACAGCTGATAGCGCCGACAGTTGCCGCGACCTGTTTCGGAATAGAAGGCCAGGTTCCCCTGACAGTGGCAGCCTAAGGAACTGTCTTCTGCGCCAGCCACGCCAGCTCCCACGGGGGACGTGAGCATCCGACGAACTCCCAGCAACATGATAGAGGGCCACCAAACTCCTGCAAGTTTAACTATCACGGCAGTCGCGATACACTGAATAAGTTTCTCCGAAGTTGAACGAATTTTTGTATTTCGTCTCCACCGTTTTCCATACCTTGAGATGAAGCAGCGGTTCTACAATCCCTAACGTGCAAATGTCATTGTCATCCAGGCAGAGTTCTTTCAAGTTGGGAAAATTTGCTGCACTCAGAATTCCACCTACGTCACGAAGATTTCTTTTTGTGAGGTCGATGAACCTGTGAGCAGGACGTAGACACCGTTTGTAGTCAAGAAGCTGTCTGTGAAAAAGCTGGCGAAATGTAAGCTTTGTAATGGTGACGTACGTGTGTGCCGCTGTACACTTCTGCCAAAGTGCGCTGCTATATTTTTGTATGAGTACCACTTGCTGATGTCACTTTTCGGGGCCTACTAAAGGGCGTGATTCAAAGAAGAGGAAGATGGCAAGGAACCAAGTGTTTTTAGAATGTAGCAACCCCGGTGCAGTATGCCTGCGCGAATCGTTAAGTGGGCAACAGCGTACTCAATCACGTGCTGCCGTACCTACAGATACAGCCGTAACTACAGATACAGTCGTACACCTCTGGGTGGCACTTATGGTGTTAAAGGCAACAGCCGTGCGAAAAGGTACAATTATTCTTCCAGGAGCGGAGACGTGTCTGGTTCCCAAATCATCTGAATGTCGATTCCATCTGGTTCTCTTACACGTCGGCGTAAGGCGGAGTTTTTCCCAACAGTTGCTCAAGTAGCTCCCGGGTAAGCTTTCCAGAGAAAGCGCCTTTCAGTTGTGTTTGCAGCTTTGTGTTGACTTGAACTCCGTCGAGAACCTTGAGGCCGTTTATGAGGAAAAGCGAGTAATTGCGATAGTCAGGCAGCTTACAGAGCAAGTTGCCTGTTAAAACTAACACTCTAAGGTTTGGGCATTTCCGAAGTTGTACGATGGATCTGCAAAACAAGAGGAAGCAAACTCGTGTCAGCAGGAAGACGGTGCACAACGGTGCCTAGATCCGGTAGGCTAGTCCATACAGAAGAGTACCACGAGTCTCCGAAATGACATCTGCGGAAACCCAGATCCGATGTAGTTGCCTAGAAAATTACCTTCAAAACTTCCCTTGTGTGTCACATTGTTATGCACAAAGGAGACCGAAGCCGTTGTACCGCGCGAAGCACACACCTGTGCATCTGTCTGGTCGCGCGGCAGACTGTAAGGTTACACGTATTTGAGTGATCTATTTGGTGCATTCAATTCTACAGTGTAGACCGGTACACGTGGACAATTACTGAACGCGCAATTTGTGGTTTACCGGAAATCAGCGAGCTTGTTGAATGATAGGTAAAGTTGTGTCAAGCTAATCAACCCTTCGACGTTTTGAACGTGAGTGAGCGCATTATTTTCAATGGCTAAAAAGAGCAAATTTTGGAGGGATGACGACGCGAAAGGAAGTTCCTTGATTTGGTTGTCCCCGATGTCAAGATGCCGAAGCTCCTTCAGCCGACATACATCAGCGATATCGCGTATGCTGTTTCCGGAAGCTATAATTACTTCGAGCCGATCGCAGTCTGAAAGACCCTTCACTCTCAACGCAGACACGCGTACACCTACAAGTTGCTTCAGTCAATATGCACCGATTTGAGAAAGAGTGTAATTTAGTTTGTGTGTGTGTGTGTGTGTGTGTGTGTGTGTGTGTGTGCGTGCGTGCGTGTGTGTGTGTGTGTGTTTTGGTGGGTGGGTGGATGGGTGGGTGTATGACGTGCTCTCTCCAGACCCCGTGTGTGCAAACATACGTATTAAGCTGGAGCTTGTCGCGTTCGGTTTTGCGCATGAAAACATACATTCGCGAGAATGTGCGTTGCACGGATGTGTACGCTAACGTGGCCACCTTTGCAGTGCCTGAAGTTATATGCAGATTTAGACGATAGGCAAGGAATGAGACGGGCACGTGAGTAACCGTGGGTGCGTGCGTGCGTGCGTGTGACACACGCAATAGTGTGCATCTATGGCTTGTGTGAATCTGCGCAGCAGTACCCAGCGCGTCTCTGCAGGACGTAGTCCTGCAGCAACACGTGTGTGACTCTATGGTATCTGAAAAAGGCGCGCTAGCACACATTTGACTGGATGGGCAGAGGAAGTATTCTAGCTTCTTCTGTAAGCTTACCCGCAGAGTCTTAAGCCTGTTTTTCTGCAAATTCACGATTCTCAGGTTTGGCAACACGGCGAGATTTGGGATTTTTTCTAGTCGTTGTTGCAAGAGCTCGATGCATTCGACTTTCAACATCCAAGTAGCGCGGGACAAACTTTTGTAGTAAGCCTTTTCCAGCATGCTGACCCCTGAGCATTTGTGACTGGCATCCGCTTCACGATGCTCGCAGCATGGAACGCCGCAGCCAGTGAGTGCACTCACGCTCTCAGATGTATAAGTAAAGGCGTAAGTGTGCTTCTCTGCGTCTTCCAGAGAGGCCTTCAAGGCGAATGCATCCATAGCAGAGATGCGCGTTCCACTGCTCAGACTGTACGTGGTTATCGGTGTGTAACGACATATCCCTGAAGCAGGCGGGAACAGGTAACTGTGAGGAAGTAGGTCTTCCAGAGATTCAAACTGCTTAGCTGTATGTCCGCTCAACTTTGACGGTCCTCTGCGCACAGCAACCAAGTACAGTCGTGTCCAGTCACACCACCGGCAACAGGTAAACATTTCTGCAGAACAAGCATAGCTACAAGCAAACGCGTGCTGGCCAGTACGGCTTCTTCGTTGTTTCTCCTCCATGTCAACCACGTTATTAGCTGTTCCTCTGTGTAAAGGCAAGTATCGGCAGGGACGGTTATCCCTACGTCCTTTCTTCCTACACACACGTGTGGACAGATGTTCGTGGACCACACTCAGACTCACCCACGCATGCATTCACGAACATGTTGGTTGAACCACTTGCACGCAGTTGACCACAAGAGCATAAAAATTTTTCGGTTACTGCTCCCTGTGGTGAATTTCACCTTACCTATGCAAATCTTCGTCTTCCAGACGCAGGAGGTTGGGCAAAACTTCGAGAACGGCCCGCTGTGTGGACTTCTGCATGTGCACTGGGTTTCCTTTCAGGCGCAAATGCTGCAGCTTGGGGGCCTTTGCGCCTGCAGCGGATATATAGCGCAGCAGCCCTATGTTAAAAGCAATTCGCAGCTAATGAATACGTTGCTCGTGCAACTCAGAGCAGTGCGAAACACGCGAGGTGAGTCGACAAACAAGAGGCGCGGTAGAGATAATTGATTGTGGCGCCGTGGCAAGGCACAACGTGTGGACGAACACGTCCTAGCGCACCCACATGCACACTCTGGAATTTCTCTTCTATTTTCAGGAAGAATTGAAAGAAAGTATAGATCAAGTCGGTAACTAGGTGAGAAACTAAGCAACCTTTATCCTGGTGTTCTGGTCTGGGCCGGCCACTTTTGCAAGATCAGTAGTTCGACAACTGTGGAACTTAACGGCAGAAACTCGAACGTATACGCTTCTCCCCTGTAAAAAACGAGAAGCCCCTTTCGGAGCATGTCACTCAGATGAAGCCTTTTCCACGCCTGTTACAGATGCATGGAGACTGTGTGTGTTCAGGTGTTGACGAGTTTTCGTGGTCGTGTAGGTATTTATTCGAGTCACACCTCCAGCTATGCAGACGGTGCACAGACTTAATCTGGTTGATCCTTGCAGCCGCATGCAGAGTCACCGTCTCGGGGGGGACTTGCCTATAATCGCGCAACTGTGCAGATCCTCGAGGAGATTATATGAGAGGTCTAGTGTGATGAGTTCAGGCACAGAAGGAAAGGCCAAAACTTCTTCGATGGTGTTGTACGAAAGATCTAGGAGGACGAGATTTGGTAGAAGTGCAGTATGCGTTGCTGTGCTGTCGTCTTCACAACGGAATAGGTCTTCAACTGCCACGATTTTGTTCCAAGCTAGACGGAGCTCCTGAGATAGCGTGGAACAAAATTGCAGAACGTATCGCTTTTTACACACCCAGAGGAGCCAAGTAGAGCCGCAAGTTGGCATCAGACAAGCTCCTGGTGTCCCCTTGATTTCGGAAGGAAACAACTGCAGCAACAATCGACAGCTTCGGAAGGCTGCACGCACTAGTATTGACCGCTTCATCCTTAGCAACATATATCCGCAATCACGGGTTTGAGGGCACTTTTCTCATAGAAGCAAGTAACACTCAACGTTCTACTAGGTACTTGTACATTTCCTCCCCTGCTGATAGGGCGCGTCTCCCCAGGCTAAGACTACATACTCGTCAGGGACTGTGTTTGCAACAGTGCCTACGTCGGCAGCTCTACTTTATTGAACTGTTGTCACAGAGAACCAGTTGTGCAAGCGCACGCAAAGACGTATGCACAGTTCTACTGGAGAGCAGGCGCATGCTTTCTCAAGTACGTGGAGCTAGTGACCTCTTCATTTTGCAGAACTGGACGCATCTGTGTGCTGCGGAACGTGAAACCCGTATGCAGCGTCTGACGCTGAAGTGCGACACGCCATAGTGTTTTGAATGGTGCTTGAACAGATGCTCGGAGAAGGTTGTCCGCCGTTTTATCTCGCTGGTGCCTCGGGTACCTTTCTAAGCGATAAGCAGCATACTTGCTCACAGCTGTGGTCATTCAGTATGAACAAAGCAGCAAGCAGCCATCAAGCAGAAGAAATCTCGAGGTGCCTTACTCTTAAATTTTGGAATCTGCCCCAAAGGCAAGAAGAAACAGATTGTATGTTACAACCCGGCAGGCAGATGCGCTCAAGCAGAACACAATCTGTCTCGCCAGTTATGCTGAGCTTTCCAGATTTTACTTCGGCATCTTCTTTCCACAAGTTTTGTGTGCTTAGGTGAGCCGTGTGGCCGCCGTGTACCCTGCAGAATCCGCTAGGCTTGCTACCGGTGAATTTCATGAGAGTTTTAGTGGCTTGCTGTACGGTCACCGCAGTCTGCTGTTCTCTGGGTTGAATAAGCGCGTCAACGTCATGTGCAGCCGGCGCCTGTGCTTGGTTGCCGAACTCGAACCTAGTTTCAAAGGTTTCTTCTTCTAGGGGCCCACAGCGATGCTGTGGCACCGGAAATTTCGCGGAAAAGGGAGTCAAAGGATTGTTTGCGAGGGCAACGAGGCGCCGATAGAAACTGCAGGGTGCGCAGGTTACGGCAAGATGGGAGATCAGCTGTGTGGTGCGGACAACCATGTGAAAATACAGCTACGCGCCACAGCTCACTCCTGCCCATCGGCTTACGTATACACCAACACGCCAGCGAACGTGGTAAGCTATCTGCCTACTGGGTGAATCTTTGGGTGGAGAGGCCAAGCTCACGCACGGGCAATATCACGTAACCGTTCTTCCCACCCAATTCCATTCCTCTTTGTGCCGCCCACGACTGACTGCATATCGGTTAATCTGCGAACAGGTCGTGCACCACATTCCGACACGTGTCCGATGTTCTTTTCCGCGTTAGTCATCGTGTGTGCACACACACAAGCGTTTACCTATACGTTATCCGTTTTTCTTCTGAAAGCGCCTACAGGTGGTGACATACCGGATCGTTTCAAAAAAGCAACCGTACACGTCCTCAAGTTCGACGTCTGTTAGCTCAGGCGCGGCTTCCGAACGACAATGAGGACCGCATTTCGAGTCTAGTAGAGTGCGTGCAGAAAATTCTGAAGAAGCTCCATGAGAAGCGCGAGAAATGGAGAAGGACGTAGTGAGAGGATCCTGAAGATGAGACGACTCTGACGGAGGCTGCGTTGAGGATAACGGGGAAGATTTGCAGAGCACCGAAGGCTGCTGCGGAGGCGTATCGCTGGCAGGCGCAGGTGCCAGTTGGAACGCGGTAGCAGTCGCTTGTTGATTTGAATTCGACACTGCATGCCTGGACGGGTAATCAACGACGTACTCAAACGTCACGTGATACAGTGGGAGCACCATGTCCGGGTTTAAAATCCACCTACAGGAGAGCACAGCAGCGACAAAGGTACGTACACCACAGTCCCGAATTTGTTTCTGGTACCTAGGACAGATTTGCATCCACCGGTTCTCGTTGTCGTTCTAAAGGCGCATCCGAGTGGTGAAAAATTTGTTGCGTACAGGCGTGCGCGTCTGCACGTATACACAGTTGTGTTCGCGGTGCTTCACTGCATGTAGGGATGCCTCTTCTGGCCACACTGGCACGCTGGGATGCGGGATGCTGTGTGTGAATGAGGTCGTAAAGATTCCCGTGCGGTACATTTGCACCTTCTTGTTGGCATCCTTGGTGGCGACTCTAACGTCTCAGGTTGGACTTTCCACAAATTTTTACACATATGAACATTTTGCGATGGTGAGTGGAGCAAGACTAACAGGTCCTTCGAAAAACGCGGCTCAACTACTTCTCGTGTTGTGGTAGCGTACAAGTCGCGTGGAATGCTGTGATGTTGTAATTTCTTAGGTCTTCAGTAGCCCCAGTTTACAGATTATATCCGCCAAGGGCAGCAGGAGTACATGCGTTAATTCAAAGCAGAAATGTTGATTTGGAAGGATAGGTCTCTGTGCTTCACAAGGTGCTCTTTCCTCTGAGAGGTATGATGCTGAACTGTCGTCCAACCAGAGCAGGTTCACACCGAACTGTGTGTGTGGTACAGAGTACCACGCACAATTGTAAGAAGTTTGTCTTACGTACCATTGCTTGTCATCAGGAAGTCTCTCAGTGCACATGAAGGTTGCAGTCGGCTGTTCCGCAGGAGATTCCACGGGACGATTGTGCACGCAGTTGTCTTCATCAGCAGTGCTTGCAGCATCATCCTCGTCTTCCTGCATACCTAAATGCATGGTACTCTAAGACATGCCAGTTGTCGTAGGCTACGTTCGGAAGATTACAACGCAGTCAGTTTCGGCGTGAAGCTACACCGTAGCCCGCTGCACTCGAAGAGCTAAGCAGGTGTACACACTTACACGTTTTCACCCATATATTGATGTCACATTTGCATCCAGAAAATACTTTGTTGTGTGTGTGTCTCGCTCACCGGGATGAGCGCTGCACGAACTAGGCTTCCGTCTCCAGAGCTCTGTCGGGCCGCAGACGTGATCGTCTTCCACCAGTGAGCAATCAAGCACCTGAGAAGCACGATTTGAACTGATCGTGTACAAAATTTTGCATGTGCCTACCGCGGAATCATGCGTATGGCGCCAAGCTCGTGTTAAGCTCAGAGGAACGAATCGACGTCGAGCTTTCTGCGGTGACGTGTTACGGAATGGAATTCATTATGTCTGTCCTGAACTGATGCAGAAACATTTGCATACGTATATTTTTAATGCTCATCTGATGAATCACGTATGCTAAATTTTGGTAATCCCAGACTCTGTAACGTGTCTTCCTCGTAGTTGCTGCTAACACTGTGCGCTTGTTTTGCAGACAGAGAGGCGTTTCTAGCAGTTTCTAGAAATTACTAGCGGTAAACCTTATTCAAAATCTTCCACAGATGCAGGAACTACCACTGCGTGCAGCCGAGCGGCACGTCGAGGGAAACACTGTCAAGCTAGAACAGCGTAGACTATACTGCTCGGCAGCGTGCTAACCACTTATTCATCATTCTTCAAACAGCAAGCAAATTATAGCTACGGCTTTTCATGACACTGCAACGTAGACGTAACCGTCTGGTACGACTTGACCCGGTTGACGCACTACAGTCGATTGCGTCTTCACGAGCACGTAGAAAAGAGCCTTCAAAGACTTTTGCAGACATTTTCTAGCACCGGTGACTGTGTGGTCACATTACAAAAATATGGCATATCTCAGCTATGTTTGCGTGCACGTAGGAAAAGTTTACAAGGCGCCACAATATGTGAAGAAAAAACTCCCATTTCAGGTAGTGAATATCCGCAGTTGTGGGTGCAAAAAGGGATGCCAGTGCAACGGTGTACAAATCGGTGCGGGGCGGAATATACACCGTGACACAAAGAAACATGAATGGTTGAGTTGAGAAAAAGGTGTACGCCGCTGAGACATGAATGGTCAACTTGTAACGAAAGTGTAGCCTGCTGAGATGCTCTTCCGGCTTACGGGCTTGTTAATGATTGCCCTGCATATAAGAACTTCTCCAGGAGGAAATATCATGGCCGAACCCTCAGCGACAGAGTTCACACCTTCCGCAGTGACACATCCTTCTTTCGTGAAGTGTCGCCACTCTCCCCTGGCGCGCAAAATATCCCGCGCCACAGCTCTCGCAGCCCGTGTGTTGAGGTATGCCCTGAAGTGTATTCCGAGACAACACAGCTGTACGGCTACAACTGTAAGAATTCACTGTGCACCTCCCCAGACCAGGCCGCAAGCAGAATGGTGTGAAGCTCAAGCACACTGTATAACTGTGTAAGAGGGACTAGAACAGCAGGAAGTCACGGGAAGACACACAAGTGTAGCGTCAGTCGAATCACAGTAAGACTGGAAGAAAACAAAGGCAGTGACTTCACAAAACTGGCAAGTGACGAAGGAGAGTGTCAGAAAGGGTCGGCCAACTTAATCAAACTCAAGATATGCTAATTCTTCCCTAGAGCGAAATCTCAGAAGTACATCGGTTGCTCTGTTTTCAGGAAAGTCATTTCAAATCTTTGGCCGGGCAGAGAAAGAACAGCGGTGAGGAGACTAAATAGTACAACGCTCTAAAACGCTAACTGTTAAGGGTGGAAAGGAGCTACGCAGAGCGCTGCATGAGATGGGACTGCTCCACACGTGGACTGGCACAAGTAAGTGCGACTCCCAGTGAGCTTACACACTAAGAAGCTTTGTAGTCATCGTATGCACGTGCCCGTGCAGCTAAACATCCGCGCGCTACCACCCCTTCTACTGATGCTTGAAGTGAGTCTCACGATTGAATTGACCGTCAAGCTGCCATGCCAAAGTCAAGAAAATGACACTCGTGTGTGTATCGTAGCACTGCAGCAGTCGACAGCTGTACGTTAGAAGTACTGAGTGGTAACTGCTCGTGTGGCACTGACCGAAGCCTGGGAGCGTCTGCCGAATACAAAGAGTAGCTTAAAGGCACAAACGGATGAACGCCCGCTTTCTTCGCGTTTTGACTTGAAAGGAAACCGCGCCGACAAGCCCTGCCCCGTACACACACGGAAGGGTTCGTCACATGAGAGGCCTTGCCACGTGGTGGCAACTACAGGAGACAGTATGAGTACGTCCTGAAGAATTGTACACAAGAGTAAATGTGCAAGTGCGTATATGTATAGGTAGGATAGCTATTAAGGCAAACCTACAAAAACATACTGGTACTGATATTGCTCGATACATACTTCTGACAGTAACCTGCAGGGCTGCCTGGTGGATTCGTCTCTAGAGAATGTTTGATCCGTACGAACGAGGTTGGGGGAAGAAGCCGCTAGAGGACGTTCACCAAGTTGTGCGCTTTGTTTGGAGAACGTTGCAAACAAGGGACTGATCGTGAGCGGCCTTACAAAATACGCCGTTTTTTAAGCCCATACGGGCACAATACAGAAAAGGGCGTCATCACACGCTGTTTCCTCTGTTGCACGGAAAATCTGCGTTTGGTGTAGAAACAGCCGTGAAACGTTACCAGCTCATCTCCTGAGAGGCTTCGGGATCTAAACCGTAAAACAAAACTTCAGTCTTCGCTCCGTAACCCTCAACGAAGACATCGCTGTGGGTAAAAGCAAAGAATTCAAGTCCTAAAATTGTCCTCCGGTACAGTATCACCTGCGTGTGTGTTTCGCCTCTATGGGGTTACACACCAGCGTAATGTAAAAAACACTGCGATATCTACAACGGGTTTGTCCTCACTATTGTTCATTGAAACGCATCTCCAGCATGCGATTATGGACGCGCCTTATTTTTCCGACTTGAACACCTCGAAGACCGAGAGAGCTATAGTCTTCCGCTCGGAAGCGGGCCTGGACAAGACGTACTACGTTCTTGAACCTGTGTAAAAAACCAGCTACGGATGAGTTTTGCAGTGGAGACGCATCCAGATTTACATAGAGTGACACAGGTATACACTCGAATGAACGTACACTCTTTTGCTGTGTGTAGTAAGGCCCTTTACGATGTTCTAGAGCATTTGTAAAGGCAAAATATCACACTGTTGGGACGACTAGCAAACAATGCTTACTTTTTAGAATGTTCACACCAAGTGTGGGGATTTTCACTTACGTGCCATCTTGTCTGTCCGCATCAATATTTTCTATAATCATACAAAGAATGCAGTTTGCCACAAGAAACTAGGTACACTGCCAGCTTAGATAAGATGCCCGGGATACGCAGACGCCCCCTTGTTACTTAGCAGACTTTTTAGCTTCGTTTTTCGATGATTTCGCACTAAAAACGCCCTAGTGTATCCTTCACAGCTTGGCGAAGAGACGGGGGACGCCGGGCCGTGCACACGGACAGATCTGAGTAGTATTCTACGCACGGCATATGAATCTGTTGAAGCTCATACATGTGTGCGTACACCTGTGTAACCGAGTGTGTGCGTGGGTAATGAATGCAGCGGACCACCAGCGTGTACGCGATGGGTAGGCAGATAAACTTTCAATCCGTGGATTTATACAAATGTAGATCGTCCACTGTAGTAGACGTCGTCGACGCTGTCGTATTGCAGTGTATTCTAATGCACAATACAGTGTGACCGGTGACACTCCCCACCAGTCCATCGAAGAATTGCCTTCTTCAAAAGAAATATTTCCAACTGTTCCGTGCTCCCACGCGACACGGTTCTCCTCTCCTCGCCTCAGTTCCGCAATTGAGTCTTCCACCATTTTCCTTAGGTATAGTGAGTCTTGCAATCCCTCACGAAGTAAATTTTCGTACGTTCGATCGGATCGGCTTTCGCAGACATCAGTTGGAGATGCTGTCTACACAGACGAGCGAGAAGACACACCGGTTTCAGGATGCGTTGCACGTGCCTCTATAGATTGTACGCACACAGAAGTCTGCGTGTATCAACAATAAATTAATTCTATACACTCAGTAAAGCGTCTCCTTCAGGATGCGTGAACGTTGACAACCACACACGACAGCTGATTGAGCGGACATCATTTTGATGTAGATATCATCATCGTGCCGACCAACTCTATGTACAATAATGTAAATCAGAGTGACGTCTCCGCACTGATTTGGAAAATGTCGTCTCTTGCGTTACTTCTATACCTTATGCAGCATTATACCCCGGGAAAAGGATTGCCATTTCGCGCGAAAAGATAGCACACCTACGAATTATCCACGTCTCAATAGTTGTCTCGTCTTACGTGATGCGCTCGCGCCGAGCTCCACAGAAGCCGCTCAAGCGCGTATTTCTTGATGGAAGTATTTGCTTTGTAAATCCGCATCATCTCCGAAGAGGTGTTTGAAAACTGGCGCTTCAGGAGCTGCAGTTTCATACTGTAGTAAAGGTGGTTTCGCTTACAAGTCTGAGCCACTGCTTCCACAGTTCTTGCGTCAAACCGGCTCTTGTTAAGCACCTTGAACGCCAACGATCAGAGACGTTAAATTGTACGTACATACGTGTGTAAGTGTGAGCAGGCTTTTCAGCGCGGGCATCTACGTATATATGTATCTGTGCAGTTGTCTCTAAATCCAACACCAGCTACCCAGATGTCTAGGCAAGCCGTCGCTTTACAGCGTAGAGGCATAACGTACAGTTTTACCTAAGGAGTGAGTCAGGATCAAGAGGTACTGAGAGAAGCTTTTAACATAAAGTGATACAACGCCGGCTATCAGATACCTGTCTCAATGTGTCAACACTGTCTGAGCTTGTACGGATTTATATCGCGCTCCACTGAATGACACTGCGCTAGAAAGAAAACTTTTTTACCTGCAAGCGCGGCATGTGGTACAAGCAGAACGTCTCGAAGTTCTTCAGGCGGCAGACAGGATTTTGTGACCGACTGAAGTCGAAGTCTGCCAGGTGGAGCTCCCGGAGTTCCGGCAGCCCTTTCAAATTCAGCAGATCTTCAAGGTCTCGGATTCTGCAAGGTCCTCGGTATATGGCGTGTGCACACAGAGACAAAGATTTACTTACAGGCACCCGTGAGTGTCAAGCACACCGGATTGCGAGTACGAGCAGGCCGCCTACGCTCCTTCTCTCTCTCAACTTACGAGGCTTATCACGCTGCAAATCGGTACGCAGTATGTCAAAGTCCGTTTGATTTCATGTTTCCACACGTTGACTCAAAAGACGAAGTGTGCATCCTTTTCTAAGCAGTCGCTGAGGAGCTCCTCTCCACTAGTGCAAGGGTGCTTTCAGAAGTGCTTCACCACAGGGGACATGCACTGGTAAGTATCATAGGGAATGTAACCGCACGCACCCCCGAAACTCGTGTAGCTGTCTAGCGCTTACGTGCTTCCTGAAACCGCTCTAGAACCTCAAGTACAGGAGGTCCGTGACCGTTCATAAGTTCGTGGACGAATCCTGCAGTGTCGACGTGTACCTGTTAGATGAGAGATTTACGCGCTGAAGTTTCATGTTATAATTCAAGGCTGTCCCAATTTCTTGAATCCTGTTATCCGCTGCATGGATTTCTACAAGATTCGAGGCACTGGACGACCCGTATAGGTGGGAGAGCCTGTTTGATGGGATCCGCAAAACTTGTAGCTGTAGAAGTCCTTCCAGGCTGCGTTCAAGTCGCTTGATCCGATTGAAAGAAGCGTCTACGAACTGGAGGTGTACGCACGCCGACAGGCCTAACAAACATAAAGGTTACAAAGGGAGGGACAAATTTAAATCTTACTCACTTGAACTGTTGCGCGGACACGGACGACAGGGGCCGTTTCATGTGGGGGCCAAGTATGAATAGGTTGACCAAGTTTGCATTGAAAGAGAAACGTCCTCGCCAAAGAAGGCTGCACTCAAATTGTAAATTTGGATTTCACTCTGGAGAAAACGTGAACAACGTGGGTGAAGATAAATTCAAGTGTGCTCGAAGCTCACGCTGGACATGACGTGAACAACGTAACTGAGGATAACCGGAAATGTGCTATTCTTCTAGGGAGACGTAGCCTTCCAGCACGCACGCATGCATATGCTGTCGTTTCATACCTTGCAGAGAACGCAGCTTGTTGTCAGACACCACGAGTTTGTTGAGGAGAGGGCAGCACCCAATGTGTAATAGAGACTTCAGACCCTGGCAGACCAGTGTAAGCTCCGTCAGTGCTGTGAACCGTCCAAATACCACCAAGGGGACTGGTCGGTCCATCACGAGTTCAAGCCGCGTTATTTGGTCCAAGCGCCTTTCCGCGTGGTGGATAGATTTCACGGCGTTCGCTGCGACGACCATCGAAACGTAGTGTTCGTCATCCCTGAAAACGCAGAGAGTGTGGATTGTCGGAGGGCACGATAAACGACGCGGGACTCCCTGGCTTCGTTCATCTATGTTGGAGCAGGCGGGTGCCTTTCTTCCGCTCAGGGGTACACTACGCCTGACTTCCTCATAAAGGCGCGTGTTCCACATGCGCTGCGCTAACGATCCAAGTAACGTATCACTTCCAAGAATGCAGGACCAGAACCACGTAGACGCATACCAGATATAGCAAGGAAAACAGGCATAAATGTCGTGCGTCATTTTTCAGCACCACTCGTACGAAAAAGCCTTGATGAAAATCAAGAGCTCATCTCAACCTGACCTGTTCAGGTAGACCTTCGTGCAAGATTAGCGTTCAACTTCGATCGTCGAAATATAGGAATATGACACTTCGGCTCACAGAGCTCCGTAGGTCGTTGTACATGATCGTTCCAAATGCACCCGCAGATGTGCACACGTGCAAGTACACATGGATCGGCTCTGACTGAGGACCTGTCGCATGTGGCGGAGGGTCTAGAACCAGCTTAGTAAACAAATTATATTTTGCATTCTATGGCAAAAGTACCGTCTGCTGTCCTGTAGATCATTGCACAGTTTCACCCGCTTGGTATTCGACAACTCCACACAGCGTTTGAGAGCGGGTTCACACAATGATTGATATGGCAATGAAAGAGCGCACAACATTTCCTGTAGTAGGTCTTCAGGCAGACACAGCGAATCCTTCTTCTTCTACATGCAAACACTTGTGTGGACGAAGTGGAGTGGCAAGAGAAGGAGCACGGTCCACCACAACAGTGAGAGGCCTAAATTGCCACGTTGTTGTGCGCGATGGCGTCGACATCGGTTACGGCGGTCAAATACAAGTGTCAGACATGTACGTTTTCGTCTGCATATGTTTTCTGCCCTCACCAGACTTCGTCGTCCTTCCGCTGCAGACATTTATCCAGGTTGCCAGTCGAGCCCCACGGTCTCTGGTGCAACGAATTTTTACCAAAAACTGGCTTAGACGAAGCATCTTTCATAGAACATTGTGTGTGTGATCGTCGAGGAGGACTTTTTCTGAAGGCGGCGCCTGGAGGGCGCTTGATCTGTTGTGGAGAACACGCGTTCTGCGTTAGAGAGTCGGTGTTAAAAATATCTTCTCTGCTGCACGCTGGAGACTCGCGGCCACTCTCCATGTTTTCGTCACCAGACCTGCACTGTCCACGTATGGCATACGACGGTTCAGACTGATGAAGCCTTCTCAAAAGGCGTGAAATCCCATGAAGTCGGGGTTTCTCAGATGCGGTAAAGCATGCGTGGACTGAGCCGTACGTAGTGTCTGAACGTACACTGGAAGCTAATGAATTTTGACGCCGTCTTACCCTCCACCGTTGATCTTCTTCACACACTGTGTACGTAGGAACAGCAGAAGACGAGGAGGATGCAAAGGAAGATGGAGGAGACGAGGAGGAAGTAAAACCTACTGAAATCAGCCCAGAGCTTTCGCGACCAGAGGCGTCTGGCGCATTGTGTGTCACGGGAATTGTTTTACTAGCGCACTCTTTGTGGCGGACCGAGCCTGAACACACTCTTGCACTTGCGGAGAGATCATGAAAAGCAGGATGTGTATCATCTTCTGTAGCCATCCCACGCGTCGGCAAAGAAGAGGAAAAGCCACAAGCACTCTGACAGTCATCCGGATAGTGTGGCGCTCTAATGGGAGGATGGGCGCCTACCGCTGGAAGGTTGGCTGGGGACGGTTTTGAAGATGTCGTGTAGGTAGAAGAAGAAGATGAGGAAGGACACACGCTTGCACCGACTTCAGAGAGACTCAAGCCGGACGCGGAAGAGGATGGTGATGCAGAAGCAGAAGCTGATGTCGAGGCACACTGCGAACAGGAACAACCAGTGGGGTGGCTGAAACACCGCGTACGCACAGGTGGACCGAGGGGAGGTCCGAAGATTGCCATTTTAAATGGACGCGTACAAAAGGAAAAAATCTTTCTTCCAGTTGAGTCTGGGGCGGACCGCGCATACTTGAGCGGATTCTCGTACACCTTTGGACCTATGACAGTGGAGGATGTAACGTTTTCTCATTCACTTATGTGTACTATTCAGAAGCTCGTTTTGAATGTTAGTGGAGACACGTATTGGCAGGTGGGTGTACAGTTGTTGACGCCTGTTGCTACAACGTAAAGATTTTGTGTTCCCTCGTGTTTGTGGAAGTGACGTTTCATGGCCGAGACCGTTGAAATGCTCCTGTAGTGTCATAGTACGAGCATCCGAAGCAAGCCACAGGCGTCGTGGATTTGCCACTATCTCAGTCACTTCGTGAAAACGCTGTTGTTCGAGGAAGTAGAGTCCGCTACAAGTACTCAGTAGGCCCGTTTACCCTAAAGCGTAGCCGACGAACACCACATACACGACTGAAGATTCGCTGCATGCCCCAAAGAAGCTTCTTCGAACACCGTAAGCTGTCCTGCCAGAGGAGCGTACCCCTGCAACTATAAAAGGGGACCTCCGCCTGTCGTCGCTGAAGAATGGTTACTCTTCAGTGTGCCTACTTATATTACGAGCGTATAGACGCCGACAGTGTTGATGTCGTTCCAGAATAATCATCCACTCGTTTGGATACTGGAGACGTCTGGGTCAGGCCTTCATCAGTTTCAACTTTTCCGGAACCATGCTGGTCGACGTCTTAGGGAACGTTAAGACCCTGCGCGCAATAGCGCTTCTGTCCTCTCATTTCACCCCGTCAAGAGCTAGCAGGTAGCAAGGCTCAGAGTTTATCCTTCCCAATCATCAGAAAATAGAGACGACTTCTACGAAGCATGGGCAACCATGCTGCGCCCATGTTCCCGACACTTCATCTGCAGTACGGAATATCATGAGCGAAGGTGACGAACTGTCAGCAAGAAGTGGGGAGTAGCCTCTGGGGTACATACGAGTAGCACGGATGAGCCAACCATTAATCGAGACGCAGCGGAGCGAAGTTCACAGCTTTTCGAAGGCGTTAGGTGCGGGTGGTGAACGTCGATAGTTTTTCTCCAGTAGAGCACAGGTCTGCACAGTATCTGGCAGCAGAAGTTACTACAAGGGAGTTGTAAAAGGTTTGCCTTGAAAATTACTGCCTACTACACGAAATTTGACGTGGCGAACTGAAACTGCGTTCTAAGACGCCATACAAATCCGGTGGAATAGCTGGCTACAACGCCAGATCCCTTTGGGTCCACCCCATCAATATTCCACTGAGTCTATACTAAAGATAAAAGGAACATCGTACATGGCGAAAGAAAAAGTCGTCTGGACCAATCAGTACTCAGCCGTTTCAGCGGTGTTCAGCGTAGTGATTTGTCGCGTTCTCCGCGCTGAACCCCGACGCGCTTCATTTTTAAGCAGAATCGAGTTCCTCGTAAGATCACCGGATCTACCAAAAGAACAAAAGAGGTTCGGCCATGCATCCTTGCGTGTATTGCCAGTCTTTGACAGTGCTGTATCCGCCACTGTAGAGACATATTTTGCGACTTTCGCATGTGCGCCATCTGGTGTTCGCTTTCGACCCCACAAAAATCCCTGTCAAGTACTCTAGTCTAGAATTCTTGTAAATTCGCAAACGTGAGGCGTCTAAATTTTGGTGGCCTTTTGGTCTTTTTTAAGGGTTAGTGAAAAATAGCATTTGTCATACGATATCTTTGTGCTGCTGTACTGCCCCACGCAGTATGGTAACGCTTGATACTTCGCCATACGCCAACAGACAGTTGAGAAAAAACCCTTCTACCGCGCGGTGCTACCCCAACAATAATTTTGTGCTCACACCTGGTTTTTGCCGCTCTCCTCTGGTCATACCAACGACCGGAGTTGTGTAACATGGGTACCTGTTTACTTTTTATTTTTCGAGGAACCCATCGCATTACCGCTCCTCGAACTCATGCTGTCATACGAGTGTGCAGGTGTGCTGCTCGGAGCGGTTCTGCGTGTTGCTCAGTTCGAAGCTCTAGATGGACACTGCTGTACACTTTTTCCCTGGCGGATTTCCGCCTGCCCTACCATGCAGAACAACGCTCACTTATGACCGGACTTTCGAGACCTTCTCGACGTCGTTTAGCTGCTTGTTCGGGAACACCGCTGTCCCTCTATTTCGCATTTTATTCCAGGTTAAGGATAGCTGAACCACGCAAAAGGTGTGCCTTCGAGAAAGTAACCCCAACATCTCCGGTTCGTGTGTAACCTGCATGCGACGGCGGGGCGGAGCAGAAACCCAGGTGCTGAGTACCAGCACCTGGGTTTCTGAAATTTCCATCCACTCCAGATTTGGGAAAAAGTAGCACAGGGGACAGTCAGATGCGAAGGCACCAGCAGCTCTACTTTTGATTATGCTTTATGTCTCGACTTGGACGATAGAAGAGCAATTATCGACGGTAGTTTCCCCGTTCGGCGTCTGAGGCTACCGGGCTTGAACAATGTCAGATCCTTCTTCTTGCCGCACTCTGCGCGCTTTTGGTTCGGTCTGCGTCTGAGTGAACGAGAGAACCATGCCCACTACAAAACCGTGGTGAAGTATACACTAGCGCATTAATGCGCAGAAGGCTACAAGTGGCCCAGACACTTAGCACGAGTGGCGCCCCGACTGCTGAATATTCCTGAACACAGCAGCGACAGTACTCCAGAGACAGCTTCCCCACTCGCAATTTTCCACAAGTTCGACAATGTCAGATGGTTAGGACTGGTTCCACAAATTCGACAATGTCAGATGGTTAGGAGTGGCGGCCTTCAGGTCTCGTGGAGTCCAGCACCAGCAATTTTCAGGGGGACGACGCCTGATGCGTCCGAATAGACAGTTGACCCAGCAACTGCTCCGTCACACGTCACTGGTGTGTGGAAACTTTAAGTACGTGCACTGTACTTCTCCGTCTTCGAAAGGAGGGTCTGCCGGGGTTCTCTGGTCATAACCACACTTTGGAGAGGCTGCTAGTTGCTCACGGGCGGCTCTCTCTGCTTCAAGAAAGGTTCACAAGTAGCCTACCAGTTATGTCGACATGCTGCATCCACACTGTTACTCTACAATGACAAATGCTCACTCTCAATATAGTGACACAGACAGCAGCCTGGTACATCCGCGAGCTCGTTTTATGTGATGACACAGGCATGGCTTTGTACGTCGATTCACACCTGTACGACTCATTGCAACGTCCCGTGTCGCAGTGCAGATACACCAAGCTGCAACGCCATCCACCGAGCACGTACTCAGTGCCACGTGTTGTAATCGAACCTCACAAGCGATTTCGGATGGACGGGCATCGGCCTAGAGGGGGCTAGGCACCGCTCTGATCGCAGCAACCCTACGCCTGTTAGCCCTCCATGATGCGCATGCTAAAAGCACTAGCGGTCTCTTGAGCTGCAGCCGCGCTCGCTACGTGAATACGTTTGCAGTCATGCTGGCGATGTCACAATGCTGCGTCCTGACGGGCACAGACGTGTATTCTTCTGTGGAATACTGGTCATCTTCCAAGAGTAGTGTCAGCTTTGTGCCAGCCGCTAAAGTATCTCACTTGCAGTTCTCGAAGAACGCCCGTGCATGCTCTTTGCTGCCGCGCTGCTCTATGCAGAGTGATATTTGCTGGTTAGTAGACGGCCTAAGTGGTAGAATATCAACTGACACAACGTGGATGAATTTACGTGTGGCACCGGCCTTCTGCAGACACACACCTCAAAATTGTGAAGCACAATGATACACCAAGCTGCAATGCCACCCACCGAGCACGTGTTGTAATCGAACCTCAAAAGCGATTTCGGATGGATGGCCACCAAGGATGCTACACTACCACTTCGTACATACATGCGTTGAATGTTGTCTGTGACTGAGCCACGAACACTTACACAGGCGTCTCGACAAATACTTAGCCATGCGCCTCCACGAAGAATGCAAATATTTCTATGTATATATACATATACAATAAGACGTGCACGTACACACCCACACGTGCTACATTTTTGAAGTTGCAAAAAACTACCTTTATCAAGCGCTGTTTTCAACGCCCGAGGCTCTCGGTGATTGGCGGGACAAGCGCCGAGCCCCTCCCCCCGTGATCGAGTACCCCTCAGGAGTTCGCACGATACTATGCTCCGAATCAATCTACGTTCTTTCCTTCACCTTTCCCCTCTGTTCCTGGATGATTCCGCCGCCCCCCCACCCCACGCCACATGCTGTTTTGCTGTTAATCCTCTCAATAACTACTCTGGTGTCTTAACCGCGATGTATTTCGCTCTCTCGACATAATCTGTTCTGGAGTTGTCTCGCCAGCGTCGCTCTCCCGGCTACTCGACGGTGGCGTTGAAATACGACAGATGATGGGGGGTTCCACGGGCGTGTCAGGATGTTTACTTCTCTGTTTTTCATGGTCTTGTGTGTCCGACTCAATGTCACGCGCCTCTCTGTCTTCAAAACGAAGAGATGCTGTTGAATTAGTGTCACCTTTCTTGGCAGGACTGTTCTTTTCCACAAAACGGTTGCTGGCGGCATCGCTGCTTTTGAATACGCCGCCAGCGAACATCCCTGGTTCCGCAGTCAACACGTCGTCAGCGTCAGTTCCACCCGGCGCTTCGTGTTGAGGTGCCTTTTCTCGTATTGATAATCCGTCACCACGTTCAAATGCAGTCGCCCGTACAGGTGAACTTCTTCCTGCGACTAGTGGCTGCTTTGAACGTTCGTGTTGAGTACGACTTTCACGGGCACGAGACGCCACCTTCCGTTGTCCTTGAGGGAAGACCTCACCTTTTCCGAGGCCCCTTAAGTGCGGCGCTCCCACTCTAGCTTTTCGTCCATCTGAAAACTCCCACGGCTGCACGTCTCTACGGGGCGCTACCTCTTTCTGCCCGTCATCCACAATTAAGTGCTGCTCTTCTGACTCCTCGTACGCCTTCAGCTCTCCTTGAAGGAGATGTGCTGCAGCAAGGGGGGGTTGTTGTCTTTCCGCCTCAAAACGGCGTTGTTCTTCCTCCCACTGCTGTTGCAGCTGTGCTTCGTTGACTTGATATCCAAATCGAAACTGAAGTTCTCGCTCCCGCATCAAGAAATCCACGACAGATTTTAGGCGTTCGAGCTGCTCCCTCTGCTCTAACAGCAATAAGCTGGCAGCGCGTATCCGCTGGTGCTCCGGCGATGAGGAACCGCCACCTTGTTGTTGCTCTGCCCGAGAAGTGGCACCTTGGAATTGCTCTAGCAACTGCGTCGAAAGATGAGCCGGAGTTTCATGCTGCGTTTGTTCCACGGGGGCGGCTTGCTCCGTTTGGTGCTTCTTCGATGAGGCAAAAGCGCCTGTTAAGGTCTGCGACGACAGTGATCCCCCAATTCCAGTCACTTCGGCCTTTTCGTCTCCGCAACATAGACTACCAGGTGGAGAAGGGGACGTCACACTCAATTTATTATGCGCGTCGCTCCTCGCAGTGGCTGTCCCCTGTACGACAATGCGTCTTGGAGATGAAGTAACAGCACCGCACCGAATGCGCCGGTCATTACTGGCTTCAATCTTTTCCGGCACGGAACTCTGAGATGCCTCAAAAAGCGCATCGGAAGCTTCCTGTAAAATTGTTGTTGACGCACTACGTTGTCTTCTCGGGCAGTCCGTAATGCCTGTGGGCAATACGCCAAGTTTAACATCGGTCTTACAACAGCCGAATGAATCAGTTTGAAGATAACGTTGCTTCCTGCACCGCTGGAGCTGATTTACTTGGTCGCGCGATACTAAATCTCGAAGTCTCGTAAGCGCCCGTACCAGGCGTACGTAACGCTCCTCGTCCCGCACACTTGTCTCTCCTCGCTGATGGTGACCCTCCAACAAGTGCGGCTGAAATGCCTGCGGAGCACGTCGCCACATTTTCCCCTCCGATTCATGCTGACTGATGTCTGCGACCTGCCGCTGCCTCGGTTCTGACGCTTCGCGAAACTGCTGTTGCTCTGTCCTTGCCTCAGGCACCTGAGTTTCACGACCCTCTTCTAAAAGTTGCTCCGTCGGCCCTCTCTCCTCCGGTTGAGCAAGTCCCACTGTTCGCCAACACCGCTGCTTCGTGGCTCTGTCTTCCCGCTTGTGCGCTTGAAAACCTCGGTCGAGTACAAACTGGTCACGGGCACTAATACACTCTACACAACGTATCCCCTCTGGTGACGACAGCATCTCAAGCAGTTCGCCGACAATCTCAGTCAACTCCCCTCTCGGGTGAAGTTCGCTATAGCTGCTTCCTTTCGTACCCGCACGAAGCCACAACTCCCCATCGTGTTCTACCGATCTATGATGAGAAGGAGTGGGGGCTGTAGCGCGGCGGGGAAAACGTTTCCACGCATTCCTAGTGCCAGCTCCCGGTAGTGGCTCCTGTCCGCCTGCCTCACCAACCTCTTTAACAGCAGCAGCAGAAGCCGCTTTCGCTGAAAGGGCCTCTTCACTCCCCCCATCATCCGCAGTCCGACGACGCTGTGCGCGCACGCCTACACTCTCATCGCTACGGCTTCTGTTCGCAGCGGCTACGTTCGTGGTAGGGTCGTGAGAAAATGAGGACCTGCGGATACATTCTCGCACGTAACTTTCACTCCCCCTTATATTCCAGTGCATCTCGGCAAGGTGATGGGTATGCCGTCGAAGGCAAGGCTCTGGCCGTCCATTTCCTACACTGCTTCGCCTTGGGCGTGATAGTACGACTTGGTTCACTTTTGCGCCTACTCTTCTTCCCACTGCAGTCGCTGCAGCAACACACGCAGGACTGCTTGTTGCAAACCCTCTTACGACATTCGGCATGCCGACTAGCATGTTCGCCTCTGCTGATTCGTTCAACAGTCGCGGCAGGCCTAAACCTTCCTCTACGCCCGGATCTCTGCACAGGATAGTTGCAGGACCTCCCCGCAATCCCGCTTCAGGAGTAGCACTCGACAAATCAGTCCTGCCAAATGCTGGAGGTGAAGCTTCCGCGTTGGGTGGCGAAAGCTTCCTCACAGAAGACTCTCTCTGAAAGCTGCTTGTCTGGCACCACGAAACCGGCCGGGCTGTCAGTTTCTCGGTTTGCAGATGCTGACGCGCAAGAGGACGCTGAAAACACTGCTGCTGGAAACAACTCAGTGATTTTTGTTGTCGTAGCTCTTCATCAAGCCCTCGCGGCAGGTGCTGGCGTCCTTCAGCCGGCGGTAGACGGTATTGCTGAGCTGCGGAAGGCTCCTGTTGCCGCTTGAGGAGCCCTTGATCCAACCGCTCCTGCAGTCGCTGCTTCTCCTGCTGATGCTTTCGTCGTGCTTGCCGACGAATGCGAAGAATAGCTCGGGTAATAGCGCAAGCAATCCGGCGTTGCTGCGCAGGGTCCGCGAATTCAAAAAGAAATTTTGGCTTAGAAGCTCTGTTGAACTCCGTTGCAAACGTTTCTTGTGAGCACGCCAGCAACACGGGAGGTTCAGCAGCAACGTGCCCGCATGCTTCTGTGCTGCTACCTTGGCTCCTCCTATTGTTGTCGCTAGTAACACA
The DNA here is from genome assembly GCA_000727475.1 of Sarcocystis neurona. NCBI lineage: Eukaryota > Apicomplexa > Conoidasida > Eucoccidiorida > Sarcocystidae > Sarcocystis > Sarcocystis neurona. The sequence goes on along the minus strand of KL647291.1, from coordinate 3,675,324 downwards.
GGATGTGGAGCCAGCGAAGGCAGCATCTTTACTCGGGTTCACTGTTTGAGCACTCCGTAAAAATCCTTCCGGCTGAACTGCCACAGGTGCGGCAACAGTCGAGCAGCACTCAAGCGTATTCTGCGTATCAAAAGGCATACCTGAGTTTTCACGAAAATTCTTCACCTGATGTTGCCACTGGTCGGGCCGCTGGAGCCGCTGCTGAACGGGATGTTGCAGCTGATCGTGGCCCTGCTGCAGCTGTAGCTCCTTCTGTTGCAGCTTCGGTCGCACCTTCAGCGGCGGATGTTCTGTCTGCTCGTATGCTGCGCCCACCCCACGTCGTATCGCGTCAGACTTTTCGCTGCCAGTTGTCCCACCCACATCCACGGCCGGAGAGGCGAGACTGTTGCAGGATTGGACCGCACCAGAGAGTAACGAGACAGACAAAGACGGTGTAGCAACCATGGAGCTGACATCCTCTAGCACGGGAGTTACGTGTGCTCGAGACGAAACAGGCGCAGGTGCAACAGGACCTGACGAAGACGAAACGGCAGGGGAAGCCACCGTGGACAAAGGTGAAGAAACAGCTCCCGCCGAAGTGGGATCCGGGGAGGTGACGCCAGGAGCGGAAGATGAGAACGAGGAGGAGGACGAGGATGATGAGTGCGAGTGAGATGCCGAAAGAGAGGAAGACGAAGAAGCAGTTGTACTTGAGAAACGATCGAACGGAGGGGAACCGGAGAGTGAACCTCTATATTCAGAAATGGGATGGCAAAACTCCGACGACCCGGAAGAAGCCGGGGGAGGAGAGGCATGCGAAGGAGAAGACGCACAGGAAAGCAGCGGAAACGACGGCGTCGAGGGCAGCGAGAAGAAAGAGCCAGAAGAAAGTGTCCGTCCTTTACAGGAAGGAGCAGAAGAGGAACGTGATGCGGACGGGGACGGTGCCACGACAGAAGAAGCCTCAGCAGACTTGAGTGTAACGGCCGAAATACGATCTTCCTCAGCGTCGCAGAAATCGTTGTCCATCGCTGAAGACTGGTGATAATTCCGCTTGCGAGTACCATTTTCTAGTACATCGTACGCAGATGGGAGTAAGGGAGCGGAACCAGACTCAAGAGACTCACGAGCAGACGAGAAAAGAGGAGACACAGGCACGCCATTTGCAGAAGAAGATGCAGCTGGGGAAGCAGGAACGGTGGCCAAAGACGGAGAAGCAGAGCACAAGGAAACCACAGGAAACAATATAGGGGTAGAGGAGGAGAAAGCAGACGACGAAAACAGAGAGGATAAGGAATACGCAGGGGTATACGAGGACGACGAAGCAGAAGTCGATGAAGAGTACGCCGCCGAAGCCCGTAAAGGACCTGTGAATGTGGGAGGGGACCCTGAAGAGGCGGCCGCCGCCTCAGAGATTTCAGCGGCAGTATGCGCATTTGCAGCTGCTTCTCTCACAGTCAACTGATTCGAGTCATCGCTGGAAGAGGAAAACCACCGGACTACAGAATAAATTGAAGCACGGAGAAACGACACCGGCAGGGTGGGGCCGGAGACAGCAACAGGATGACCAGACACGCAAGGAGGACTTGCCGCTGCCTGCGCTGAAACACGATGCGGTGGCGCCAGAGACCTCTCATCCCCGTTTCTGCGCTCTTCGCTGGCGGCAACCCCCCGCCGCTGCTGATGGTGCTGCAGGTGGGGAAGGTACAGCGGCCTGTAACTGACGTGTGCGCACTGGTTACCCGTCCACGAAGCAGGAGAGAGAAGCAGGGTGGCTGCTGCGGGAGATGCACTAGCCGCTGGTGAAGACGGTTCAGCAGACGCAGCAGCTGAGGGAGGAACATTAAAGATTCCAAGCAGCAAGCCCTCGGTGCGGCCGTAGAGAGAAACGCGGTCGACGGAGAACAGCAGCCGCGTGTTGGGCTGCAGGGGGAAGAATCCACGAGGGGCTTCTCCAGCAGTAGGCAGCGGAGTAGCGAAATACAGCAGAGACCGACGCTCCACCACCAGCAGGCGCTGACTCCAGAAATCTGCTTTCAACATAGTTAAACGGACAACACAGTCATCAGCTCTTGACAAATATAGTGTCACGAATAACCTCTCTCCTCGGAGCGTGGGAGTCACTACCCACGCGACCTGCGGAAAGCTGTAATCTGCATAAGACCGAGTGTGTTCTTCTGCCACCGACGTAGAGAGACATGTAAACGGCGACATCTGTGTACACTACGCAACACACGTGTGTCACGTTCAACTGTCAGAATCCAGACGCCTCTTCCACGTTCCACAGGTGCACCGTCACCACGCATAATACGATGCCCTCGCAGCTGTGTGAATGCCACTCCGCCTAATTTCTACACGACCTCAAATTTTCTTCCGTCGCGTCCAGAAATCCTACCTTCCTCATCAGTGGAACTCAAACCGCGTTCCTTCGTGGAAGAAGCCCATGTGCCTCCTAAAACCAGCAACGAACGTGTCGCGAATGCGGAACTGGACACGTTTTTCTCTACCACTCAACACAGACAAGCCTTCGTACATACTCACGAGGAGCGAAAGCGTCTCACTGCCCGCTGCAAGAGCAAAACTAGTCTTTCACTTGAAAGGAGCGAAAGCTCTTCTCGCTTACTGTAGCCTTGGTGTGCTGCGACCCTCGTGCGAAACATAAGGTAAGGACGCAACATGAAGACAGAGCTTACATTTTTTCCATCGTGAAAACAAGTGACGTTCTCTTTACGAAGGAAGTCGATGTTACTCTCGTTCCTAAAACATGAACGAATTTCACCTCCCTTGCCACCACTAGAGCCGCAAGTACCCTGCAGTCGCGCTACAACAGCGACAATAGTTATCCAGCCACTTGCTGCTTTTGCTGATGATATTGCACGCGTCATGCTTCCACTACCGCAGCTATAACGCATCGCCTCCTATACGGAGCCCGTAAGTACCCAAACACAGTCTGCTCGAATTTCCTCTGCACCACCGTGCTCGTTGACCAGTGGCAACTGCTCGTGCGCCGGAGGGAAGACCGATCAACATGCGTGTTACGTATCTAGGTGTCACGTCCTATCTGCTGCCTCTTTATTCATCCTGGGGGCGCCACAGCAGGACTTCGCCACGTTGCTACCGCGGAATCATCATGCCAACATCGGTGAATGCCCAGAACGGACGGGAGCAAGAGTACACACTGGGCGACAGCAGGTGCAGTGAAGTCTAGAAGTCTACGTGAAAGAGCTACAGAACTGGGCAGACGGGACAGCAGCAGAACAACAATCACAAGTGCTACACGAGAAGAAACGAAGCACGGAGTCAAAAGAATACGAAAAAACAAGGCAACTCACAAGGCCAGTAGTTGCCGCGCTTCATCACGATGCACTCAAAGGCTTCCTCGTCTTCGCCGTCCGCCGCCGCCTCTGCAGCGCACGCCTGAAGCTCAGCCGTAACGCGAACTGCTGCGTCCTTAGGAACCCCGTCTTCTATCGCAAATGAAACCGCGTCTTCTAGGCTACAGCTTCCACTCCATGCTCCCGCTTCCGCCTCTGCTGTCGCCCCTGCTTTCGATTCCGCTGCAGCAGCTGCTGTCGCTACAGCTGCAGTCGCTGATGTCGACGCAACTGCTCCTTCTGCTGCTTCTTCTGAGCAGGCCGTCGCTGCCTTCTCCTCAGCCGCTATTACCCTCTTGGGCTCTACAACAGCTGTTGTGTCTGGCGCTTCACCTGCCTTCCCCGTCACATCAGGAGCTTCTTTGTCTGCTCCTGTTGACGTCGCAACTTGTTCCGCCATCGCGACCTTTCCTGTGTGTTACCGGTAAGACATGCGTTTCTAATGTTCATCCCTACTCGCCGCAGCTGCAAGGCCCTGCCTTCGCCTGGCTCAGGGTCTCCTGCTTCAGCTCACCCGCGTAGTAGGAATCCCTCCCCTTTAAAGAGGTAAACAGCAGAGGGACAGACGCATATATTAAAGAATAGACTTATACATCCCACGAGGTGGATCAATGGATAGACAGCAGCAGCGAATTCCAGCCGCCAGCTGCAGCTTGTGAGCCTTGTCCTACGCATGCCTTCTGTGACTTCTCAATCTTGTTCAATGATTCCCCCTCGCAGATAAACCACCGTTGACCTACCAAATTGAAGGAGCGAGCAGTCGTAATCGAACGAATGAGATCCTTGCTGATGCTGATATGCAAATCTTGTTGGCACTGCGGCTTGCTATGGGTACTTCCGCTGTTACCTCTGCGATGCGCGGTGCTGTAACAGATGCTGCTGCACGAGACGGGTCCTCCAGCTGATGCAGCAGCACGTGATCCATTGCGTGCCTCCTACTTTTCTGTAATGTCGCTCTCGAGCGCCATGGTCATCTACCCTCGTGAGAAAACTAGACGAATTCTGTACAACTCTTCGACACAAAACGTTGAGTGAATCCATTCTCAAACACAACTCTTCGACACAAAACGTCGAGTGAATCCATTCTCAAATACGACATTTGATAATGTCTATCATCGTCCCTCACGACGAACGGAAATCTTGTGATTCCTAGAGATCCTGCGGTGTACCTGAGTGGATTTGCTCACTGTCTGATGTGCCCACACAAAGCAGACTGGCACTCACTCGCGTCGCTGTACTTCTGGGAGTGCATTCACTTGAGCTACTTGTGCCCTTGTACGGATCTTGAGGGCTCAGCGCACGTTCGGCCGGAGAAGGAGTCACTCGCAGTTATGCAGAGTGCCAGTACAGACCGCGCTGTAGCTGCGCAAATTCGTTTACAAAAGATTACGCGGTACAGGTGCCTCGGGATCACCTACGGTTCAGTCGAAATGAGGCAATTTCATTAGTCCTACTTCGTGAGTGAGGCTTCGAGTCGTACCACTCCAAAGTGAAGCGCCGCGGAGCCGCCATATACGCGCAATGAATGTGGCATATTCTTACTTATGTTGGACATCTTCACACAGACGTGCATTTCTTAGGAGAGAGCGTGCGAGAGCCGTACAGAGGTAAAAGTAAAAAAACGCCTGCGTGTACCTATGTCCGCTTGCAGGATACTTGGGAATCTGGCAATGGTGTTTGGCTGTCTCATCACACCACACAGGTGTACATACGGGATGCGTGGAATGCAGTGCAGGTTGCGGGTAGGTGGTACGCGTGACACGACCCGTAAGTAAGGAGGGAGCGCATATTCATGACTCGTTTGCGTGGACGAGGCGCAGAAGGAGCGGCGGACTAGGAAGCTTTCATATAGTGTGGATTACACAAATGCTGACATCCCAACGGTGCCCCGTTGCAACGAACGCCTATAAGAAAGGATTCAATTTCCAAGGTGAAAAGCTCGGCAACAGCAGAGACATCCTATGAACTTCCATGTGCGTCTTCTCAAAAGGGACAAGCGAACGTCTGAAACATCCTGGAGCTTACATTTGAGAAACTGGACTGACGAGAGGGCAGGAGTAAATAAATTCGGGTTCGCATTTGGGGGGGTGAATATCGTGCAGAGAGCGCCACCCGCAGACGAGCTTGTGGATCTTCACTTGTACGCAGTATCCAAGAAGGAGCTGCCGCACGGGCCCAAAAACCTTTCCACCAGTATACCCCCCCCGTGGTGAAGGTGCAGCGCTACCAGCACTGCAGCAGCAAACAATAGTAGTACACTTTTTCCCCGCCGCAAATGTTAGGAGTGTGAGCCAATGTCACGCACGACAGCAGTGCAGTAGGGGGCACAGGAGTCCACTATGTACCTACAGTATACCTGGAAAATGCGCTGCAAGACACAGCGCAAACTCGAAAAAGTCGGAGAAAAAGAAATCGGACCTACAGATGTCTAACGTGACTTGCTGTCTGCATCGAGAATTCTTGGCTAGCCCTAAAAAAATCCGGCAACAAGCGCTACCGCATCGCTAGCTGAGCATGCGTTTTGTGTATGTGGACACTCGGAAGTGGAGGTTCGCGTGACTGCCCTCAAAACGCTCCTAAGGTAATCCCACAGCAGGATAAATTGACTGAATACATGTTTTCAACTTCTTCCGAATATGAACACACAGGCTAAAGGAGGGCAAAATTTTTAGACACATTTATACACACATATTTGGATGCATATGTGCGTACACACATACGAGGACGCCTGTTTTGCCGGTGGCTGCAGGCTCCCGACAAAATGCAGCACACCCACCGTTCCACTGTCATGTGTTCATCAAGTTTCGCTGCACGGGACTGCGGTCTGCGTCTACCCTACCGAATGAGTTAGCGGTCGCCCACGCACGAACCGTGTTGGCGCAGGTACATGAGAAGACAGGCGAGCAATAATCCGAAATGCACATCTCTGACAGAAAGAATTCATCTGGTAATTGCGCTGTACCTGTGGTCTGATTGGTCCCTGGAGCAGCAGTAAGGCTAGCACTACTTTTCGTAGCGTCAACGGTAGTGGTAGGAATAGTAATTTTTGTACTGAACGTGGGAATGGTACTATTTTTGAGAGTTGCAACGGTAATAGCTAGGTACTCGGGATCGAGTTAGGGTGACGGCACCGGTAACTTGACAATGGCTCTGCAGAGTATACGATGAATAAGCGCTTGTCCAGTTATGCTAGTTGAAGGGTGATATGTATTGAGAACAGCGCCTATCAATGTCAAATCAAAGTGACTTGGGACACCAATAGCGTTTGTTTACCAACAACAAATCTGACAAACAGACTCCGTCGTACCTGGACAGGTTCTGGGAGGGCGAAGACAAATAATTCATTTTTGTTGTCTTTACAAGTGAACTTATTTGTGAACGGTGGCAAGTCAGGTAACATGTTCTGCGACATCATCTTAGTCGTGACACAAATCGAGGGAACATCATTTTCTTGTCACTGGATGAGTAGTTCTAAATGGATTACTTGGCAGCTTAACGAAGCGGGAGGGCGATTCTGTCGTTGGTGAGTTGCACTTGCACTCTACTGATACTGCAGACCAGCACAGAAATGCCACTTCCTCTTGCTCCGTGTATGATGCTGGTATGCTGGATGTTATAGACCTATGTGTGTATATAGATTCATGCACAAGCTACACGTAAGCACAGGCTTCACGTACGGGTGCACCAGTCACCACTGAATGCTGACCAGCTGTCATCCCTACATCTGTTCATCCAGAAGGCGAACCCCCAACAGCCAAAATAATAATTTCTGCGCACGTACACCTGGAACAAGGGTGTTATCGCCAAGAGCACACCGTTTGTTTGCTTTGCGACTCATCCGCTAACGCATTCATGGACTGAATATACAGAGTACCACTTTGTTGCGCTGCGGCTCGTCTAGCGAGGCCTGTGGCAGTTCAATACAACCCCATTTACAGCCCCTACGAGTATGCGACAACTCTCTTTTTATCCTGCGGTGTTCTGTGGGAATGCATCAAACAAGCAACTCGTTCGAAACGCAACACTACCACCTCCTCAACTTAAGTGTGTAGAATGCGTGACACTTTCTTGATGCTGATGGGCGTTTTGTTCATGGGCGCCTTTATTCGTAGTCGGCGTGAATTCCAGATCCCTCGATTTACGCTCGTGACGCGGAGAAGTGCTCAGCAGTAAACGTAGCGGTGTCTAGACGCAGTCGCTGGAAAGCCAGCAGAATCCAATGATTTTCAGGTCCAGTTAAGTGTGATAGTACAATATTGAAACAGACTACCAGTTAAGGGTGCTGGTACAGCACTGGAACAGACCACTTCTCTCGGACACCTACACTGTATACAACATTCTGGCCTAATGTTGAGGAGAACTGGTGTGACAGACAGGATGCACACGCGTACTTTATACATCTAATTGCGTCTGGCGGTCTGTACGCCCTGTACAGTCACACGCGTGGTGGGCGCTGCTGCACCCTTTCTCGTTGCACTCAGACGATTCGGTAAATTGCAGACATGGCATTAAGGCCTGCCGCATATTGTTCGATACACGTGTCAATACGTTCATGGAACGAGTCCTCTCTTTCGGGCGTGAAAAATCCTAGCAGTGACAGTGTTACCTCCTGATGAAAATCCTTCGTAGGGGTGTGTTTGAAGGGCGCCCGCACGATTACCAGTAGATAAGTAGGCCCTTACGCTAGTAAATGTGTGGCATAGACACACACCAGGAGGCGCAGGCTGCTCGACGCGCTCCAGATGAGTGCGCGTATATTCGAAGTGATCCTCACATGCGTAGTGACCGGTCTGTCGATGAAGCACGTAGTTCCAAATCTCTAAAGGTGGCCGCTTTTAGTTCACTTCCTTAGTACAGCGAACGTCTACGACAGAAATGAACTCTGCGGCAGGTTTTCATCGTAACCATTAGAGAACACATTTTGCACGAAAATCCGCCGCGTCCCCTCCGACGTGCATTCCGTTGACAACTACTCACAGAGCTGAGAGTTTCCGGGAGCAATGCTCCTGATAGATGAGAATGTTATGCAGATAAAGTTTTGAGTACTTACAAACATATGTCCAGATAAAAGCCTCCGCTTCCGTATGGCAGGACGAGTCAAGAACAAACCAAAACAATACAGGTACAAGCACCGCGTCCGCTGCACGGAACAAGGCAACAAAAAAGAGATAGGCGCAAGTGATCACGCTGACGCCACGCACAACCGATCACACAAGGAACGAGTCCCCAAGTGTTCCCATTGTTTACGAACAAGTCTTTGCCTACAAACACATATACATAGATATAGATAAGGGAACTTACACGATTACGCGCACATTCACGTTTGTACAGCTTCACAGCCTCCACTGTTGCCCCGGATGGAGCGCAAAAAAAACATTGAGTTTACTCCTCTGTCGGCGAGAAGGATTGTTTGGTGAGTGAAACGACAAAAGCCACGGATTTTCCTTTTGTAGACGGTCGCTTCTCTACAATCTCAAACCACCAAAGCCGGAAAGCCGTGGTCAAACAAGGCAAGCATGCGGGGCTGCGTGCAAACGCGCGCAGGCTTGCCCTGCTCAAGCCTGGCGTAGGACAATCGACAACGTATAGCAGATCCTCCTGCACGTGAAGGAGAAACGAACGTTGGAAGGAGTTAGTCCCCGCGCAAGCGGCAGAATAAGCGTGTGCTCACATCCGGGGCCGACAACGGTTTTCTCTGGAGACCACTTGTCTCCGAAAGCACATTGCTTCCTCTCTGCACACGGGAATAAGCCAACACTTCGTGAAAGAACGCCACTGTGTCCGTCGCTTCGGCACTGCTTCTCGTTGCGTGTTCCTTCTCACTGTCCTGCATCTTCCCTGTCCCGCCGTCTTTGCTTTTGTATACGCCCTTGAAGACGCAGGAGTTCGAGCCTGTCACCGCTGTGGTATACCTGTTCCGGTTTGCGAGGCACTTCGCACACATTCTCCATTTCTTGCCACAATCAAATTCGTCTTTCAGCTGTTGCGAACGTTGCGGCTGCTGCGGCGTCGAAGCCACGGCGCCTGCCTCTGTCTTGCTGCTTGTCCTTCCCGTGACGCTTTGTTCTCTTCCGTGGGTCGTGGCAGTCCTTGACGCTCAGAACAGGCTACGACAGTAGCCGAGCTCACGATCAGTGCTCCCGTCAGTAGACGTTTTCTCTCTCAAACCGCCCGACACTGTCGACCTACAGGATGGTTTCCCACTGCCTGCTTCCGTCTTTTTATAGAACCGTGTACCCCAGGTATTCCTTAAAACCGAAAACTGGTCTGCGCTGCCACAGATGCGTTGAGATCTGAAGAAGTAACTGTCCAACTCACGAAGCGAATGGTGCCTCCGCGCACCTCCTGCGGCGGCCCGAGAGACCCGCAGCAGTGCTCTTCTCTAACGTGCGAAGCTTGACCTTCTACTGTCCTTTGTGTGTTTTTCTGGAGTGCCTTTTACGCCTCCGTTCTACGCCCCTTAACCATTACTGAGGCGTCAAGTAGTGGGCGCCGGCAAACGACAAAGCATACAAACGCTACAAATATGTAATGGGGCCTGCAAGCAAGAACCCCAGCAAGCAGCAGCACAACACCGTCCTGGTAAAGACACTGCCTGCATTTAAGCGACAACTGACCAGTTCAAGAGTGCTCAACAGGTGGTGTTCGCTACACACGAGGAACCCTATCTTCATCAGGTGGTCCTCTACAAATGTTCTTTTATAGTATTCACCGCGCACAGGCATAAGGAAACATGTTTTTAACTACTGCAGACCTAAAAAAAAGTGTACCTGGTAGTTTTCGACAACGACGATGCGTCTACCGGCAAAGTGATTTCTAATTTCCCTGCTACGATTCACCGCGGAGAGCTTCGACGTCATTGCAGTAGCGGTTTGGCAGTCGGTCCCCTCCTCAAGCAAGAAGGTTTCTCACACATAGCAGTTGTTTTTTCACGAGGAGTGCTAGTCTGAAAAAAAATGTACTCTGTAGCAGCTGTCTGTTTACAGGTTGCGCTGGATCCTTCAAAAAATACGTACGAGAGCACATCCGACTGCTTGTCTAAATCTCCCACTTTCTGCGCCAGCAGTCCCTGCTGTGCCACCGAAGTCCCGCTGATGATCGCTTACAACACGTTGCATGCGTAGCTGCGTGTCACCTCAGCTGGCGGATGCAGACGCAGCCGTTCACCAGCTACAGTGATCTCAGCACAGCTTCTGCACACGTCAGTGGATTCCACGCAGCCTCGCAACAGTAAGGAGGGTTACCTGCCTGAAGTGCATTGCAGCAACACCTACAAGCAGATGCAACACTCCAGCTGCTTCGGTGCAGCCCCACCCACAACTGCAGCATCCTCGTGCAGTCGCAGCTCATAAGTGCAGCGTCACGCTTGTGCACCAGTAGCACTGGGAGCAGCAGGCACGAGTGCACGCAGCACAGCACGGGCGCAGCCACTGTGAAGAACGCGAGCTCACCTGTCATCCACTCGGAGAATTCCCTCTCATTGATCGCGGATTTCTGGTGATCGTCGAGGGCGTTGTAGACGATGCCCAAGTCTGTTATATCAAACTGAAGACGTCCCCCAGTTACGTCTGCACAGAGGCGGTTAAACTCTTCAAATTGCATGCCGTGCTGCGGATCTGTCATTGCATATTTCCTATACACGTCAATGTATGCACCCTTGCAGCTCAGCAACACCGCCTTACGCACCTTCTCCAAACGAAGAGACTTTCGAATGGCCTGCAAGTGAGAACAAATGTCGATCCGCCCGCACGCATACTCACATATACCTGTATACACGGATGTACGTACAGGTAGATGTATCCAGCTGCACCTGCATTATAACATGCATATAACCCGCTGTCTAGTCGAATGTTTTGTCAAAGAAGAGAAAACGTAAAAATGCATACGGGTTTATGCTACACCTATGCACTCCCTCATAGCCACGGCAGCTATCGTCTACATTTACGGGCTTTCACGTCGGTTTTTGTGTACGAGGCGTCCCACCTACACACAGACACTCTTTCTTCTATAGCTCTTCGTGTGCCTGTGTGTGCGTGTGAATGCACGCGCTTGTGCGGCTCTCGAATGCTGCGTTCTGGCCTGCTCTTTCACAAACGTGTTCAGCAAGATTACTAAGTCTTCAGGTATGATTTGAAGACGCAGTCAGTAGGCGTTGAACCCGCCGTTTGCCTCCACCTACACCTTGACTTGAGTATACTTACATACAGCTGCATGACGTTGTCAGCTCAGATTCCTTCCTCCGTATGTACCGACAACACCTGGCAAAATTTTGTCTTCACAAGCGCAAGTGGGAACCTGCGGCTGCCGCGTGAATGTCGTCACTGCAGAAACGGCGTCACCGGCGTGGGCACGGGTGTCTACATACGCAGCAGCACTGCCTCTGGCTCTTGGTGTCAGTAAGCAGCATGCGTATACCGGGCAGAGTACCGTAGCTACCGTGCATCGGTAGCTCACAGCAGCCGAAGTGGAGCAGTTACGGCAGGAAGGTGTGTGTCGTCTTCGGTTCGCAGCAGCAACGTGTATGCACAGAGAGTCCCCATAGGCGCAAGTCACTAAAGCCTTTAAGATGGGATACGTAGTCACAACTAGTGCAGAGAGAGCTGCTTCGACGAAGGACTACGTGTTGCAGCTGTCTGCCAGGTTGCACCATGACCCGCCGACCACGACAAAAACACACCACTACGTGCTCCGTAAGCAGCGACAACCGCGACCGCGAAACAGTGGCTTCTCCGACAACAGAAAAAGCCATGTCATCGCCCTCCAGTACCACTTTACTTATACATATGTATGTGCACACACGTACACACACGCACCGATTCTTCCTTGCAGAATACAAGTGTATACATGTAGACAGCTGCGTGGCCGCGTGTGTTCATTTGCAATCAGTAACGACAGTTCCTCAGCTGGGACACCCATGACCAGCCTGAACGGACAGCCTTGACTGAGCCGTTGCATGTCACCAGCCTGTAGAGCAGCCTATCCGCTTTTTTCGTTTCTCGCCGCGAGCACCGCGGCACCTGCGCGTCAACTGCAACGTCGGTAGGCACAAGTCCTTCGCTCCTTCTCAGCTACGGTGGCTGCAGCTGTGATGTGAGCTGCAGCGTGTCTCTCTCGCCCCCGAAACACCGGAAGTAAAGCCCTGCACTAAACAGTCGCCAGCGCCGACGAGGCAGAGATAGCTAAGGTCGACAATGTGACAAAAAACAAGAAAGAAAGAACTTTTTCCTCGGAGAAGGATGAGGAAGAAATGTTTTCGAGTCGGAGTTAGTGTACAGAGAGAAGCAGCGCCTACGGCGGAGATAACTTACGATGAGGAGTCCCACAATGGAAACGGAGATGATGTAGAAGCTCAGACAAACGGTGAGGAAGAGGAGTGCATGCGATCCTCCTCCGCCTCGGCGAGCATTGCTTGGCCATAAGGTCACGGCCGTCATGCTGCCCATGAACATCAACCACAAGGCTTTCCCTGTTAGACGTGTAAGGAAACGAAAGTACTTGCGAATGACTGCACGGTAGCGAGCGGCCCAGCGTGGTGCCCCAGGCACGTCCAGCAGCATCATCAGGAAACCGAACACCCTGCAAGCGCAGCCCCACACACGAGGGAAAGTGATGGAAAGCGACGCCACACGATGGAAGTGCGATGGAGTCGCAGCGGCGACACCAGGACAGTGGCAGCAGCTCCGGGGACACCGACAAAAGGCAGCGCAGCAGCAGAACGTGCAGCAACCGGCGGAGAAAGAGCAGCCGAGGGGATGCAGCAGCAGAAGGAAGGCATGAAGGGTGAAGAGTCGTGCTCTGAAGAGCAGCAGCTGGAAAGCAGCGCAGCAGCTGGAAGCAGCGTAGCAGCAGAAGGAAGCGCATCATTGGAAGCAGCAGCAACAGCAGCAGCACCCGCGTAGTGTAGACCGTGTACGAAAACTGCGTACAATCCCGTGAAGATACAAGGCGGAAAGAGTGCGGGAGAGCAGGGCAGATCTCCGAGGAACATACGTGAGTGAAGGCAGGTTCTACCTGTTTAATGTGAGAAGACGTACACCCCGACAAGGCAACAACAGCACCCAGTGGACAAGGTGGACGGGCACAAGCATTACCAAACAGCAGAAGAGCCGAAAGCGAACTGTGTAGACAACGCAAGTATTGCAGGGGGTAGTAGCTGTGGCTGGTGAGGCTGGGAGCAGTCGTCTTAAGAGAGCGCACCAGCACCAGCCCGCCTGTGGCAAGCACCGAAAAATCCACAAGTGCAGCACAGACACAGCAGAGCGATCACAGCAGCAGTGACTCGAAAAGAGCACCGAAGAGCACTGACAGCAGCGGACCGCAGCAGCACAAGCAGTACATGATACCGCAGTACGCAGCAGTGAAATTACCAGCAGCAGAGAAGTAGTATCAACCAGCCCGAATTCAGCAAACAGGCAAACAGCTGCACAGGCACATAGTTATCCAGCTGTCGCGGCAATCTCTGGAGATATCAGAAATCCACCCTCTATCGGTGCAAGCAAGCCTTTAGACTACAGACGCAGCTAGAAGGGCGTGCTTTCTTCCGAGGCGTCGCACAACACTCGTTGAAGTCTTTGTTCTTCTCTCTACGTATGTACGTATCTGTATAAACGTCTACGTAAAAAGAGGGAAGAAAGCTCTAACGCGTGGCAGGCGCCCCCTCTCCACTACACGAAACGTCGAATGTGGGACCAATTTTGGCCCTTTCACCTTCTGCCGCGGTCGGCTGCAACAGGAGCAAGCCGAGAGCAGATATACTTGTTACGGACGTACACGGAAACAGATATGCACTCGTCTTCTAATTTTATGTGTAAGCACGCTCGCGTGAACCAACATACGTAAAGGCTGCGTCAACATGTGGCTATTGTCACACTGGTATACATGCATCCACAGGCAGATATATACGCGTGAACACGCGTTTACACGCGACTTGCTCACAAATATAGATACACGTGTACACAAAGATATGTGTATATATATATATATATACATACGTACATGTATTTATACGAAGCCCGTGTATAAGCGAGCTGTTCAGGAATATAAGGCCATATACACACACGAAAAAGCGCCTCTACAGAGTAGGGCGCCTGCGTGTCAGACTTCCAGATGATACGACCGTCTGTAGCACATTAACCGATAAAAGTGAAACGCGGCGGACAGCACGAAGGTGGTGGGGGATTACGAGCCGCTTGGGAATTCGCTCGGAACCGGCTCACAACCTCGTATATGCATGCTTGTGGAACGGAAAAGAAGCAACTTCTTTGCAAAGGTCCTGGCCCATCCACGTGTCAAGCAAAACCCTCTACCACTCGCGCCACAAAGGAGGCATGTACGCAGGATTCCACGGCTTGATCTGCAGATGTATTATATACGCATAGTATATACGCATCCGGAGATACATATACAAGCTAGTGAGACGAGGAAGCGACGCAGGTTAGCAAAAGCACTGCCTACGTGAGACGTGTTCTCAGAATGCACGAAGAAATCACGCTTCCCAGCACACGGATGTGACACATGTCCAGGAAGCGCTACTTAAGATTAAGCTGCATTTGAAGCACGTAACGGTTCTTCAAGGGTAGGACCTGCACCGCTCTTTGAAAGCGCAGGTTGCTCAGGTTTCACGCACTTTTTTGCCCTATGGGGCCGACTCGTCACTGCTGCTGCAACTGCAGCAGAGGCCGCTGTCATGCGGTAACGGCAGCAGCATACAGCCTCGCCAAGGCAACAGAGGCAGCAGCAGTACTTCTGTAACACAAGACGTGCACTGGAGCCGCCTGCAAGCTGCACGCTACTTGATTGCAAACTCAGCAGCAGGACGGGTGACAGTACGAAGAGGAACAGTATTCGGACAGTTATCATGAGTTTTGCTATTTCACCCGCATCCGGAGATACATATACAAGCTAGTGAGACGGCGTCAGCAGTGACATCAACAGCACCTGTCGAAAGCAGCTACAATCTTGGAGTAGCATAGCGGCAGTTGGGACGACAGCAACATCTCAAGAGCCGTAGGAAAAGCAATGTTACACAGTAGTTGCGGGAAGAGGAGCACCGTCAGCAACCACTCGTATATCAGAACAGTAGCAAAGGCTGGTGTTGTGCGCAACGGCAACGGCGAATGCATGCTCCCCTGCGCCGCATCCGCTGCTGCACATGTGCAGCGGCACTGGCTCGTGTCGGCTGCACCGCGGGGCCTCTGGCGGTGCAGACGCTCTCTTATGGGGCGGCGCTGCGGCAACTTACAGGAGAAACATGGAGTTAATGAGACAGGCGAGCTGCAGCGTCAGCAGAGAGGAGATAGCGCCTAGCGCGCCCGCGAAAACAGAAGCCATGCCCGCGCAGAAGAAAAGGGTCTGATACTTGCAGTTGAGACGCATGAGCGTCTCTTCCACTCGAGCTCCGCCACTCTCCACCTGCTCTGCTATGTGTGCAGCAGAAGACGGAATGGCTGGATAGCCTCCCCCCGCAGCGCCGAAATTGCCTGCATGCGTCGAGTGCCCGCCGTTCACAAGCGCCTCTGCGGCTGAGTCAGTGTCGTCAAGATAGGGAAGAGTGAGACAACAGACAAAAGAGGGCAAAATGAATAAGGGACGAAGGCTCAAAATATAAGAACAACACATGCGTCACTTGCAATGTAGCAAGGAGGTATGAACGCTACGCACGTACGAAATAAAGAAGGAAAGTGCGAGGCTTCAAAACAACATTCGCGTCGGTGGGACCAGGCACCACCGGAAGCGTAATGCAGTTGTGTGGGACAAAAGACGCAGTCTGCACAGCGAGATCGGAGCAGCAGCCACGCAGAAGACCCACCAGCTACAGGCGCAGCCGAAACTCTCAGATATGAAGAACGGCTGGTTGCCTTCAAACAGAGCACCATCAGATGAAGATTAGAGAAAATCAGAGAAGCCGCAGCGCACCATATCCTGGCTGGAGGACGAGCGGCAGCAGCAGCAGCGCCATCAGCGGGGAAGTGTGGGTGTCACAACAGACTAAGGAGAGGCGCGCAGGGAGGTGTCCACGAAAGGAAGCTTCAGAGAAGGATGCGAAAGGAGAAAGGCGCACAGGCAGTTCACAACGAAGAAGCACATCTACGCCAGGAGCAAACGGGCGCCTACAGCACCAATGGGGGCGTGGTCGCTGCATTCTGGGTGCACAAACGTGTGGATGTGCAACAAGTATGATGTCAGTAAACACGCAGAGACACAGTCGACCTACGCAGGCAAGAAAGAGTGAACGGACACGCCGAGAATGAGACGCTGCAACGGTGCGACGTAGCGCTGCCAGGGGAACACATGCCAGAGGCGAAGCAGCAGCCCCAAGAGACATAACTGATGCACGGGGAGGACAGAAACAAGGAAGCACAGCATCACTTGGGAGGGGAACATGAACGATAATCACCGTAAAACTGATGGCGCCATTTTTTGGCAGTGGAGCTGCAGCAGCGCAGCACACACGGAGTTGCAGCTGCAGCAAAAATCTACGGAAAGCAGTGCCTGCGCAGCAACTACGGCGGCAAAAGCATCATCAAGCGAATGCGCAGCACGAGGAAGCGATCAACAAGGGACTGGTAAGCCCAGAAAACGCACTCACTGAAGCACGACAGAAAACTGTTCACCAAAGATCAAAAGAGTAGGCTCCCGACAACATACAAGAGCAGTAGCTGCGGCAGACAAATGAACCGGAGTAGCCACATGCAGCGCGTCACCACGCCGCAGCACCTGCAGCAAAGTGGCGTTGCTGTTTGAACAGCACGCACAGGTGACGACGAAGACAAGAAAGGTTAAATGAAGCAGCTGCAGTAGGAGACACGCTGAGATGCTCCGAGCGCGCCAGAATGCCGGGTGTGCCGACTGCCATCACAGGAGGAACTTTCCCAGAAGAGCCACACTCATCATACAACCGCAGCGTCACAGTATGTGGAGAGGCAAGTAGAGGAATTGCAGGATCAGCGCCTGCTGCGTTGACCCCTGCGACAGGCCACTGAGATATAACGGAAAACGTCTACAGCAGCAGCCCCAGTCCACGACAAGAAACAGTCCTCTCTGCAGAATTGCCGCTGGTCTCTTTCTGCATTAGGGATGACCGTCTAAGCTCAGTGAACAGCGGTAGCAGACTCAGCAGCAGTGTTGTTAGCCCGCATAGCAGCAGCAGCAGGGGTTCGACCTGATGATGGCACAGCAGCGACGACAGATCCCCAGGAGTGTCAGCAGCCAAAAAGAATATCTCTGCTAACGCTTGTTCCCGAACAACAATCAGGCGGCTGGCGGAACGGAACTACAGCAGGCAGCGCACAGAAACAGCAGCTGCTAGGATCATAGCAGAACTGGCAATGAATACTGTACAAAAGACTTCGCGCCAAGTCTTTCCTAGTACGCTGGAGTGCAGGGGTGTCGTGCACTGCACCTGAAGAGGGTGGGAATGTAAATGAGAGAGCGAAAGTGTTGACAGGAACTCCACACGACACAGCCCTCAGATGCGGAGTTGCAGCAGCTGTTGGTGAAAGGCGGTAGGTTCAAGCGGCTTGCTGTTGTTGCAGACATTCACTTTTGTCGTCCACTACGCCCCCTGTTGCATGTCTACGTAGAGGTGCATACGGAAGAATAGTGCACACGCAACAGGAGCCTACTGTAGACGGTTTCATATGGGATCTCTAACTTCTGCTCTGCCGCGGTGTCTCTTTCTCTGCAAAAGTAGACTTCTACGTGACACGCGGGTGATGTCTACCGACAGCTGGACAGGAGGAGATACCTATTCTGCTGACTAATGCTCTCTTGCTGGGTGTGTTGCTGACACTCCGCTGTTGGTGGTGCCGCAATGACAGATGCCCTTGGTCCTGTTGCCGGTGGCTGCGCTTTTCCGCTGCTTGTCGGGCTTCCGTCAGTACTTTCGCTTCTCCAGTTGTCGCTTCTGCTGCTCTAGCTGCTCGTGTCGTTGCACCGCTGTGTATGTTGCTGCACGAGCTGGTGAGCCTCCTGCTCTTCCTGACGCTGCCCGTCTGCCTGCTGTCAACACTTTGCTCCTGCTGGTCTGGCAAGCCAGTTCCTCTGGAATCACGGTGGTCGCCGTTGCGAAATAAAGCAACGCAGGTGGGGACAGCCGCTTGTGAAGAACTTCGCCGCAGACCCCACCGGAGAAGAGTCCGAAGGAGCAGACACACACGCAGATTATCTCAACTGCCCTTTCTGTTGGACTTTGACAGAGTCGTGTGGACGTACTACGAAGAGCTGCTCTGCTTGCTAACGCCGCTGCTGTTTTTACCTCACCTCCGGAGTCACACACCACCCAGCTCTCTGCTACAGCGGTCTCGTTGCTGCGACTACTGTCGCCACACTGCTATTGATTCGCCGGGCTGCTGCTTTGCTGTCCCCTGGCACCTGCAGCGCTGCTGTCGACTTTTCTTTCCAGCCGGATCCCCGCTCCGCTGTTGCCAACATCAGTTAACTGAGCTACGCGTATGTACACAACGCTTCGCCCTGCCTGACGGGCCCGCACTTCGCCGTCTGGTGCAGTCCCTGTTGATAAGAAAGAGCCCAAGACCGCTGCTCATGCCTCCGGTATCGCGAAGGGAGGCTGCTTATGCAGCAGGGCCTACCGCGGTTGCAACAACACTGCTTCAGTCGCTTTCAGCTGCCACTTATGTCGCTGCTGCTACTGGAGCTACACCAGCCGCTTACAGGCAAGCTGCTGCCGCTTGCACCGACGCTGCCGCTGCTGTTTTCCACCCTCCTGCTCTTGTGGAGACGCGCTACGCGTCCTTTTCCATTCGAATACCATGTAAAATCAGGTGGATGCTGCAACATCTCGGAGCTGTACGGCCGGGGTAGCGTCCGTGGGGTAGCTAGGTCTCTCGGTGGTGTCGGGTCGAGACATGTATCTATTCTTTTACAGGTTTGCTGCCACGCAGAGCGGCCGGCCCGAATATTGTGCGCGCACTATATAAATGCGCGTGCGGATATGCAAAGCATCTAATAGAAGCCTCATTGAACAACAGGACCAGTTCCCCGATTAAGTGCCTAGTGTGGCGTGTGTGTGTGTGTGTGTATGTGTACGTGTACGTGTATGTGTGTGCGGACAAACATAGAAATACATATATTTGCGCATGCAGTCGCACGAGGTACCTGGCACGACGTTAGCACACGTGTGTGCGTGTGTGTGTGTGTGTGCCGCCTGCATGTGGTCGTGGCCGTATACGTATATACGTGGGCGTGTGCCACAGTGAAGCATGTGCAGTTTCCCCCTTGCACTGAGGCTGTCAGACGCCGCGGCAGCAGCAGGAGAACAAAGACGGACGGCACCAGTAGCAGAGGCTACAGCAGGAGCACGAGGCGTGCAGCAGCTGCAATAACCAGGAGGTGTTCTGCTCGTGCACGGGTAGGAAGGGTACGTCTTCGTATGCCGTAGGCGGCAGCAGCTGGGCCGCGAAGCAGCAGCAGACGCGCGTGGCAGAGCTGCCGCGGCAACGTCCGAGTGCAGGAGGAAGTAAATTTACAGTGCATACCAATTGGTACCGGCAGCCAACTGCAGTGACAGGGGTAGCACTTAGGTTGATGGATGCCGCAGCAGCAGGACTTACCCGAAGAGGCGTGGCTGGTTTCCTCGTACATCTTGTAGTGCAGGTTGTGAGGAAGAGACAGAGAAAAGACGCAGTATTTGAAGGAAGAAGGAGGCACTGTACAGGTGAAGATGCTGCGGCTGCTTCAAGTTCGCAGGCCGAGCAGCAAAAACTGACGATTCACAACAACGAAGATCGGAAAAATGCCAGGCGCGAGCAGAAAAAGACGACCGCAACGCTTCTTTCTTCATGATTAACACTCAACAGCGGGACCGCAAAGACCAGCACGAATGCTGTGCTGCTGCTGCTGCTGCAGCGCACCGGCCACAACAAGCAACAGCAGCGCGAGTTGTGACGAATCGAATACGACGCTCGCCAACAATCCCGCGCGCGGAGCCTCCTGCTGCGGCGGTGCTACTACTGCAGTGGGTGCTGCTGCTCTGAATGTCGCTGCTCTTCCTTCTTGCTGCTGCCTGTGTCGCTCTTCTTACATCTGCCTGTGGCCCTTTTTCCAAATACACCCGCTGTTGCCGAGTAATATTGCTCTAAGGGTTTTCCACTGGGCAAGCTGCTCCGGCGTTCTGCTGTTCAGCTGCTGCAGAGCCGCTCCGTCTAATAGTCTCTTTCGGCGGTGTCGTGCCAGCTTCGTTCACAGCGGTGGCCCGTGCACTACCCCTGCACTGCTACTGTTGCCGGGGACACGGTGCAGAGCAATAGCACATCAAATTCCAGGCATCTTGTGTCAATCCGCGTTGGAACTTGCTCACCCCACCATCTGACAGCACAAGCCGATCCCAACTACAGCAGCAGCTGCAGGAAAGACCGTTAGTAGGCCAGCAGCAGCGGCATCCACTGCAAGACCACAGTGGCAAGGCAGCACCAGCACGACACGTCTTGCTGAAGACAGCGACAGGCCTGGTTGGCCCTGCTTGTGGCTTCACCGCAGCAACAGTATGCCTTCGTAGTGCTTCAATGGATGTAAAAATCTGCACCGGTGGCAGTGATATTGAGCAGAGGTCCTCACATCGTGTGGAGGATCACGGCAGATAACGCAGACACGTTTATTCTGCGCCGAGGCATTCACGTTCCCTCTCTGCCGCGCTGAAGCCTCATCATCGCTGCAACAGAAGCTCCACCAGCGGTCTCACACATCTGAGCCCAAAACTGTCTTGCGCTCTCCCAATCGCAACGACATACTCTGTCCTGAGCTAGCACAAGGGGAGCGCTGCAACAGCAGCGCAGCACCCACTGCTAACCCAAGAGAAGCGCTGCGACAGCATAACTGAAATGTGTACCAAGCTGCCGCATCGCAGCCTCATGAGAACACTTTACCGGCTGCTGGTGTGTGTCGTGAAGGTCTCATGCTTATCTTCTGTACCCGATGCTGTGAAGATCACCTGTTGCCCACTACTGCCTGTTGCAACGCAAACGGCAGATACTGTTCAAGATCGTCTGCAAACACACACGAGACGGGGTTGGAGAGAATCATTTTGTGTAACTGCAGAACAAAATCAGCGGGTGTAACATAACAGCAAGCACCTTATCTTCAGCAATCACATGGGCTGACAACGGCATTTCAAGCCCGCTGAGCAGCGTGAACGTTGCACTAGCGGCACCAACTATCAAGTAAAACTAAAGGCGTACGTGTATACGTATACATCAATGTGTCTATTTTTGTGTGTATACGAGTATATGTGTATACAAACATACCTACGTGCATACGCGTACTCGCGTTTAACCAAGAACCAAGTGCCTCAAATTGGTGCAGCTAGAGACATTTGTGACAAGACAGCATATACATACACGGAATTTCTCCTTCTGTGTTCCGAAGAGTGTTCGGCAAACTCCCCCTGTCCTGAAGGATGTTTTGACCACACGCAAAACCTGGGCGGGGCTAATGGTGCAGTATTCCACAGCCTCTGCACCATACACAAGTTATCTAAACTTTCAGCTGCACACGGATGTTGACGCACATACGTGTACACCGTCGATTTACACACGTACACACTCAGCCGGCCGTTAATGAACTCAGCGCAAAGAACAGGTTTGAACAAAGTTTTCAGAGACAGACGACAACTACGGCACATTGCGGACTCCGTGCAGTACTCTATTAAAAGCACCTGTCCGGATGTACACACGCGAATCCATAGTATATCTTAAACGTAGGACTAGAATTCACAACGTGCTCGTTCGCCTGATTCTGCAGCGTCGCACGCGTGTGTAAACATATGAGTAAACGGCAATATGAACATGATTACACGCTGCGCCGTGAGTCTACAAGACGAGCCGTTAGGCTTAAAGGCGCTCGCACCACTTGTACCTTACTGCTAATTCACGGGCAGTCCGTTGGGGAGTTCATAGCGGCGCCCAATGAAGTACAGCGTCACTCAAGTGCAGGCTCCTTGTCATCGATGCCACAGGGCATAACGAGAAGAGGAGAACGACGTGCGCTGATATATCTGCGATAACTGCATATGCACGTAGACGTATTGTTCATATGCACAAGTGCAAGAACGCAAAGGCCACTGGGGACGGAAGAGCAGGGCTTTACGCACCTGAGCGCACAGAAGCGCTCCACGGAATTTCAACGAGTGTATACGCGTTATTCATTACAGTGTTGTCTCTGGCGTGTCCCCCGTCCTACGCCGACATACAGAGGTGTATTTCCCAATAATGAAGTGCTAAATGGAGGCACTACAGTGAAATGATCATCTTTGTTTCAACTTGTTGCATTACCGGATTCGCGCAACGGATGAAGAGATTCTGATATGTATCTACATCTGAAGATATCTACATGAACGCTACACTGACAAACGAGTACATCTCGACAGAGTAAACGATCGTACGCCTACAGTTGCGATCGACTTCCCAACTTTTCGATGATAGACTATCACTGGCCATGTCTTTGAATGGAAAAAGACTGGAAAAGGCGCTGTGTTCGTAGGGGAATTTGTGTATTCACCTAGCTTCATCGGTACGTACGCCGGTTAATCAAAGTGACCTCGTGAGACTAGTTGTATGCTACTGTTCACCACCTACAAATTGTATATACGAGCGAGCCAGAAGACTGGACGGCTGCTCTCCCGTGTGTCACTTCTTCTGTGTAGCAGCAGTTCGTCACCTCATTTCAGTTATGGTACACTTGCACACAGTGATACGTTCAGCGCAGTGATGTGTCTGTGGGCCTCTGTCTCAGGTTATACCGACGAAGTCGGACACTTTTGGGTTCCATGCGGTAAAGCAGCCGTCAGAACTCACAGCAGCACCACCTGTCTTTACGCTACCATAAATACAACTAGGTGTGCTCATCTTCAGTGTCCACCTGCTGCATTCAAGTCACAAAACGACACACGCACACACAGACCCAGTACACACATATACGTGTGCGCAAAAGACAACAACTAGATGGATTGCTACGCCACAACAACGCCACAAGGACATAGTGTAGTACTCAGGTCCGGCCACTGCACACGTAATGTAACATGTGACTACTCCCTCCCTGCCTGTTTTAGAGTACTTCGACCACAATTAGAAAGGTGCACCCAGCTGTACAGGCTGGTTGTATGCAAACGTGTATCACTTCGAAATCGCAGACGTATACATGTGAAAGTGGACGTGGCTTGACAAATAGAGAACAACAAAAACAGGATGATGGTAGAGCTGCTGAATCTGCAGTCGAGGATACGTTGATACTTCATAGTGCCCCGAAACGAATGGTTGTACACATCTGAATAGAAGTAGATGACCTCTGGTTTCTAAATCTTTACTGTTCCGTGCCCAGAACATTAAGACACGGAGAGTGCTTGCATGAGACACTTAATGGGCATCTCCTGGAAGCTGGATTTCGGCCCCAGGTATCATCTGCGCGGCATTACTTCATGCAGAGGTGCTGTTGCAGCCGTAGCCAAAAAAGCGCTGCCGCTGCACACTGCTTCTGTTGATTTTGCGTGATTAAGTGCAACCCCTTGTCCAGAAGTGTCTCCTCATCATACGCACGTACGCGAACCTTCCAAATCAGCAGGTCAAATACTGATACATGGACTGATTGGCGTGTATGTTTGCACGCTCGAAGTGACCACATCAATCTGACAGGTCCGATGGGTTGCAGATTTATTCAAGATTGCACTTTGCCCTAGAATTACAGCTTCCCCATTAAGTCGGGACGGCTGCACTACAGTTGTGCACGTTAATGTCTACACAAACCTGTTCCTTGTTCTGCTTCGCAATACTTACGCAGTAAGTTGACGGCGCGGCTTAAAACGACAAAATTGAAGTGATTAACTGACATACCTCGCCGAATGATGTATCTGTGCCGACGGAGCCAAATTTAGCTAAGAGGTGGCATCTACCTTTGAGAATTTGATATCAATCAACCCCATGGAAGAGCACAGCGTCCTACGAGTCGGGGGAGTTGTCCCTCTTCAGCCCAAGTGCACTTACCTGTTACGGCCTCCACAGCATTGTACAAGGTTTCTTAATTGCTGGCCCCTTCTTCTGCAAAGGAATATCGGACTCGTTCTTGTAGTCCCATCCTACTTCGCCGTCGGAAACACGTGGCACTTGTTCGGCGACCTTACACTAAAATGAGTGTCCGTATCAACGAACAATTCTCATTCACCGGGATGAGAGACTCTTCAGCAGGGTAATATTCTGCCTACGCTCACACCGTAGTCTGTTCCTCTCGCTGAACACACTTACTGACAACCGCTAGGATGACGCTCTACTTTTACAGAGTCATTCAGCCGAATCTCGTCAAACAGGACGACCGCAGCTCGAAAAGATGCTCGGTCGTTTCCTCGCGCAGTAGCGCCGTTTGACAACTTCGTTTCGAAAGTCTATACGCGATGCATAAGGCACACAAATACTGTTGTTGCAGGGAAGCCATAGAGCCGCCGGGAGCCCCATAAAAAGCAGACGACAGACAGAAATCGCTGATGACAGGCGTCGAGGAGTGCTGAACCCGTAGCGGCAGTAGTTTTAAAGCACAGTACAGTTGTACCAGAATAATCAGCCAAGCAGGCAGCACTTTCAGCACCAAGGGATGCAGACACATACCACAACAGTTTACTACCAGCACAGATGCCCCCCTGTATAACAGCCTCAACAGAGGCTTGTCCAGCGTATGGTGACCAAGTCTGTCAGACTGCCAGTTGCGCAACAGGCCCGGCAGGGCGAAGAGAGCTTTTATCGGGTTAAATGAGAGGAGGCTGCTGCTCGGAGGATCCCTGCTGGTGCAGCTGTCACAGGGTGCCTCAATGTGTTGTTCCTAACGCAACTACCGTTTCCGCTAGCATTGAAACCGCCAGTTCGACAATGTCTGCATCTACAGAACTAGCTGCTGCTGCTGCTGGTGCTCTTTGTTGCTGCCGATGGTGCTGCGCTGCTTGTGGACGTGCTACTGTAACTAGCACTGGTCCAGTCCTAGGAGGATACAACGCATAGCAAGAGCTGCCGCAGTAGCCAGCAGCGTGAAATGCCGCAGAAGCGTCTAAAGCACCTGGTGCTGCCGCAGAAGCATCAGCACCAGCTGGTGCTCCCGCGGTGACAACAGCAGCGCACCAGCACCAGCACGAGGTCCACGACGGACGGCAGCAGCACCAGCAACGACGGCAGCACCAGGAACACCACCAGCGTAGCGGCACGCTTTTTTAAGCCGGAAAACTTCAATGTTAGGTCTACCTTTGTATATTCCATCAAGAGTAGTCAGCGGTCTGCCTCCGCTCTACCACACGTACAGCAGAACAGCACGAAGGAAGATGTGTATCGGTACCGCCTTCGCACAGGTGAGGGCGTCAACCCTCCCCAGCAGCGCCCTCGCCACGTGTAATGCCTGGCGAAGTCCGGCTGCTCGGGACTTTACCATCTTCTGCCGTATGGAGCACTGCTCTTCTCCGATGTAGTGGGCACTCTTCTGCTTTTGAAAGCAATCCAAGTGCACATACACGGGAGAAGAAAAACGCGTTGGCGCACCTTGTGGTAACGCCTCTGCTCTGCCCTGGTAATGTTACTGTCCCATGTAGCCCACTTGCCCGGCGGTGTGATCCTTCCGTGTGGGGTTTTTTCTTTTCTTCTCATTCGTCCTCCTCCTCTCTCATCTTTTTGTCACACTCTGCATAGACTTACTTATCACTACTTTTCGCCAGCAGCCGTGCACACACTGCAGCTGCTGCGGCTGTCGCTGTGAAGGCCTACCCAGCAGCTTTGTCGTCTCTTGATGCATGTGCGGCTATCTCCCGGCGATCACCAAAAACATCAGCAGGTCTTGCTGTGGGAGTTGCTGCTTAGCCTCTGCCCTGCAGGCGAGTGCCACAGCGTGAAGTGGCGTGGCACATCCTTAAGCAGCTCAAACCGCGTGAAATTATTATTTTTGAAGCCTGCCGGTAACCCCCCCGGAGTGACAAATGTTTTCTACCCAGTTAAGATCCTCCCAGTATTAGTCCCGCTTAGTTTGCTCTTTGACTGGATCCTCACGCCCACTGCGTTCTGCTTCGTCTTTCTCGCTACCGCCTGTTTTGCAGTTTCGTGGCGTCTTGCTCCGGTACCATCGTCGCCATCAGCGCAGTACTTTTTTAACTCAGCGTTTGCAACTACTGTGTCAGCAAACAGCGTCTAAGGTGTAGTTTTTTCTTTCTGCTTGAACCCTTCCGTTGCTTCGCTTTTGCCCTATCTCGTCTCGTTCCTTGTCGTCCTGCGAAGGAAGGCTCGCACCGTGTTGTTGATCTGCTAGGCCGTGGCACAGGTCTCTACCAAGTCCTCGTGTTTCCTCGCTGCTTTTCCGTCAGTGGTGATCTGCATCTGGAAATCTTTGTTGGTGGCTGTGAAATGCACTGCGCTGCGGTGACTTTCCAAGAATCGAATGTAAATTCCGCGTGTTGCTACATTCCTGGTTACCACGGTCGGTGTCGTAACTCCGCTGCTGTCACGGGAGAATTAGCTTGCGTGCGCGCGGCTGCAGCGTCCTTGTTTCTCGTTCCGCAGTACCGATCTTCCTGCCATCTGGGTGGTGGTTTGAGACCGCATCAAATCAGTAACAGGTGGACAAACCAGCGGTTTCATACAACGCGTTTGTGAGCGCCTTACATCCTTTTGAATCCGTAACGTCCACATGAGGAGCGTTCGTCGGTGGTTGATTCATTGAACATCCGGCAGTGAAAGTCCTCTGGAAGTGAGCGCGGCAGGCGCCGATATTTTTTTCACGTGTAGGGTGAAGTCTTGTTAGGAAGATCACAGGAATCCCGTAGCTCAAGGTGGGGAAAGTTTCGAATCCATACGAAGCGATGGTACGTAACAAACAACCAGAGAAGACCAAGAAAGCAAGAGAACTGTTCTTGTATGTGCAGAGCGACACGACGTCATCAAGGAACGCTGGTAGCTGGTGACGTGTTACCAGCGTAGCTGGGCACTTTTTCGGCGGGTTGCTGTTAGGGAATTTGTTTTGTCCGTTATCTCCCAGAGAATGCCTTTAGGGGACATAGTGGAGACAGAAGAAGGCGGCTGCTCAGCGGCAGTGGGGAGAGGCAGCAGTGGGTGCCTCGTGCTGGACTACAAGATCGCTGCGGCAGGCGCGGGAGAAGGAACAACGTGCCCTGCCGAAAAAGCGGCGGAAGCAGCAGCACGAGATTGTTCTCTGACAGCACAGCGCGGTCGAAACACCACTTCCACACCGGTGGCGGTAGACGGGACGGCTACGGACAACGCTTTTGGTGGTGCTGCTGCCAAGATGAGGAAGCAGCACCCGAGCGTAGGGACGGTTCCACCCGCTGATTTGGTGCCCGTTCCTGAAGCAGATGCGGGGGGAGGAGGAAGGGGCAGCAAACAGTCGCCAGCGCACACTTCTGCTGTAGCGGGAAGCGGTGCTGCCAAGCGGACTGCTGGTGCTGCCGATGGTGCAGACGATGCGTGCCTCAAGACATCAGTTGCTCCACGTACTCCTGCAGCTGCGGCTACCGTCGATTCTGACAGGGGTGTCCCTGCTGCCGCGGAGGAGTGTGCCGCTTCTGATGGAGGGTCTGCTGCTGCGACAACCAAAATTTTCGCTGCTGTGAGTGAAGATGACGCGTCACCCGAAGCAGAAGACGAGCTGGTGTGTACATTAAATGGAGACGTTCCTGCGTGGCAGCGAGAAGCCCAGCAGCAGCCGCTTGTGGGGCCGAGGGAAAGTCTGACGGCTTTGCTGCGCGACTTCAAGGGGAGCGAACTGCAGTACGCAAAAGCGCGCACTTTTCTTGTGCGTCTGCGTCGACAGCAGCAGCAGCAGCAGTCGTGCGATTGTGGTGCGTGCTCGGCGGCACAACCGTCGACCGCGAAGGAGGGGTGCTGCAAGATCGAGAGCGGCGGCAGCAGCAGCAGCACTGGAGGTCACGACAGCAGCACGGCACATAGCGACAGCACGGAAAGCGTCATCCACAGGAGCAGCTGCGCGGATTGCAGCGACAAACTTAGTAGTGATTGCAGCGGCGGGCCAGGGACGAGTAACCAAAGTAGTGGCGACAGTAGCCGCGAAGGGAAGCAACAAGTCGAAGAGAGTAGCAGGGACATGAGTGCCAGTGTTGCAGCTGGGAACGAGAAAGAAAGGGAAGCACCCGAAGAAGACGAGGAGGACGAGGTGCTGCAGGAAATCGAAGGAGGGCCGTGCATGCGCAGAGTGAGACGCGACGGATGCTGCTTTTATCGGGGCTACATGTTCGGTCTACTACTCTATTTTTCGAGACACAGGGACAAGATTAAGGACTTCATTAGGAAAATTAATGAAGAATTCCGCCCAGAAATTCGCAAAGTCGGGTACGTGACTCCTACACACAATGAAAGAGTTGCGTTGCCAAGGGATACAAGTACCCTCATACGTGCATGCTCATTTGTATCTAGACGCATTTCTTTCATATACGCATAGCTATCTTTGTATACGCATGAGAAAGGAACTGCACCTCTGCACGGGTGGCGTGTCTGTGGTGGTGGGCTGACGTGTGCTGGAAGGGCGGACAGTTGTCTTTTCTTGTTTATTTATCCTTGCACGTCTATTTGAGTATCGTCATGTGAATGCGCAGGTGTGCCCATGAATTTGTCTTTATGTGTGTGTTCGTATATGTGTGTGTGGGTGTGTGTAAGCGTCTACAATGCAGAGAAGGAACTGCGCTGGTATCGGCAGAATCTACGTGCTTGTAGGTGTAAAAGTGCACCAAGGCGCAGCTCTGTAAACTGACAACAAAGTGCAGGTCCCGTCCATTCGACGGAGGCACTTGTGTTTGGTGGAGGCCCTTGTGTATACATTCTTGCATGCCCGCATATAACACTGATTACGAATGCGTATATGATGTATATGATGAGTGCCCATGCGAGGTCACCTTCCTGTAGGTGAAGTAGGTGTAGATACCTGCACGGTTGTTGGTGCTTGAGGCGCCTTACAACTTCTACAGTTTTCCCAACATTTTTGTAGCGCTCGTCCATGTGAAGGAGGAGGAACTCTCTCCAAACAAAAGCGTGCCCCTTATCGGCCTGTAGTGCTGGAGTTCGTGGGTAGCCGGCACTGTAGGCAGCGCACTTGGGTTGTCCTCTGCTGTCGTCTGCGTGAGCTGCCTGATGGGTGGGACGTGTCCTGTATAGGTACGCAACTTTGTTTACAGGTGTAGAGGCCTCGTTACCCGTGGATTTGTATGTGCTACTTTCAGACGAAAAAACTTGTAAACCTACACGTGTGCACGGATGTGGGTAGTTGCATATTTCACGAAGTGAGTGTGTATGCGTGTATATATATATTTGTGTATGTGGGTTTAGGTACCACTTGTTCATGCCTCGCTTCTAGCAAAGAGACGGGCCATCAATATCAGAGCACTTCCATTACTTGATGCAGAAAAGGTGTACACGCGATGTTTTGCGTGTGCAGGTACGACATGGATACCGTCGCGGACTTCTCCCAGGGTGAGTGAACGAGGGGAGGCGTCCGCTTGGCGTGATATTCTCTCATTTCTCCGTCTGTGGCTCCATCTTTTGTCTGTCCCCTATTTCCCCGTATGCTCCGCCGCTCCGTTGTCGTTTTCCCGTGCGCGGCTACTGCGAGCGTTTCGTCTTGGAACCGCTTGGATAAAGACAGAGAGAGCGTCTCGACAGTTGAAGCACAGGAGATTTGCGGGGGAGTCCTGCGGTGAGGGCAGCCAGATGGCAGAGCGTGCGTATCACGTCCAACATCTTTTTCACAAACGCACATGCACTAGTGAAGATGACAGGCCCTTGTTGCAGAACTGTGTCTCGCTCAGCCTTTCGCAAGCGTCCTTGTGCTGACCAGGATTTTTGGGTGCGTGTCGAGTATAGCGCATCGCGTTCAACATGCTGCGTAATCTACGTGGCCTTCGTGACACGAATGCCGATACCGGTCGTGCGTGTACAGGGGGCTTCCGCGCGTGACAAGCGACGAAACTCCCGATAAAATGCCAGAGCTTCTGTCGTGTTGGGAAACGTGTTATGATGGGCACGTTGGAGTGAATTTTACATACAAAAACGCGCGTCATGTGTATGTGTACATGCATGAAAGTACATACGTAGTGCCTGGTCTTGCGCAGATTAGGTGCCAGTGGATGCCGGCGCTTCACTGCTCCTTCACGTTATTGCCCACAAACGGCCGCGCGGTCGCCCGCGGGCCTTGGAGTGAGTGTGCGTTCGTAGAAGGAGAAGGTAGAATGTCGAGGGACGACGAAAATCTTAAAAACTACACAGTCCCTGTGGGGCGGGAGAAGGGGAAACGCTGGCATGCTACTTCAACGTTTGTTTTCCTCAGCGCACGCAAAAAATCACCGGTGCCTCCGTGAGGTGCATTCTTTCGAGTCCCGATAGGTATAGACGGGTGTGAGTCTCCTCCTGTTGAGCAGGTACTTGTTTCTGCAAGATGACTGTTTCGCCGGAACTTATTTCTGCTGGAGGGAAAAGAGCTTCCGCGAGTGGGTAGGAGGAACTATACTTATGCGTCGTTTCCACGAGTGTGGAGGAGGTGAGGACTGAGGGAAAGTGGATACCGGATTGCGCTTCTGTGTGTGTATACGGACGGCGGAGTCGGGACTTGTGGACACTGTAATTGACCGTGTTTCTGTGTCGATTCAGAAGGTTTGGTATAGGTCGTCAAGGAGTAAACCGTAGCTCCAGTGTGCGCCACCGCAGGAAGATAAGGAAGGGATCCTGCGCGATGAGTGCATGAGGCAAGAGTCCTTCATATCGACAAAGGGGAAAAGGGTGGCGTCATTTTTGCGTTGAAAAGAGAGTAGTATGGATGTATTCCGTGTTCGTGCAGAGATGATAGATAGTCTGGAACAGGTTGAAGCGGCTTCTGCGAAGGATCCCGCTTCCGAAGAAATTGTCGAGGAGATCTTCAACGAGGTGTCGAGCAGCAATTATATCGTCGTCTTCGCCAGGTGCGTCTATGCTGCTTTCTTGTGGACTGTACGCACAGATTCTTGCACAGATCGACAGACAGACACACACGCACACACACATACGTAGATGCAAAGCATGCGTCGTACGGGTGTTTTTTGATTGCGCTTCTGTTTCTGCGCGAAAAGGTAGAGCGACTCAAGCAGGATTGCTGCTTTGAGAAATAGTAAGTTAAGACATCACTTGTGTACTATTGACTTTTACGATTGAAGTAGTGTTCAGTGTTGTAAGACATGGCATTCGCCTTCTGAGTTGCATGCGCGGGAAGACGAGCCGGAGTGGAGGAGGGTCGCGGACGGATCGGAGGTGTACTATTCAGAGATTTGTGGTAGGGTGATGGTGACGACAGACGGGCCGTACCGTCGGCCATGTTCACTTGAAATTTTGTGGTAGCTATGGAAAGTGCTTTGCCGTACTTTCAGCCACATTAACCCGACCTGCATCTGAGAACCGTAGTAATCAATTTGACGCAGAAACAGCTTCTTTTCGGAGCAAATCCGGCAACTGCGGAGCAGCATGCAGCAGCCGGCTAGACAACGTGTAACCGTTGTGCCGGTGTCTCAGCTGTTTACTCTCTGTAATGCGAACTAGGTACGGGTGTCACCGCTGTTGGACATGGCATGCTTCAAGCGGGAACTGGGGGTGTTTTCTGATCGGCGTGTGACTCTTTCGTAACTTGTCCTGCACGCTGTATCGTTTTTTTTTGCGAGTCATTGGAAATGTTCAAGCTTCACATTCTTGGCAGAAGTGTCGTTGAACTTAGAAATGTGCTTTCCATATGCACTTACTAATCCCTGTATGTACATGTACGTATACAAGAACTAAAGTGTTTTGCACCGGCGTGCACACGAATTTTGTAGCGACATTATAAAGCTACAACACGAGGAGCCTGGTATCTTTGTTGAAGATGCATGGGTCGCTGGAGCTCGTCAACAACCTTATTTGAATAGCATTGCCGCTCAAGCTGTAGTGTGTTTTCCAATTTATGGGTATCTGACACCCTCTACTGCAGTGACGGGGGACACACTGTTAAACCAGGAGCTCACCTGCCAATAATCTGTACTGCAGTTTGACTGCAGTTTGGCTGAGCGTCCTTGCTAGTGTCGTCGCGTCACGGGATATGTGGCGGATGAGCAGCTTATCTGTGGAAGGCGTTTTGCGCATTGCGTGTACTCCGTGTGGTGGTAAATCTCGGATTGAAGTTTCCATGGGGGTAAGTGAAGTGATTTTTTATGATGAGCCAAGGCTAGAGCTGAATTTTGGTCTTGTTCAACCGACAACCGGAACAAGTAGAAGGACGCTTTCAGTGCGTCCGATTCCATGTCCATTACGTCACGTCTACGTCTCTGCATGTATCTGCACACCACTGTGCCGCGAAGTTCACGGTATGACCTGAAGTCGCGCATGTACGGTGACAGTGATTCCGTTACATTATAACATGTTATATATGTGTATAATTAGGAACACGAATTACTAGATTTTGTGGATGTGTCTGTTCTTGCGTGTAGACTACTTGTTTCTACGCACATGAAGCTCAACAGCGAGTTGTATCTGCCGTTCTTGACCTCTTACGCGACGGTAGAGGAATTCTGCAAGCATGAAGTCGACCCCATGTGGGTGGCTGCGGAGCAGCTGCAAATCAACGCACTAACTGCTATGACGCAAGTGCCTGTGGAAATCATCTATTTCGATCGGTCGCCCGGAGTGAACCCGAGTAAGACGAAGAAACGTGGAAATTTTACCAGTGAAAAAGAGGGTCGCTTCTGCACTGGCGCTCACAAGCCTTGTAAGCAGTAGATGACTCGGCAGGAGATGGAGTTTGTGTCTAGAAGAGATTGCAGTGAGCGTGGGCGGGCGGCACACCGTAATATGCTTCACTTCGTCGGGTAGTCTGTTTCAGTGGACGAGGACTGACTCTGCTGTTATGCCAGCTTCCTCGTGAAGAAACCGTCGTAGCTTGCCTCACGCACACAGGCGGCCGCGGCTCCGCCACACGGATATGTAGACCACTGCTTGTCGAACAAGTCAGTGCACAAATCGGTGTCCTAGCGGCCTTCACCCTTTCAGAAGATAGGTACACGTTTCGCGCACATAGTAAAGTCCGTAGACTGTGTTTTTCTAGGTAGCATGTCACCGAATGGCGGTAAAGGAATAGTGTTACGATTCAAGAGCTTTTTACAACAAAGGCTGGTCAACCGGCGATAGGATTGCCGACGCAGCCCTGACACAGTTGCAGCACTCGTTCGTGAAATTGCCAGTAATACAAAATCCGGAAACCAGTTCTGCAGGGGGTTGGCGAAGTTCCGTGCGAAGCTGTTTAGATAAATTCTGAATAATTTTTCTACAACGTGTCCCATGCAGTAAAAGTACCATCTAGTGCAATATTTGATTCCATCTCTATGTGTTTCACCTCGAAAAAGATATTAATCAGCACACGAACCCTGCTCAGTAGCCGTGCAGTGTAAGAGCGTGGTGGCTGGCCTGTAGGCGTTAGTGAACAACGACGTATGCATTATCCTCACTCGTCCCGATGCACCCTGGCTCGAAGTACCTTTTCATTGCGGATCACGCCGTGGCGAGGTATATAAACGCTGCGTTGTGTTCTTTGGTGTGTCTTTCCCAGCGCATCACGTTTTTCCGGAATCACAGAAACCGCAGATTCACTTACTGTACCGTCCTGGTCACTACGATATTCTGTCAACTTAGGAGACAAAGAGGAACGTCATTGTGCCAGTAGCGCACAAGGGAATGCTTCTGCTTTTTATCTACTGGGGATGGGGTTGCTTTTATTCGAAGACAAGGCACAAGCGAAGGTTGAACCGACCTATTAGGGGGCTGTGCGGAAAACAGCTGGCTTCTTAACATGGAACGAACATGACTTTTCGTCATCTTCGTGAAGTTGTCCCATAGCGGATGGGCTACTTTCCAAAAAAGGCGTTCTATTCTCCGTGAGCTTTCCCGATGAAGTGTTACTAACCACGTGCGCCAGCATTACATGGCCTCTGAGGTACGCGCGGAACTGCAACAGCAAAGTAGTAGGCTGAGATTTTATGCAGACCTTTTCAAGAGGTGCGAACTACGGTCGCGAGGGGTGTTTCTTTTTCATAGGCTGCGCCTTATGAGGTAGCGTGCAGTGCGTGGGTGGTGTGATCTGGTTATCGAATGACTTCGTAGTAGACGGACGCGGGGTTTGTACAAAGACGGCCACTATAAAGAGCGTGGTGGGCGGCATAGGGTGCAGGGGTTGCAATGAACTTTTCAAGCATGTGGCAAACCTTTTTAAAGTGAGAGTTTAGGAAAAGTTTGGAGACGTTTTCCTACGTTTCTTAAGCTGTGCTGAAAACGTTCTTGCGAAGAATGACATACATTGTTTCTGACGTATGTTTGATTCACAGCGACTGGAAAGACGTGTAGCTATGCAAGAGGGAAGAACAACGACTGGTGTGCTATTGTTCTGCATAATGCAACCACAGTGAAACAAAATCCTAAAGACTCTATTCGCAGATGACGTCACCAGGAAGTTCCGAAGTCAGGGTGATTCGTCTGGAATGTTGGGGTGGTATTCTAATGAAGTGGAACAAGGAGGGTGTGGCTATCTGTATGCCACTGGTAGCGCGAGGTTATGGTGAGAGCAACGAACAGCGTTGTATTTATGGAGGAGTACTATCTGGGGCGGATCAAAAATGGAACGACGGAACGCTCTTGTACGTCCAGCTATTACGAAAAAACAGTCGCCGGACATGGAAGCTACAAGGGGATGCGTGCTCTATTTTAAGAGTAGAGTCGAGCGAACGAGGAGAACACGTTCAGGTAGTGTCCCTCACGATGCGGCCTATCACTGAAAATGAGACTTCTACAGCAATTTGGCCTCGTATGAGGTACCCACGCACAAAAGGTACTACGCAACATTCTACGGCAAATGACGTGACTACGGAACGGCTACAGTAAATACGAGTAGATCGTTTTAGAAGAAGAGATACCTTTCTCGTCACGTGGAGAATGGTCATGCTCCGTGCCATTGTGGTAGGTCTATATTTCCGCTCTGGGGACTCACAACGCGGTCGCTCAACCATGCTACACTGAGAGCTCGCCACTGAACTCGTGCAGCCTCCTCTGCAAATTTATTTAGTCCCTAAGCGTCTGGACAGCCAAAATTGCGGGCGACACGTGACCTGCAAGCAGGCTTACTAAAAGTGAGTATTCCCAGAAATACGCCACCTTGAAGCAGAAAAGATGGAAGTCTTCAGAGAGCCTTTACTTTTTGGAGAAGTGTCGATGTGGATGTTTGTTAACAGTATGTACGGTTTAACGAGCTGCATTTAGCTGTGGCGCATTGGTTTTAATCGGCGGGAAGTCATGGTGCGGGAACGAGAGCTGTGTGGCTTCACGGGTATGGCAGTGTCAGACGTCTTTCTTGGTCGCCAGTTCTTTTCTTGCTGCTGGTGTATTGACAAGCGAGGGAATTCCAACTTTTACAGAGAGCTTTCTGAAGGCCTTCTGCAATTTCAAACCGAGCGATTCTGGCTGAGAATAAGTTTTGAAATTAAAAGGCTTCAAGGGAAGAGTAGACTTCGGTATGTATTGACGAGGTGGACGGGCTTCAGCTGCAAGTGAGTACGCGAACTCATGCGAGACAGCAGCGTCTACACAAGTGGCAATAAGCCAAGATGTCCTGCGGTTACATTTTCTTACGAGTCGAGCTCACTATGGAGTGAAAGCTGCATCTGAACGCGTTCCCGAAGAGATACAGCAGCGTACTCGTGTTTTTGTCCGCCTCCTTTCCCAAGAGGAGCTGAAGCGTTTCATCAGAGCTTACGGAAAGTATCCCTTCTTGGAGCGGTGATTCCCTTGTGAATGGGCTCTCGGCAAAGCTGAATTCGGACAGCGGACAGTATCCGAGCGAAAGCGTTTCTCCTCGGACGGTTGGTTCCCCTGTGAGTGTGCTCTTAGCAAAGCCGAATTCGGACCGCTGCGTCTCCCTCAGGCGAGCTACAATTTGCTGAGGGGAGCGGACGCCGGTCTCCCAAGGGGAAACTTAAGCTGCCGTGCGCCCCATCGACTTTCTTGTAAAGGACAGTCGTTAGCTGCAGTAAGAACCTCCTGTTCCGTATACAGAAAGGCATTGATTCATTCAAAAAAAGCACCCACACATTATGCAACTGTACGTTCCCTCTTACTCTGTATGGCGTTCAGCGTCCACAGGATGCATTTTTCATATGCCTCCCCTTAGGTGTACATTCAGTATATGTATATGTATATGTGTACGCATGCATACAGATTGCATACTCGTACTTGTTGCTATTTCTCCAGAACATAGGTAGACAGACAGGTAAAGCCGCGGCAGCTCAGTGGTGACGGTACACTTCTGGGACGCAGCTATACGCCGATGAATTCGACGTACTTACTACTTTTTGTAGGGGCAGCGTTCGGCACGCATCTGCCTATGGCAGCCCTGCGGTCCTGCTACGACGGGTTGCTACTTCTGTGTACACTTTGGGGAAGCACTGTGACGTTGATACAGAGCGCGGTTCACAAAAAAAAACGCCTTTGTGCAACTTTTGAAATGGTGATAACGTTGAACCAATATTCAGACACAGGCACACGTGGGTCAACGTGTATAACTAAACCCTTCGCAACGACTCAACATACCTTCTTGAACGCATTTGGATCTGTGCCCGCTCCACTGAATCTTCAGTGCGTCTTTCCTACTGGTTTTTTATCCCGCGATAAGAGATTTTTCTCGGGGGAGTACACTGCCGCCCTGTTGCTTTTTGAAGTCTCTTTCGTACCGTATGGTTAGCAGGACAGGGTGGCCGGGAGGTTATTCAACTTTAGCAGTCGCTGTTGGGTAGTGTCGCGGTTTTCCTGATTCTGGACGGCTGTCCTTGTTTTAAGGCAGCCCCTTAATGCGGTATCTGTCCACTCTGAAGACATCCCGTGCACGGGCTTTGTCTCGTGCATTATCCGTGCAGACACCTTTCTCTTTTTTTCTCTGCTGTACACTGCCATAGTTGGGGGCAACTTGGCAGCAAAACATACTTTGGAAACTCAGCCTCTCGTCGCACAGTGCTGCCTTTTCAACAATCCAGCTGAGTGCTTATCAGTATGATCTTCCCTGCAAGGTCCATGACTCAGAGTCAGAAGTCTCGAAACGCGGCTGCCTCCCGCTGACCAAGCCTCTTTGAAAAATCACGAATCGTATACTTGACGGTGACTTTGAGTCTTGTACGCACGTTGTTCAAGGAACACATCACCAGGTAAACATTTCCGTCTGCTCCCTGCCCGTTTCGATACTTCGTTTTATCGTTCTTTGTCAGGCATGTGTTTCACTAGCTGCTTCAAGCGGAGCAATCGCCGTCCTGAACCTCAGTGTTTTTACAAATTAAGTTTTGGTCACCTGTCCAGGTGTTTGGGAGGAATGGTAAACGGCTGAAAAGCCGAACGTCTTACGCGTCTGCTCTTTACATGCGCTGTGAGGTGTCTCAAATTCTTGGAAGAATAGCTCCTCCACGGATACTCCACTGCACGAGCGCCGTCATCGCAGATATTGAATACGTTAGAAGAGCTCTTCTCTTGGCAGTTTCCTACTTTCCGGAACTTTGCCGCTACCAGAGAACGGCTTGCTCGACAGGAATATGCATCGTGCTCTGCACGCACGACTCCCAAAGAATTATGTATGTGTATTATGTATATACATATGGGGGGTGCCACTTGCAGGACGTTCCTGCCTTGAACTGGATCCTGTGTAAAGGGCTTCAAAATTAGCAACCAGTTGCACACTATACAACAACATAAAGTAATGCGGGGCTGCTGCTGTGCACGCACGCAACAGCACCATCTAGCCGCTCAGCATGCTAGTGCAAGAAACGCAAAGACACACTCACCAGTACAGCGCAGCACAGCAGCACACAGTATCAGCCACAGGCAACTACGTTTTACGGGATAACAAAAACAGCAGTGCACCAGAGGAACGTCAGCTTTGGAAGGACAGCGCCACGCGCCGTGCTACGCTGGTTCGTTGCAAGGAAACACGACACTAATGGCTTGGTAGCCAACTGCATTATCAGGCGGGCAGGCTGACATCATACTCGTATAGGGGATGGCCGTTAAGTCGAGTCGAGTTCGCCGGTTTCAATATCATGGGCTGTGTTTAACGTTAAACATAGGAATAGAAGGAAGTGGCCGACACGACCTGCCACGGGCAAGAGCGCATTTATAATCGCACCCCGACTTCTAATTTCTATTGCCGCAGGCTGTCTCTGTGTGAAACTGTGCGACTCGGTCGCACACCGATGAGGGATTATTCCGTAAACTGAAAGACAATTTTCTGCGCGATGCTGGACGTTTCTGGTATCTCATAGGTAGTCATGGACGACTTCGAATCACGGGGACTGAAGTAGGTGGCGCGCAGCGCTGGATGCACGCCGGATCGGCCAGCCGCCGTTTTGGCGTCGATACATGAACACACGAAACCACAAGCCACGCACACGTGGCCTGTTTGTAAATGTGCTCAAGGCCTTCATCCTAATTTCACATGTAGCAGCGGTAGGTAAGCGTTCGCTGCAGCTGACGGAGCACGCGGTGCACGTTTCTGTTGGCAGCGCACGTAGCAGTGGTAGCCACGCGTTCGCTGCAGTTTACGAAACACACGGAGCACGTTCCTGTTGGTGGCGCACCACGATGGCTTCACGCGATGGAGAGGTGGGCGAAGGGTTCCATTTGAACTAAGCACTTGTCACCTCCAGCTGAGCCGAGCATGTAGACTACTGATTTTCGTCCCCAGCGCGCCTGGGCGCGTGCCGCTGCGGCTGACGCTGCTAGCGGGTTAGCTGGCGCACCTGTTCGTGCTGACAGTCCTGACTGAGGTTGTCTAGTCGTCGTTTCAGTGCCAGCTTCCCAACACCCTGTCTCCACGCCTGAAGCCCACGCGTATCCGTGTGCTTCAGCTGGCGTTCTTCGAGACACTGTCACTGCTTTTGGTCAGTGTAATCCTGTAGACGATTTGAAGCGTACATGCTTCATACGAAAAACCAGAATCAGAGGCTGGCCTTTCTCGCCAGGGTTGATCGGTGGACTGCTGTGGCTGTACCTGCATTCCTGTCAGCCGATTGGGGGACGTCTGCGCACAACTGCATCAAGGACCAGCCGCGCTGTGGGCGCGTGTGGCCCTTCGTCTTGAAAGGTCTATCGGCTGCCAGTATCAGGCATCGCTTGCACCGCTGTCTTTCAACTCACATGTGGACGGACACACACCGGAAATCGAGATGGTACACGTAGAGCGGGTCTTCCTGGTTGGTGGCCCCCAGTTATTCCATTACTACTCAAGAATAGAGATAGCAGATTCGGAGCCACTGAAGATCGAAGAAGTCTGAGCTTCACCATCGTACACCTTGTCTTGCGTGGACGTGTAGCACATATGGAAGAAGGGACTAATTTTCGTAAGCACGGGCTCTGCCATTGCAGTGAGGAGTCAACCGCCGCTGCTGCCTCCCTCAGTCATTGCGCGCACCCACCGCCCCTTCAGCCTCTCAGTCATTGCGCGCTTGAGTTGGTGCTTGTTGCCAGTGCCCAGAGCTATGCATCGTCGGATGTAAAAAGTACTGGATGCGCGTGTGAGTGTTTGAACGTGTGTACCTCTGCTTACACGGAATAGCTGTTCGAACCAGTACTTGCGTATCCGTGCGGAAGCGCACCTATATGCACGCGTGGAAGCAGGACGAC
Organism: Sarcocystis neurona; assembly: GCA_000727475.1. Classification (NCBI taxonomy): domain Eukaryota; phylum Apicomplexa; class Conoidasida; order Eucoccidiorida; family Sarcocystidae; genus Sarcocystis; species Sarcocystis neurona. Next base: position 3,635,282 of record KL647291.1, on the reverse strand, counting down.
GCATATTGTTCGGTATTCTTATCTTCTGGATTAACGAAAAGGAAAACTCTCGCGTGGAGGTCAAGACTTGCCATTTAGTCTTGAGTAGACAAGGGCATGTGCACGGTGGCGACGCACATTGACAGCGAGTTACAAGGACACAAACCATTGACACTGCAGGACAGCGTGCCTCTGCACACTGGTAGGCGCGCGACTCAGCATATCCTCCTAGTAGATGCGGCCACACAAGTAGACTAGCGTGGAACGCATGTCTCATAGTTTAAACGGGTAGCAAGTTGCCACCAGATAGCTCAACTGGAAGCTCTGGTGGGGAAGTCTGCATGGCTGTTCCACAAAAAACTATGTTCTGCTACCGCTAAAGTGCTGTTACCATGTGTCTTTCCTCCCCAGTACTTTCATGGAAGCGACTGGGGCACCAGTTTCACTCAAGTCACTCGTGGTTGGCTCTTTTCGCTACGGTAGTGCTGCGGGCGTCCTTGCTGCTGTACATGCTCGTCTTGCTCTGGCTCCGAATACTCTTGCGGTCTGTCTTGGTCCATCCTGCTGGTGCCACCATTTGGACAGTTGCCGGAGCTGTTCAGCGCTCCTGCCCCATCCGCAGTTTATGCTTACGCGATAGTCGCCGATGCCATTTGCCCTTCTTTGGTTTACACGCCTCCGCCACGTGCCCCTCGATTTACGCACTGGGCCACGAAAAACACGTTTTGCTCCCGAGCGTGCCTGTGAATCAATCCTTGACTTCATCTTTCTGCCACATAGATTATCCTCTCCTGCTGAAACTCGTTAATACGTCTAAACAGCCATGCATCTGTTGCCTTTTTGTGAGTGCTACCGCGTCAACAGCTCAAGAGCGTCCTCCGGCGCCTGTTGCTGTGCGTTCTTTCGCGTTGTAGCAATTGCTGTCGTCGTCGTTACCGGTGCCGCTGCGGCTAGAGTTGTCACCATTACAAAGGAACTCGCCTCAATGTCAGACAAGCGGACTTCGAAAGTAGGACCAGGTGCGATCAGCCCTTCCCCGGGGAGCAACTCTTACGTTTCACGATCTGCTGACTACAAGAAACAGTATGAGTCTCCCTGCAAGACGCCAGCCACTCACGCTGGCGACGAGGCAAGTCGTCTTTTGTATGCTCTAGAGAGTCGAAGGTTAAGCGCAATTAGTGGAGACGGTGGTCGAGACGAGACGAAAGATACTGTCGTTGCTGTTCGTGAAGTTGCGGTTACCTCCGACGAGTTCAGCGCATCGTACAAACTCCGGGAGGAGGCGCTGCACACGGACGGCGAGATACCGACACCAACAAATCCCAATACTCTTGCGGCCCGCCGCTTTCACGAGACCCCTGCCGGAGACGGTAACGGTGGGAAGTGGGTGTCATCGTGGCGGCACACAGAATCAACCGCAGCAGGTGCTGGACTACCGTCAGATGGCCACGATTCTGCAAGTGGCGACGCAGACGGCGTTTATCAAGAAGGCGATGTCCGTGTGAGGTGCCAGCACGATACAAAAACAGAAGCAGGATCTGCATCGGGCGTGCAGGCAAACACCGCAGCCCTATGGGGCGAAGCTGCTAGCAGCTGCGACGCTACGTGCGGGTGTTTGTTTACCGCACAAGGGAGAGAACAAACGGGTCTGAAGCCACTTACTGCTGGTGTTAACGTTGCTTCGGACGATGTTTTGCACTTTTTACACTCGGCTGCTGGTCAGACAATTACTCAGGAAAATTCTGTGCATGCTGCTCTCTCGGCTCCGAGCTCGAAGTTGTTGGAGGAGCTGCACTCCGCCGCTAGCGAACAAAGCGGTTTATTCCCACATCCTGCTGGAGGTGTTGCTAAGGCAGAAGATTTCCTTCTCTCCCCACGCGCGCGGCTGCCTTTGCGGTTCCCCAGTGATTACCAATCGTTTGACGTGCAGCACAGCACAGACGCCCCTGATCATGGTGAAGAGGCTTCACTAGAACTTCCACGCTGGAGTGGATCGAACGTATGGCAAGCAATGAGGCGCGTGCGCACTAAACTGACATATTTCTCGCGGAATCTGCGAACCAGTGACAAATTATGGGACAACCCTATCAAGGTTTTGAGGGAGCAGGTGCCGGAACTGCTTAAAGCGGTAAGCAGGTTCACGCAGTTATGTGAGGCTGACGCAGAAGCTGAAGCGGTTCAAAGCCAGCACACCAACAGCGGCTACGCAGAACTTGCTGCGTTCTCCGGCGAAGTCTTCTCACCTGCGTTCAAGCTGCAACGAGAGAGACCTGAGATGGACTACCCGAACACAGCAACGAAGAAAAATCGAAATGTGTATCTGATGGCGGCTCTGAACCCGTCCCAAGTAGCGCCGGTATTAGCAGACGTCTCAACTGCTGCGCGTGATGCGCTCAGTGAAGCATCTGCATTAGTGGAGGTACTGTATGAGCGCCCAGCAGAGTGGACTCTCGTAGAGGCCCTTCAAACACTTGAGGTTCGCATCCGCAGCTTGCACGGGGCAGCAGGAAGCTTCAAGAATCTCCTGCAAGCCGTGCGGGCAACAGTTCGTCAGCTGCTGGTGGAGTGCCCGCGACTCGCTAGGAAGGCAGCAAAGAAAGGAGGAATTCTTGACCTTTTGATGAAGGTTACAGCAAGGCTGTACTCGAGTGTTAAATATATATATATGGCATGCAAAAAACTTCACGACACAGTTGTCTTATTGTTGCCATTCCTACTTCGGGAGGCAGACCTTAGTCCACAAGACGACTTGCATTTCGCTGACTGCTTCCAATCTATAGCGTACGCACTCGACACTGCACAGCTTCGGGCAGTCTCTGCTACGCTGTACGACGAAAAATTAGCAAATATCCTTGAAAGGGACGCTGCGGCTGTAACATACAACACACTACCAGCAGCAGAAACACCAGAGTCTCTGTATGCGGTGAGACCGTTTCAGCGAGAGGGTTCTCTCCTGGTCTAGGAGCCATGCTTGATGTAGTATTCAACAGTGGGCAGACATCAGCAGTCTTAAGTGACACCTCAGACTTGGCGGGGACACCGGCGCAGGCTGACGACCATACTCTTGTTCCTGCGAGCAAATCTGTCAATACCAGCGTGGAATGGGGAGGGGACATCGTTGGAGATGGACAAGCTTAATCGTGCAGCTCCGACGAGACAATCGGCTGATGCAATATCGAGTGAGACAGGACACGGTCAGACGGCGGTCAATCTCTGGTGGAGCTGGCCCCAGTAAATTTTGAGACAACAGCGTGACGGGGACAAGAGACCACCAGACACTGATCACACTGGTCGCAGACGCTGCTACAGCAGAGTCGGGTCACGCCGCGCAGTAAGTCAGGATATTATTGGTGACTGCTAGAGTCATATAGGCGAGATTTCAGTGTGGAGTCTGCCTCAGCGTCAGCAGTAGACACTGGTTACGTCAAACGCATAACGACGGTGGAGGAACACGCAGGCGGCCCCACGATAACGCCAGCAACGCTGGCCCGAACAACCTTTTTATGTTAAATCGATGCCACCGACTGACTGTGGGAAGTGGACCGCGTATGCAGCCGCTTCGCACTGACGACGACTTTCGAGCGGCGCTGATCAAAAGAACCATGAAAATGAACGTGAAGGAGAGGGCTTCGTTGCCACTCGCAGCGTAGAATTGCCCAGCGCTAACATCAGAAGCAAGAACAGAACAGCTGCCGAAGGTCACCGTGTGCGTGGTGTGAGCGAAGGAGTGCGACCGGCCCGAAACTCCAGTCGGAGAAGCGCAGAAGAATGCACCTCCGTTTGAACGGTGTCAAACGCAGGCGACGCGGAAGGCAGAGTTGTGCGATGATAGACGCGAACGCATCCTGCAGCAGAAACAATGCAACATCGACAATAAGGGGAGTTACATCTCAGCTACAAAACCAGTACCATTTACTCCGTATGCGGCAGAACGCTGCAGCAGCCTCCACAGCGGCACCCGTAGGCATCTTTGTAAGCGTGCCTGTCCAAGCGTGACGCGTCGTGAGGTTGACAAGTGGGTAGATGTGTACACGCGCGACCATTCACACACGCGTAGCTATTCACACTCCCGCTAGCAGAGAGGTATCTTCCGAGCACTGCCCCTCACTTGCAGTGACTGCAGAACCCTTCGAGGATGCACGGAGTTCCCACTCTTCACCTCTACTGACACGGCCCACAGGTGCGTGTCATTGAACCAGAAGGCCTACTGCTCTAAAAATGATCATAACCGTTTCCTCCCTGGCAAACCGAATCAAAAGTGGGAACCAATTACGCAGTCATCAGCTCACGTCGGCAAATCGTAGCATGGCACAGGCAAGCCAAGCAAGGGGCGCACGCAGTATCGAAAGGCCTTTCGATAAAGTCAGACACAGATGCCACTGCATGCTGTTGCTAAATGAATGCAGTAGAAACAATGCAGATCCGTTTCGGTATTAAAGACTGTAGAAACACGAAGACGCGAACGTGGCGCACATTGAACTTGAGAATGAACCAGCAGGTCCACAGCTTGCTATCAAATGTGCGCATCAAAGTCTGAACACCCAGACCTACGGTTGAACTTTTACCAACATTCAAAGGAGACGTGTTTAACGATGCCTGAAAGACGCGCGAGTTAGTCCACACAGCCGGCAAAGTGACGGGGAGAAATGTGTCCCAAGCAAGAGACCCATGAACTGCCGAAATGGAAACTGCGCGCAAGGTAGCTTTATAAAGCGTGTCTCGTGTTAAATGATTGTAAGCTTTCTGCCAGTCATGCCGAAGTCGAAGACGAAAAACTGTAGCACAGCCAGGAGTGCCAAGATGTTCTGAGGTGCAGGTAATTGCCGCATCTCTTCTTACCGTGGGTAACAGGTCCATCAATGCGGTTTCTACTACCACACAAATGTTAAAGGAATTGCCAATACTTAAAAAAGCCCACGCAAGAATTCTCCTCACACGTACATCCGCTCCCCTCAGACAGCTGGAGTAGGACGTCGCGTTTAAGTGGGCCGTCGAATTTCGCTCTCCGGTGAAAGTGTGTTCTGCGAGACTATATACTGCAGGGACTATATGGGTACGACCATTCTTTGCTGATGCGTAGTCGCTGTCAAAGTTGCCCTACATACGTCGCGTTCCGAGGAGTGTGGACGTACATGTTCGAGTGCGGACGTACGTGCTCGGAGAAGTCCTGCGTGGACTTTTTTTAGCATCGGTACCGAATTTAACACTTGTGTGGTTATAGAAACTCTGTTGATGTACCCATTTCGCACGCCACAAAGCTCAAGCAGTGTGGGGATTGTTCGCCATGAACCGTTCATATTCTATTCTCCAGTAGGAATGCATTTCAAGGTGAAGCGTTTAAAGACGATGTAGCGGGCTTCCCGCTGCAGCCCAAATTCATTTACCCCAGCTTGCCGTTTCTGAGGCCGTTGCATACGCCAGGACTTGGAGCCTTGTAGTTTCTAAGTGGTGGAGCGGGGCTGGTGTCGCTGTCGTCGGGAAATAACTACCGCAGGGTATCATTGTAATCAATTGGAAACTCGTGAACGTGTGTCAGCATTCCTTCGCAGGCAAGTTGTTAGCCACGTACGTCATGCGCCGCGCAATCACATCGCACCGGCGTGCTTCCAATTACAGGAAAATTAGAGAAACAGTTCTCCGTTCAAAGCTGTGAATGCGAGAACACACGAGTGCGCACGCCATTGAAAGAGCTTCGAGGTACATAAACAAGTGTGGCAACTTGCACTTGGGCTCCTCGAATGACTCGTCCATTATGGCACGACACGACTTGCGATCTTCGCATGCATAACGCATATTGTACTTCGCTGTAGCTAGCGTAAACCTTATTTTCGCATGGTTCTGTGCCTAAGCTTTAGAAGAGGAGGTGCCGACAGCACTTGTAATCGCGTAATACATGCGTGGATATAGACCTGTACGCTTCTTTGCTTGTTTTGCCCTACTGCCCATAGATTGCAGAGGCTCAGCGTCTCACTTATTCCACATAGGGCATTCACCTACTGTATCATTACGGCAGAGCAGGGAAGCGATCGACACAAGACAAATATACGTCTCTCGTGACAAGTTTGATTCTCTGTTAAATGCACTACGCTGGATCGAAACGCACCAGAGAATGATGCGGTGTGCTTACTTCTTCCCGACACTTGAGGGCCAGCTCTGCACGAGAAAAGCAAGGCAACTGCTTGTTGGACAACCGCTTTTACAAGCCAGGCGTTGTGCTCGTGCGGTTCTACAAGTATCAATTGGCTGGCATATGTGCACATGGACAATTTAGTAATGAACGAGCGACGGAGTCAGTTGACGCAGTCTTGTTTCCCCTCCCAGTGTTTAACACCATCCCTGACACTCGCCATGCGACAGTTCCTAAAAGCTCACCCACGGAGGCATGGTGTTAATGATCACATATCAGAGAAGAAAACCGGTCATGTACGATACGTGGACGGCGGAGGTCGTTTATTAATACAATTGGCGACCGAGTTTCGCCCCCGATATGGACCGCGGCGATTTATATGTGAGCTCGCAAAGGTGAAGAAGTGTCGAAGTGACTCAACAAAAAACGACACAGAAACTGCCGGCGACACACCGGGCCACCTGGTGGCAGCAGGAGGAGAATTCTGGGAAATTTACGCGCAGGACCATCCTCCAGAGAATGGGATATCGCGTGCTGGCGAGCGAAGCGGGGAGGACGACGACCGCTGCAGAAGAGTACTTTAGGTTAATGCGTGCACCTACGGAGGATACAGTGGCAGAAATATGATGTTTGTTCTGCTTCTTAACCACTGGTCTCCCGTCACAATGCGGTGGATGATATGCCTTCACGTTGGCAAAACCAAGTAGCAAGAAGGGTGACGTGTATACTAAGAGCAAAGTGGTGTAAGACTCCAGCACTCAGCTGCAGGCGCCGAACAGTGCACAGTACGCGAGGCTCCGACAGCTGACAAGGACGGCAGGGAAGCACTCTCTGTGTACTATTTAGATGCAGCACATAGAAAACATTGCACGAGGGCACTACTCCTTCGCTACAGCGCTGACGGGTGACCCCTGTAATAAAGGAATCATAGAGGCCCCTGCCAGCATGCCACTATGTCCGCAACTGTTTCGATGTGCACCACAGAGGTTACATATTGGCGACTATTTCACGAGGAGAACAGGACGAAGGAAGCTTTGTGCATGATGGGCGTTGGCTCATGGATACGCCGTGCACGCGCTCTCACGTTCTCCTGGCCACGGCGACCGTCCGCATTCTCCCTGCCCGCCTTTGGAAGGACTAAGTCTTCAAAACCCGGACGACTTTCTACAGGTTTCTTCGTCGTGTTATCGACTTTGTTCTACAGAGCTGCGGACGGATTTTCGTCAACAGGAACGGAAGCCGATGGAGAGCGTGTTGCCGTCCAACGATCTAAAAGGAGAAGATGCGCAAGGCTGTTTCTGGCGTGGGGGACAAGGCTCCGGTAGAAGAGCTTACTTGGGCGTGAAGAAGCTAACGCATGAGGGGAAAGAGAAGAGCAATACTCTGGCCAGCATGCTATTTGTCCTGGGCTCAAGGGGCTCAACATGGGGTGAAGTCCTTTCGAGGAGCTACTAGCACCCTGATTGCACTCGTGCTCACGATTTTCAAATCTAATTGTGAACTTCTCCTTTGTTTTGCCGACTTGTGGTCCAGAGGCGCTTGCTGGCCTGCTGCCGTCGTGTGCACCCGTGGTGGGTGACCGAGCGCTCTGAGAGGAACCACTTTTCTGAAGCAAGGAGGATGAGCCTACTGGCACGCTCCTGTGGGTCTTGGTACATCTCTCACTACCTTTGTGTGACCGGCTGAGAGAGAGAGGGCCCTGGGCATGTCCGTCTGCATCAGGACACAGAGATTCAGTTTGACTACGAGGCGTGCAGAGTGGTGTTCCAGAGGAGAAATGGGAGTCATCTTGGTGAGGAGACGAGGCAGTGTGCGATTTCTTTCCAGTTGATATTGTTGCGGTGTTTGTCTCGTATTCTTCTGCTTGCGCGTAGGCTTTCTCGATTCTGTCCTCCCTTTCCGACATTTGCCCTTTGCTAGGCAAAGTGACACAAAACTCCTTTGGTTTGTTTTCCTCTAACGTAGGTGAAGTGGGTTTTACGGCTGGAGCAGGCGGCTTGTCTGCAACGTCAGCGTAGCCCAGCGCCACCTCAAGAAGGGGACGCGGCACTATACGACCCTCATTTTCCAGTGCAAACTTTGCCTGCAGATGACCTTTGCATGCGGCGCGTTTCAACAATTCAAAACCACGCTCCGTGTTTCGAGGAATGCCGAGACCCTGTAAAAGCAGGAAACAAATCATATTACATATTCAAATGTGCTGTTGGAGCACACACGCGCGCAGACAACTCCACTTCCACTTACGTCTTTGTCCACGTAACCTGCTAGCCCGCATTTTATGCACTTACGGGCACAGATAGTTTTGCGTGTACATGCGTGCCCAGGCCCAAACATCTGCGTTCATGTAAATGTTTTAAAAGATGTGCCTCTGTGTGGGTGTAACGTCGTGCATTACGGAATAGACAAAATTTGACTCGGAACACTCAGGAATCGCAGTTGATAGAATTATTGCTTCTGTGCGACCCTCGTTGTGAGCACAACGACCTTCAATTTCCGCGAAGAAGTCTCGACTACTACGGTGTGAAGTTGTACAGGCGGTTACAATTATTCGGTTAACTACGGCAGCCTCCGTGTGAGAGGATTGATCCATTGCACGTGAGTTTACCCCAGGGGAGCCAGGAAGCCTTCGGGGCGGCACACAAAATGTGCGGACTTGCACGTCTGCCTCCTGTTTCTACTGTTACGTATGACCAGAAGTACCAGTGGGAAGACAGCTGGGGGCCAGCCGCCGTAGCAAGTCGTGTAACTAATATTTTGCCGTCCATTCCAAGGACTGTCACTCCAAACATTTTTCCCCACAGGACGCACTCACCATCTTCCACGTATATTTCGGGAGTATCTACGCGCCCAAAGCTTACAACTAAAGTTGTGTTGCTATGGGAGTCGGCACGGCTACCTCTGTCACGTGACGTTCCTCACTGTACCAGACCGTGCGTGGACGCTTTTTATGTCTGGACGTTTGGTCACGCGAGAGATTCAGCCCTTACTCGTCGTAACCAGCGAAACGTCAGACGTCGTACGAGATACAATGAATCACACGTCGGTATGGTCTTTGGCAGCACACCGAGAGTGAACAAACAGTCCCGCGGAGTACTTCTGAAATATCATGCAGAGAAACGCTCTGTGTTGTGGCAACTGGATGCGGCGGACGTGCCCTGGAGATTAATTGAGAGAAGGCGAGACAGCGTGGACTGCTGTGCCGTACCTTTGTAAGTAGGCGGGCTAAGTTGCACATCGCATCGGCAGATTCACATTGCACGGCGTACTCGTAACACTGTGCAGCATCTGCGTACTGAGGAATTCCATCAACGCTACCCAGTCCTTCCTCGTGGCAAAGACCAAGGCAATTCCACGCTTCTGGATCATTTCCCTGACAGAGTAGTCCATAAAGAATCCGCAACGCACTTACACGCGTACGGCTACGCTTGCACACATTAAGGCGTGCGCCTTAAATACGCATGTGGTGTTGTCTACAAGAGTCCACGTATGTTTCTACTTGTTCGGACACGAATACTGGTGCAGTGCGGAGGTGTGTCGAGTCAGGAGCGCATGCAGAGGTGTGGTTCCAGATGCATCGCCGATCACATAATAACATCGCCATCCACATTGTCAATGAGTTTCAAGGGCACGTGCTTTACACTCCTTAACACTCTGCCCCACATAAGCATTCGCGTGCCACCGACAAACGCGTGTCCGACACAAAAGTAAAGGTGCTTTTTCACTTGACCAGGAAAATGTCGCCCATCGCTGACAGGCGCATGCACATAAGCAACTGAGACGACAGGACAACACACGCAACGCCTTCCACGCTGTGCCGAAAGCAGAACCTCATTCTGCATGTACTGCTATGGCAAGGCAAAAGCAGGTGGACGTAAGGAAGAAAAATGCCGGAGAAAACGTTCACCTCTTCCGCTGCGACGCGGTAGTGCTTGAAGGCTTCTTTCTTGCTGGCTAAATGAGTTCCCGCTTGACCGGAGAAAAGCAGATGAGCCAGGCGAAGGTGGACTTTGGGGCTGGCTTCTCCAGCCGCTGCTTTTCTGTAGCACGCGAGGGCTTGTCCTGGATCTCGAATCAAGCCTGTTGGAGAGGGTAGTGAACGAACCCACTAATGCTACAAACGGTGTGCTCACTCGTGTGTCTGAGGACAACGAAGTGCAAGAATTTATAAATACCGACGCGTCACACGAAACAGAACAACGTAGTCGAGGCACAATTTTCTAGCGGGCATGCTTAGACAGCTACCTGCAGAGCCGTGTCGCTGTGCAATCATGCTTAATGGACTCTCCGACTCCACGAAGCTTTTTAAGCGCAAGATTTGTGATGCGCCGCAACGTTACGTCTTGGTGACCTGCGGTGAACTTGCTGTTGCTCTAAGAAAGAGAAGATACTCGTCTCTCAACAAGTGTGAATCCCACTCGGTGGTGACCGCTTCTCCCTTCGAATACGAGATAATATTTTTCTACCAACGAGCTGTGCCGCACCCTCATTCGGGTCGAGCAAGTGTCGAAAACAGCATCTCCTTCCTCAAGAACCTCAAAAAAAATATTGGTTTGCGGACGCGCTGTATCGCACCCTCCCTCGGGTCGAGCAAGTGTCAAAAACAGCATCTCCTTCCCCGTGTTGCTCCCAGGATCCTCCCCAAGTCGACTGCGTCCTGCCATTATAGCTTGCTGGCACTTGCAAGTACGTTTCAAGCCGGGCTGAGACTGTACACTGTCTGGGGGGCAAGAGCTTAAAAGGCTGACTGCTGGGTGTTATTGGACAAGTGAGGCTGTGTCGGAAAAGTCGGCTAAAGTGCGTCCGCACCGACTGTACTGTCTGAGTGCAACCGACTTGTCCGGCTTCGGGCCAGAGATCAGCCGAGTTTCGCATACACGCGAATGAGAATAAGCGCTGCTCAAAGCGCGCTGAGCACTTCCGAGAGTGCCATAGCGACAACAAATCGCTTGCAGGTGCAACGAGACTGCAGTCAGTGTGTGTCACTCAGGTATCCGCAGCTCATCGCCTCCTCACACAAGTGGGCAGCTGTGCGTACCAGTGCATGAGCTACGCTTCCCTACAGCCTCACGTGAGTCAAAGCACCAACAAACATTGCACGAATGAAAAAGCCTGTCCTTCTATACTCGTAGCGCGCCGTCAACGGGAGACTCATCAGCTGTTCATGAAGTGAAATTGCCGCTGACACAGTTGCTCTCTCGGGTATTGCGCGGCCTTCACTGCTAGCGGTGAGCGTAGCCGAAGGTCTATGTTTCCGTGCATGGCTGGCACTATGTGACGCAGAAACTCAGCCCCGTAAAGGTGTATAAGGCTATCACAACCGTTGGTAGGTACGTTCATCGCGTAGTTATACGCGAGAACAAATGCCATTAGAGATTCGTAACACTGTTGACTCATATACTTATGTACGTGTATGTGTTTCTGTGCTCTGCACTCTGAGTGTACGTAGTGAGGCAGAGACTCTACGGACTCCATAGATAATAGATGCCTTTTATTTACAAGGAGCTTGAGTCAAACATACATGATCGCACTCCCGCCTGGAGGCTGGTTCCTAGTGTGCGTGTGTGCAGTGGGATACACTTTTCTAGAGAGCATGCGAGACTTGAGCTGTTGAAAGCGGGGAAACCCTCGCGCTTCTATCTGTGATTCAGCATGGGTGAGTTTGTACGCAGTCATCCTACGTACCTAGCCCGGTTTCGTAGAGCTGTCCAAGCACGAATGTAGCTTCTGAGTCTTCTTTACTTGCAGCCATCTGCAACCAGCGAGCCGCTTCCGTATACGCTTCCGCCGGCTTCGCAGCAGCGGCATTCAATTTAAATAGTAACATTCCCAAGGCAGCCGCTGCTTTCACGTGCCCCGCTTGCGCAGCTTTTAAGTATAATTTGAGAGCTCTGTCTGAATCCTCTGCGAGGACACCTCGACCAAATTCGTAGCAAATGGCAAGGTTGTAACAGGCGTGTATATTTCCTACCGCGGCCGCTTTCTTGAAAAGTGTTGCTGCTTGCTCGTAGTCCACCGGACACCCGCAGCCACGGTAGTACAGTGATGCCAAGTTGTTCAGTCCTGTAGCGCTGCCCTGGTGGTGGAGCGCACGAGCACATTAAAGTCACGAGCGTTACGCGTCCTCGCGACAGAGACTGCAGCCACTAAAAATCGTTGCTTCCACAATCGAGGACACGCAGCGTAGTCACCGAATCGAAGGTGCAGTAACGAGCGTGTACGCCGGTTAGGCGGTAGAATTTTCACACGCGCATGGATAGGAGACGTGACAGGTTTCCACAACTCTCCTTAGGAATGCATCTCACGTGAACACAAAGTGTCCTTTGCCGTGGAACGTGAAGAGTGTCGCAGTTCCATCTAGAACCTGATTACTCATCCCTCAACAAACTTTTCCAGTAGTCAGTAGGGCAACCAGGAAGAGCTGGTTATCTCACAAGCGAACCGTCGGAGCGAGAACAGGAAAAAAACACCTCACAACACGAAGGACAAAGATTCCAGACTCTATGCTCGTTTACTGTCCAGCAACATTCATGAAGCACAAGAGGATAACCATGTAGACACGGTGGTGTACAACGGCTGGGACCGTTGCCTCAAAAAAGTCACCTAGTGGGGAGCTGCGGTAAAAAGGAGTACTGCTATGACGTCGTGACACGTGGAATGAGCACACCTCTTGTAGGCAGGGCGCTTGTACTCCTGTGACCCCACGTGAACGGTGTGCCGGCCAACGACACCTGCAGCAGCACACTAAAGTGGTCCTTCGTGGATTTGGGGGACAGCTTGTGCTGGGCGGAAGTAGCTGCGACCCCTGAACGGTTACCGAGATGAATTAAATACGAATTTGCTGCTTCTGAGGCACACACGCATGATTTCGAAAATCGAGCGCTCAAACCGCGTGGTTAAGATGATTCGTAGCTAATAACAAGACCCTCGACTACGCGCGTGACCACTTACATCCCACGGTATCAGTGCAGCTAAGTCGATCAGTAAGGTTACCGTTATATCTAACGCCGCAGCCGACCAGTGACTACTACACCGAAAGCAGCCACCTAAACAGAGAAGCTTGACTTTCTGAAACGTACGCAGGGTGCAATGAGATAGCCAACTTGGCAATTGAAGGGATCAGATGCTGAAGGAGGAAAATCTGACCCGCAATCTAACGGATGATGAATCTACAGACTCTTCATCGCAGGACGGAGACATGCACACAAAGGAAGAAAGGGTAATGTCGGCTTTGTATGCCAGCAGTGACGGGACCATAGAATACCGTGCTACACTCTTTCGCGAGAGACCAACACGCAAAAGAACATGTGGGAACTGCAGTACACTTTTTAGCGGTTATCACGGTGCGCAACCATTGGTGCAAATCGTGCGACCAACTGTTAGAAAAAGGGATCTTAACGCAGCATGCCTCTTAGAGGCGACGCCTCCTCACATAAATGCAGAAGATGTTTTTCCGTTATTGACATGCCACACTGGATGCATAACGGAAGACACCGTCAATGCGGCACGCACGTCTACAATTGCTTGCCATACCTGGATCGCCGCTTTTTGATACCATTTCAAAGCCTGCAGACAGCGTGCACATGGTAAGATGGTAACATCACTAGCTTGTCGTCCTTCGAATGTAGAAGCAAGACGCTTGATGTCTACGTGCATCCTTCTGTGTGTATCTCCTGTCTGCAGATGAAACAGACGAATGGTAATCTTTGTGTTTATGTGCTTGACACCGTCCAGCATTATGACCGTAATGTCTCTAGTATGTGACGCGAACTTCGAATTTGATCCTGTCTTGATGAAAAAGCAATAGAAAAAACGATCCATTCCTTCGAAAAATGTGTGCGTGAAGCACAGAGTTAGTTTCTTGTCGTGTGCACAACTGCCCTGTGGAAACTGACAGGAGTTACACGTATACCCCGGTACACCATCTACTTAACTTGTCAGCAACTGCATGGTTTTATGCCACTGATAAGCATGAATTTCAGCGTGTACTCTTTGTTGGCGAACACACTAACTTATTCTCCGTCCGTTTTGACCTACCAGCCCTTGTTGGTAACTTCTGCCCTTGTATCTCCTACTCTTCACATGTGCATGTACAAAAGTAACAGGGCATCAAATCAGCCAGTCATCGAAGATGCAGCCTTCTTCCATATCCACGTTACCCGGCGTCAGAAAACGTTCCACACGTCACTAAACGAGAAACGGTGCGGAGGAAAACCCCGTTTTGTTGCGAACGAGTCTTCGCCCTACCTCGCCGTAGTCCTTCGTGTATGCGTTGCCTCGCTCGTAAGCATAGCCGACAGCCTGTCATGCAAAAGGGGGGCTCGACACGCCGGTATATTAAGTTGTGCCACGCAGGTGCAATGGGCATGCACGCTGCACAAGAAGTCGAATATATTCGTTACGCGGGAAGGCAGCACAACCAGTGCACGCTGTCGATGCAGCACGTGTAAACCCAACAATCGTTGGCATCTGCCATGAAGACCGGTGGCGCTGTAATGTGCAGAACCATGGAGTAGTTGCCCCCCAGTGCACCTGCGCGACACTCTGTAGAGTTTGTAGTTGTCTTCCCCTCCATCAATTGCCAGTGGATTTCCCACTTCCAGGCAGGTAATCGGTAGAAGGCGAGGTGGGTGTTAACGACCTCTTACCGTGGCGTTAAAGGCCTGTCCACACCTTCTACTCTAACTTTACGCTACACAGACTAACACGAGGCGGCAAGTCCCTTTGATCTTCCGTACTGCATCTGCCGGTGGTGTTTATTTCTCCTTCCTGTTGACTGCTACAATGTACCTTGCTGCACCTTGTCAATGAAATTCGCGCATTCCGGACACACTTCTGTGTCTGCAGGCACGCCTGTGCACTGGGTCGCGCTTCATTAGTCTCGAGTCACGAGAAAAGACCTCCAGCTGCGCTGGCGGATCCCATCTTTCAAATCTGCCGTTCATACATTCGCACGTCGGGGATAGTTTCTTACCACCTGGGCCTCCGCATGTCCTTTTTCCGCAGCCTACACGGTAACAGAAATTTTCAAACGCTTCGAGTGTGAAGCGCGGCGTGTGGTGCCAATCAGTACACCTGTATTAGTGGAGAATGGGACTTGAGGAGGAAAGAGCACAAACGTGTGTGTTCAGCCGCCAGCTCACGGACTGACGTGCTTTTTCGGCAGTGAATTGTCTCTCCTGAGTGATGGCCTCTGTACTCTCTCTTATGTGCTTAGCTCTGCGGATCACCAGGTCGGCTACTACGAAGCACATGGCCCCACTGGCGTCGCCGCTAAAATGCCGGTAGATTTTGACAGGTCAAATGCTTTCGAAGGTACCATCACTGCAGCACAGGTGCAATTTTCTTCTTCAGTTTCGATCGTTGTAGCCTCCTGCTGCGCACACTCTTCTCCCTGTTGTTGCGTG
The DNA here is from genome assembly GCA_000727475.1 of Sarcocystis neurona. NCBI lineage: Eukaryota > Apicomplexa > Conoidasida > Eucoccidiorida > Sarcocystidae > Sarcocystis > Sarcocystis neurona. Next base: position 3,619,772 of record KL647291.1, on the reverse strand, counting down.
TGCCACTCACGCTTTGTCTTTTTTTCTCTTATGCGTGGAACGCTGCCTGCTCTTGCTGCAGACGGTGTTCTGGATTGTTCTGACGTCGTCGCTGTCTGCCTCAATGTAGCGATCTGTGCTGTTGCGATGAGTTTTTTTACCGTCTTCGTGTGACCCCGCGCGTTCCGATTCTCACCCTGCTTCGTGATATATTCTCATGCTGCCAGTGCTGGTGCCTCTCTGCTTCATCCATATCTCTGCACCACTCTGTACGTCACCGTTTTGGAGACACGAAACACAGGTATTCGATTAAGAGAAGGTGTTTTTACATTGCAAGTAACTTTCGAACGGAAAGGCGCAAACCTGCCGCCTTCCTTACTTGACGGTAGAATTGAACAGCACGGGAGTAGTCTGGCGAAAAATCACCTTGGCCAACCTGCAGACAAACAATGCATCAAAAGTCAGTCATGATGAAGAACTTTAATTATTACTAAAATCGGGCTGGTCCCAGCAGCAGACGCGCTATCGTTTTTTGCGCTCTGACCTTAGCGAGGAAGCTGCGGGACTGGCGCGACAGTGAATGTTCCAATTCACCACATTTGCGCAACTCTGTGTCTACATGCCACACCGGTGCAACTACGTACACGTACACCCGTGTTCACTCAAGATTAAGAAGTAAATTTTCAGGAGTATGCTGTCAAAGCAGCATTTTTCATCATCGTAGGACGAGGTACACGTGCGTTTTACTGCGATAGACGGTATTTAAAACAAGTGGCTCCAAATCCCGGAATGTCCATAAGGTATTAGTTCGGGACTGCAGCCTCGGTGGTGTTGTTTCATGTCGTTTCATGCCACCGGTGCCTTGTGGCTTGTGTGTTTGTGTATATGTTCAGGCGCCTGATGAAACCCCACCAACTACGTCCATCCTGCAAGTGTGTCGACGGGGCTCCACCGTGGCGTGACAGCCTCGTGTTTTATCAGTGGAGAGCGCGACTCAAAGCAGTTTACCTTCGGCCTATAGAACGTGCCCAAACGCAGGATAGACAGGTTTGCTGGTTGGGCCAGCAGTGTGCACCGGAGCCAAAGCCACCCTTACGCAGCTGTAACGAAAGCGGCCGCGAGGGCCCCTGCAGTGGCGTGGGACTTTCTGTAGTCCAAACGCCACCAAGCTCGTGCAGCAGAAGTAATGCTCCTTCACGGGTACGCAAACAAACACTTTCTGTTTACCTCAGCCATCCTGCCTAAACGAAATAAGGCGTCAGGATGCCCCAGGTGTGCTGCTTGTTCGAAAAAATATCGGGCTTGGTTGATTCCTGAGACGCAAGGGTTTGAGAAGTATTCGGACGGGTAGTGTGTTTAGCGCTTGGTTACGCACGATGTACAGATACACTGCATTGTATTTATGTGATGACCGGCATTTTCTAAACTCTCAGACCCAAATAGACACCTCTATCATACGGCGGTCATTTTGCTGACGGTGCAGAAGCGTAGCGGCGCAGTGGTTGCACGCTCGAGTTCAACACACGTGGATAGCATACGCGGTCCTCAGTGATGCCGTCTCTTCTATATACACAATCTTCGCCGTTCTCCGTCCATCACTACCAACATACCTTGTAAAACTGCAACACTATGTACGTCAGTCACTCGTACGTATTCTCGCACAAATCTGTGTAAGTGCATTACTAGAATCAGAAACAGGATACGTGGATAGCGGGAAGATGCAGCGGCCGCACACGAGGATTAGGAGCACCTAAAGGGAAATAGCAGCAGCCTTCAACTAATGGGACAGAAACACAGACTTTGGCGACGGTACTACAGCAGAGGGGACCGGCTGCGAGTCTCTCATCACCTGATAACCCAACGTTTGTGTACGACACCTGTACAAATGCAGAGACCGCTTCTGGCCTAACAGTTCTCCACGGAAGACAGAAAGCAGCTGCATGTCACAGTTGCCACACTTAGGCAGTCGTTGTGGATGTCGGCTATCTCTGACACCGCGTAATTAATGGTGAACAGGACTATTTTTCCGTGAAGAAGATTCGACGAATATACACAGCCATGTTGTGTGGACCGCCGCCAGGGAGGTACGTCGTCTACTCCGACCCATACTTGCTCCGTATCTCCTTAACTGCAGCCAACAATGTTGGCTGGCACATCTACCCTCCCCTGGAGAGAACAAATCTACGTTGTGTACTCGGCTGGACGTTCTCCTAGTGGAAAATTTTCGTATCTAGCGGGTTCCCTTGTGTGGTAGACTGTGATTGTTGTTTACATCTAGCTACGGTTGTAAGCCTCAGCAGAACGTACACGTTCTACCTCTGTGTACTACGGAAACTCGCTACCTTTCCCTCGGCGGCACTCAGTGCCAGCATGCGGAAAATCTCCATCAACGCTCACTGTCATGGGGATTGGGCGTGCCCACACGTTGGAGCGTGCACACGGGTGGTCGCATGGGAGACGCGGAGTGAATTCGTTGTTTGTGCGCCGACTGTTCTTGTTCGGAGTCTGAAAGTGAGGATTGTGAGTGCAAGGACACCGGGTGGCTGTGGTTTCTGTCCATGGAAGGCTGTTCTGACAGGCTGCCAGTGGCGTCCGCATGTCGCGAGGAAAGTGAGAAACCGCCCTCCGCGCACGCGCTCGTCTCAACAAGTCCATCTTCAAGGAGTATGCCTGAGGAGTGGACGACACCAACATCTGCAGCAAAACCAGAATAAGTGATTGGAACTACAGGAACAGTGCAGCTTCTACGGCAGCGAAAAACCGTGCGCTCGGCGGAGCCGCTTAAGCAACGGGACACCAGCAGTAGACAGCTGCACCTCTGACAGTGAGAGAGGTCCACCCGCTTATTATTAGCCCGTTTACTACATTACTTCACAAATATACGAGGCCATTGCAGATACGCACGTATTGACTCAGAAGGAACGCGGATGAAACCAATAATGAACCCAGACCCAGGGCAGTGCCTACAGGACACACGTGACGGAACGATGGCTCAAGTGAGCAGACATTTCTGCGAGTTCTCCACGGCTTGCAAAGACCTGCGGTTGTTCCCGTGGACACAAGAAATCCGTGCAAGTGCCTCCTCGTTGCGTGAAATTACTCAAAAGCCCGTAGACTTGTCCAACAAGTGTTCTTTTTCGAGGTGAAACGTCAGTCCGACTGTGGTCCATATAAAGAGGTCCTGTTGTACGTGTAGCTCTTTCGTACGGACTGACACACTCGTGTGGCCTCAAGCTTTTCTGTGTGAGCACGTGTCTACTCCAAGACAAGGCTCTGGTATAGCATTCGATGCAAACGAGGAACCTCAGTTGTCTACGGCGAGGCGAGCCTTTGGGGTTTGCGCACCCGTAAACGTACGTAAGCTGCTGCAACTGCTGCGAAAGGACGCGACTCGTGAACCTCACCTGCACAAGCGAACCCTTCAGCGGAACCGAGGCGGGCTGCCGCCACGTACATGTTGTATGCGCGAGTGAGTTCGGGTGAACGTCCGTATCCGAAACGAAAGGCGTGGCCCTCTAAGCACAAGCGTTTTGCCTTCTCTCGGGTTGCTTCGTGGGCAGTCCTTCAAACGGCCGGCCGCACATACTTCGCAAAAAGGCAACACTAAAGCCACATGCAGAGCCCTCTGCAGCGATGACACTCCGCGTAGTTTCAACTTCAAATGCCAAAGAGGCCTTTGATGGCGTCGGTGTGTTCACACGTGTAGCGTTCCTTCTAATCACGTGTGCGCGCGGACCCACTTTCGTGCGCCCTTTCACGCATATGTTCGTCCGCACAAATATGCACGCGGTCAAAAGAACGAGGTTAAACAGAAGGGCATCCCTTTCTATGGACGTGGTCCGCTCATTCGCGTGTCTACCTCATGCAAATAAATTAATGTGTATCACACACTATTTTGCGGCCGCGTGGACTCGCACGTAGAAAAGAAGATGGCATTTTTCTGTTATCAGCACGCGTATATACGCCCTTTACGCAGCGCGTAGTGTCAAGCGTGAACCGAAATTTTTAGGAATCCTCATGTCTCGCGAGTGCGCACCTGCGTAGACTCGCGGATGAAGACAGGGGATGCACTTTAGTACTCACAGAGGAGGAACCCGCTGCAAGCCGACGTTCATACAGTCAGTCAACATATTACTCACTTTGCTTTAACCAGAATTCTCTACACTGTCTCAACACTGCTGAACCGCAGCTAGACCTACGTGGATCTTGTGAGTTGACGACGTAGGTGTTCACACTCTTCACGTGCAGATGACAGTTTAGACGCCGCACGCCGACAGGCACCACTAATTGCCTCCACAGCAGCAGCAGCAAACCCCAGTGCGGACGTTGTAGCAGGGAGACTCCTCCGCTGGCGGGAGAGCTGATGTTGTATCCTGGACACACACAAAAACAAGTAAGCTCCGACCAACCTCAGGTCTCATGGCTTCTCTCGAATTCACCCCCTACGCTTTGTTTACAAGGACAGCTGAACGCGACAGGGATGCAACTGCGAGATTGCACGCACGCTCCTAGGCGCACTGACAGGTGCCTGGACACACACAAAGACATGCATACTTCTGTATACATATGACGACGGGTGCACTCAAATGGACACAAAATGCATATGCTTCGCGTTGGCTGCAGAGACCCGTGCAAGCACAGTGTTGCGTCCTCGCAGATAGGTACACGCATGCGTTTGTACGCATGTGAACAAGCGTGCACCCGAACAGACACAAAGCGCACACGTGCTTCTGCTCGGCGCAGACAACGCCACAAAAATCCATGCCACAGACGAACTGTTAACTCCTGAGCGTACGCACAGGTTGACACCCAGACATCATATATGTTGTCTCACGAAAACGTGCAGATAGCACCGAAGGACTTGGCGTCGTATAAATCTCTACAGATATCGACTTGCGCCGTCAGGGTACTGAGGATCACCGGTAGAGCTAGGACGCCATGACCCCGCCAACAAAGGTCTTGTAAAATGAACCAGCTCAAGCGTAGACGACTGAATGCGCACGAGTTATCGTGCATATACGTGTGAGTGTCGTGACGGGCCGTTCCGCCCGTTTCCTGCGTCTTTTCCGATAAAGTACATTCGTAACTACGGGCATCGTAGTCGCACCCGGACGTTTAGTCAATGGAGGCAGACCCGCCCAAATCCAAGCGTTTCAAAAGAGTAAACTGTACCAGGAAGTAGGGTGGGGGTGCCCCTTGTACAGAGGAATGTCAGTGCACCAGAGTTTGAACAAGACGGTGGATTGTTCTGCGCATGTTTGGTTTTTGACTTCGCACCTCCCACCGTGTGCACACATACACGGACACAGGTACGAAGGTGTACGTTTTTGAGCCCAATTACGTCAGTTCTTTCAACTGGCTTCACGAAAATTGACAGAACTGCATACGCGTGTCCCTTCTTTACTGATTTCATGAGACGTTTGGGTACGTGTACAATAATGGTGTGGAACTTTCGCAGACAAATTGCAACAGACGCCAGGGCAATGTGTACAGGCAAAAATGCCAGCGGAGATTACTTGAGTTTTCTGGCGAAGATGACAGGGAGATCGCATCTCTTCCGCTTCAACGTGGAGAAGCTGCGAAGCTGCGCAGTTTGAGCCGCTTTCCACTCAAGAGAATCAGTGACCATCTGTGCTGCTGCGTGAAGCCTAGTTCCGCTCGCAGCTGGGCCTACGCAAGCCTCACACTCCTGCAATATCTGCAAAGTTGTCGGTCACCCCACACCTAAAAGTGGTGTTTCAGCGTCCATCACCCACTGGTGCCACTCACAACACTCCACATTTTAGCAGTACTTTCGCTGCTAATAAACCAAGGGTCGTGCGTCAAGAACTACTTTATTTGTAAGTTTGCCACTCTTTCCACAGTATTCTCCCAGATACTTTTTTCGTCTGCTTCTGAATAAACTGCGTCTTCTATCACGCTCCATCCTGTTACGGGTGCTACAGGTTCGTTTCTGCCCGCACGTCATCGTAAAAGTGGAAGTCGTGTGCTGGTCTCTACTCATTATGCCACTGCGTTTGTCGGCCATAAAGTGTGTAAACTTCTCCCGTGCTCGGAGGTCGTGCCTATGTTACTGAACAACGGAAAGCTGCTGCGGGCTGCACCACTTAGAGTCTACGAGGGCCGTCTGCGCCGCGACAATCTGGCACGCAGTGCGCCTTCTTTGCACCCATTCAAAACTGTATGTGACCTTTCTGCTATTGGAAGCGCTGCGTAGGCATAGGCTATCTTAATAATCCTTATATAACAGAAACAATCCAGCTTCCTACGTTAGAGCTGCTGACCTGCGTCTTCTCTGCGTCGGACGCAATTTTGGCTTTTCCTTAAGAATGCAAGCAAATCAGTATGCGTGTCGCTTAAATTGCATCACACAGGTAGGTGGGAGGAAGTAGGACGTAGCGTATGATTTTATGCTCCGCTGGAAAAAATTTAACATAGGGAGACTAATCTCTTTCCTGGCAAAATCTCTAGTAGAGACAGACGTCCAAATGTCATAAGGAAGAGACCAGACTGCCAACCGAGGGGCTAGGGTGGCACTCACTGTTCTGCAAGGTGCCGCATTCTTCATAAAAAGACGTGTAGACAGTGGGGTGAGATGTTTAGGTGTGTCTGTCTGTATAGAAGTATACGCACACATGCGTGTGTCTACATAGGCGCATACATAAAAGTACATGTACGTTTATATACGCATACCTATATGAAAACTTTATCTGTACATGGGGCTGTGCATTTGGGCAGAGATTTAGTGTTGCCCTCGCTCTCTACTGAGGCTGTGTAATTTATCACCTGCGAGAATGGACGCGTCTAAGAGAATTGCACGCCCTCGGATCCACAGGTGCATCCGCTTCCGGTTTCAAGCATTGCAACTCACAATGGAAACATTAGCAAGAGCGATCTATGGAAACGAGGGCAGCCTGTTTCTACCATACCTTCTTCAGAGCAGCACAAACTTCTCCGTCGTACTTCTTCCCCTTCCAGCTGACACGAGGGTCTGCTGTCAGTGCCTGAAAATCTGAAATGGCTCTACTGAGCGCCACCCATTGGGCGTTAACAGGAACGGGAGCGTGATGACTGGGAGGAGCGACGAGAGGAGCAGCGGATACGGCCGCGGTGTCCCTCCGCGGTGCGATGCAGTCGTCCATCCTTGCGACTTTCCGTCAAAGGGGACACGGGGCGCGTGGTGGTGGCATCTACTGACTGTGCGGTTACATGCGGTTACATCAAGTCAGTTACCGTCATCATGACTTCGTCGCGCGTACGAACCGAAACGAACGTCACACCGTTGATTAGACGAGCTGCATCTGCAGCGCCTTGATGCCAGGCCGTTTCAGTTTTTACTGAGAACGCATACGGTACAAATTCAAAATTATCCGTTCGTCATCCAGCGACTACACCTCTTAGTTACGCTATTTCGACATGAGTGGACCGACCCTGCTGCTGCTGTTGCGGCCTGAGAAGTTCAAAACAGAAGTAGACCAGTCAGTTTTCCTATTTTCTCCCCCCTGCAGCTATGGCGAATTTCGCGTAAGGGAAAGTGAAGTGGCATAAAGCTACCCCTCGCCTCCTCCCAAAGAGAGTGATGTTAACCGCACCCTCCGCTCCCTCAAGAGTCGTCCTGTGGATCCCACAGTAGAAAGAGGACTAGCGCGGAGCTGCCCCGTGAATAGGCAGTAAGTCGTGGTTTATCCAAGAAGCAAACGGTAGAACACTGCTCATGTATACGCATCGTTGCCTTGCGGGTGCCTTGGTCGTGGGCATCCAGATAAAACCGCACTCTAGTCCATGTTGGGACCAGCTTAATCGATAGATTCTGCAGAACTGCGCACGGAACTGGTTTCTTTCGTTTAAACCTACTGGACGAGGTCGTTCGATGGACTGCCGAGAGTCTTAGCGCGCGTGGAAACCTGACTCAAAGGCTTCAGCTTGCGAGAAATCAGTCTGCACACAGGTGAGTTGACGTCCACGGCCACACGTCGCAGAAGCCAGCTGGCCGCTGTTTCGCAACCTGGGAGAAAAACGGAGGAGCTTCTTTTTCAAATTTGCCCTCGTGTTCAGTGAAGAATTCACATTCACGTGCTGGGGCCTGACGCATGCACCGTGCCCGTATGTACAGCTGCCTCGGCCTGCAAAGGCACGCCTGAACGGGTAGCCTAAGAAGGTGAAGGAGCGGTAATGGTGACGGACGTTGCAGAGATGTAAAATAAGGTGTCTCCGAACAGTAATCCTGAAGTGCCTCTCAATCGTGCATCACCTCATTGGCTTGTGGGCGCAGATAGACGTAGCATGTTGGAAATGCAGGTGAAGACAGATCTTTCCAGGGGACCTGCAAATGATGTGCGCTCTTCTTCACATCAAGGATAAGGAATAGAGTGACCAAGTTTGCCTTCTCAAAAGCTGTCGTCAATCTGAAGATGAAGAAAAGTACCCTCTTTCCCCGAGATTGTTGTCGTGGGTCACAGCACAGCCGCTGCGCTTTCTTTGTTGAGAATACCCAGTCACATTGTACCACGTGCGCTGTAATTGAGGTCAGGACAAAAATAGGTAACAGCCACGGTATTGTACAACTTCAAGTTACTTGCATATTTCGTATTACCGTGGTCCTGAGAGATTGAAGGCGCTCGGATAAGCTACTTCCGTTGTGCTGCATGCCAAGCGAGCCTTGTGGGGCCCTGCAGAGGAGACTCTCTCACGAGACCCTCTGACGAGTGTGACTTGCTAGTGGTTGGTGAGACACTCTTCGAGACGTCCGTATCTGTGGAGCATCGACAGTTGCACCGTCCAGCTCACTTATGACCAGCGCGGTCCGTAACACAGTTGTTACAGTTGTAACAAGTGTACAAGTTACCCAAATCCGTGCAGTTACCCGTACGTGTTCTATACGAGCGTGTCCTTTAGCGAGCACCCACCACGTTGACGGTCTTTTACATAGTGAAGATGAACAGCACACAAGACGTAAATGCAACCAGCTGGCGCTTTGGCAAGTAAACTTCACTGAGGGGGAGCCTGGCTCAGGGTTCGGGGAAGGGAACGGGTGCACAGCCTCTCATCCTTTACACGGTTGAAGGCTTGTACTTGCAACACACTGCTCTGACACTACCTGCTATTGTGCGGAACCGGAAGCCTACGGTGCAGACCACCTACACAGCTGGACATACACACGTGCGAACACTCGTGTTTCTGCAGTAGTTGTTGATACCCAAGCTGAACGCGAACGCGTGGACAATCAAGCTTTCAAACCTCTCAATTACATATTGCGATGTGTTTTTTCTATCGTGTTCACGCACCAGTCGACAACAGGCTGCCGTACCTTGTGCACAGATCACGCTCTACCGCGAAGACCGCCCTTTCGTTGGCGGTGAAGCCATGAGGCACCTGGAGGCATATCGCGCTCTGCTGTGTACACGCTCCGGATCTCATGGGTCAAAATTTCTTTTTAGACCATTTGCGTGTGAGAATCTTTACTTGGTTTTGCGCTCCACGAAACGGAGAGTTGCGCTTATGTTTCAGTAGCAGCTATCCCTCAGCGGGAAAGACGGAGTCGCTAATACTTTCGACAAGTACTACCAGCCTTGCAGAACACCGGCTGCAAAAACCAAAGATTGTCCTTTCGAAACTTTATTACACGAAGCTGGACCACGAATGTTTTGTAAAACATAACGAGAGCGTCCCCGTGCCTGCGAGTCTGTTGCCACGTGGGTCTTCCATTTGACGTTGTTGCAGTCGCCGTGGACTCGAAAATCCAACTGTGGCGTGGATGCCCCAATACCATACACCTAAACCAAAGCTAGTTTTCTCTGACTGCAGGGGTGGCCTCTTCTTGTTGAAGGCAACTGCTTTTGAGAAAAACCCCTCAGATATAAATCCCTAGAGCCAGCATGACCTTTATAGTGCCTATAGAGCTTCGCTACGCATTAAGCAACGCAGGAACATACAAATACAGTTAGGCGCGTTTTTATTCCTCTGCATGATTAAGACTGACACGTAAAGGCGTATGCAAGCCTGCAGGTGCGCAAACACCTGGAAGGGAATGAAACTCCACGGCGTTGTTCTCTAGAGCTGTGGAAATTCGGTTGCTGCACGTGACGAACTGCCATAGAAAAACTGTCATTGCGCACCCACTATACAGGCAGGCTTGCCCGGAACACCCGGTACGCAGACCTGCTTATTTACCGTCAACCGGTATATAATAACACACACACACACACACACACACTCACACACTCAACATACAGTATACTTCTCAGCAAATGGTGCAGCGTATCGAAGAAGAGTGTCGGAGTTACTCTTCCCTCGTTGTATGCAAAACAGCACATCAGATGCTGAACGCATGGAGCACAAGCGTGTGTAAAAAAACTCTTCCGCCCCACGAACTCATCGCACGAGCGTCATAGATGCTGTGAACCGTGTGCACAGTTCTGCAGGCGAAATCGGAATAAACGTACAAGTGCTGAGGCGCATTCTTGAAGCCCTGCACGCCACTTCAGACATGAAACTACTCTTCAGGATATTGGCCACACATGGATACAGGCAGATACATATGCAGGTGTAGGGCGCTGTACACAGGTGTAGTACCCTAATTATACGCAAACGCGACCGCCCACGCCTGGGTGCACGAAGCATCACAGCGTACACATGAAAAAGTTCCACCACTTCAGTGAGTGTGCAGTGATAACCGGAAGCATTTAGCCGGCGCCTGCACCGTCTCTATTGATCGTGTCTATTTCCTGCCCAGCAAGTATTTGGTAGCAGCACCTGTTGACGGGAAATCGCACCAGAGAAAGAAGTCAGAAAGCTAAATACCCATACGAACACATGTCCGAGTGGACACGCAATGCGTACAATTCTGAACAGACACCTACACGAGCATCGAGAAGCAAATATGTGAAGTTCGGACACTGTTAAAGGCACGGATTCCCAATCAGGACAGAGAGATATGCAGACGAAAAGATGGCCACACATACAGAGGAACACATTTGTGTGACGACATTTAGAGGGGTCCGATTAAAAAACAGAGGCCCGCAAAGCGGCTGGTGCACAGAGGACAAAGCTTGAATTCTTCACCGACAAACGTCTGCTTTGCCCTCACCAGAAGCTCCGCTGACCAGTTCAGCCGTTTTTCGAACGCAGCCACTGTCCGTATACGCAGGAGTGTAGTGCACCCAGTCGTGCACGATAAAGTGCTTGTGCAATCCCAAACGTATGCTTACAGGAAACACAAATCCGAAACGGTATCTGTGCCTGCCTCTACACATATATGTAGATACGCTGTGTATATACAAGACATACATGTTGATATGCGTAGACACACTACACAGGGGAGAGCATCTATCAAAATAATTAACGTAAACAGTCCGCTTGAAAAGCTTTTCCTAAAAAATGGCTTCGCCTTCTCAACTACAGGATCCGGTGCTAGATCTAGTACAAAAACAAGTGACACGTACCCGCGTCTACCACGTCGTACGTACACTTGCATACCCAGTGACATACGTACACGTACGACGTCGACGTTCAGTCCGATAAACACGTCTACAAACTACAAAAGTAAATACACATCTGCGCAAGGAAAAGCGCGGAGAGGTGCAGACACGCAGTAAACAAATTTATCCATATTCAAGCCCCGGCAGGTGCCTGGGAGGCCCCTGTGTTGTTAGACATTTTCGACTCCGGTCCACGACCCCCTCAGCGGAAGACCCCTGGAAGCCTCCCACGACAAAAACCTACGTGGTCCAGTACACGTATGTACGTCCGCATTCACGTTATACGTCTATGCGGCATCACGTACACAAAGTCCATATCCGTACAGGCATGCATAACAGACATACGTACATGCATACATACCTACACACGCACACACTTGCATACATACGTATACAAATACATATATGCATACACCTACGTGTACACACACAAGTACGCACATCGTGGTTGAAGGTCGTGGCCCGGATGTCTACTACGGGGTGCCCACTTGTCCACACATACATCTGCAAAAGTTTTCCTCAAAACAGCTGTCGGCTGTGTGTCTCCACCTGTTTCCATTTGGGCAGAGCATCTAGAATTTCCACCGGTTCCCGCACTCTAAGCAAGTGACAAACGTCGTCATGGGCTCATCAGATGACCGTGTCTGCATCTGGAAATAGACTGTTTTGGTGGTTCTGCATTTGAAGCAGGGGAACTGTCCGTCTGCTCCAGCCCCCTGCATCAGTTTCTTCATTTCCCAGTCCGACTGGCAAGCCTCCATGCTTTCTTTCTTCTGCTGCTCGCGCAGACGCTTCTTCTCATCGCTGGCCAGCTCCGCAGACGTCATCGTCGCCAGCTGCTCAGGTGTGAACACCCCACAGAGCACCTTCAAATTCAGATCTGGATTCTTCGGATCTGCTAGATTCCACTTGAGCGTCTTGAGTTGCGCCGTATATTCCTTCGTGCTTCTTCTACGCACGCAGTATTCTTCCCACAGAGCCTCTTCCACCTGCGACGCCACCTGCGCTGCCGTCTCACCTCCGTTCGCTACTGCTGCCGCCGCTGCTGCCCCACCACGACCAGCGCCCCCCCCTTGGTGCTGCTGCTGCATGCCATCAAGCAAAGCTTTCCACAAAAACATGCGCGCACGGTCACGCACACTGTCGCCCGTGAGGGGACCCCGAAAATCACTGCAGGCGGAACCAGGAGAAGCACTCCCCCCCGCAGCACCTCCCCCTTTCTCCCCAGCGCCTCCGTCGTTGTATGGCTGCTCGGGCCTGCTGTTTCCTTTTCTTCCTGAAACGCCTGCTGCAGCTCCTGCCGCTGAGAGAGATTCAAAACTTGAGGCGGTCCCTGCACCGGAAGTGGCGCCAGCAAAGTTTTCCTCACGGAAGAGAGACGCTGAGGCAGGGCGCGCGCTCCCGGCTGCTGCTGGCGACGACCGCGTAGTCGCAGCGGGGGCAGCGGGACACGAAGCAGCAGCAGACGCAGATACAGGGATAGATGCGGCATTAGGAGACTGCGAATCTGCGCCAGCAGAAGCTGTGACGCCAATGCACGCCTTCCACTTGACAACGAGCTCGGAGGCACGACTACGAACGTGAGAGTTTGGATGATTGCGGAGCTTCCCAACACTAACGCCAATACGTGTTTTAGACAGTATTTCTCTGTTCATGTTCAGCTGACTAAGAACAGCAAATAGATCTAAAATACTAGGCGTATGCACAGGGTCCCGCCTCGCTGTGTGATGCGTAGCATCTGCGGTGCAGTCGGAAGTGGAACGTCCTCCTCCCTGCTGCTTCTGCAGCGTACTACTGCCAGCGTCCGCCGCTACTCCGGCACTTCTGACGACGCCGCATTCTGCTGCATCATCTTCCCTGAACTGATCCAGGTTCTTCTTTATCTCCAGGATCCGCTGCATGCGCTCCTGTGCTGAACACGTCGCGAGAGTCAGCGCCAGAGACGCCCCCGTTGCCGACAGGCCCTGCGGCGCTTTGCGTCCCTCCGTGCCACTCCTTCCACTGTTGCTGCTACTGCTACTGCACGCCTCGCTGCTGCTGCTGCTGTTGCTCACTGCCTCACCAGTACAGGGTGCGCGGCAGCCGGTATCCCCCGTAGCCCCGCTGGTCGGCTTTCCTCCCTTACCTCTTGCTACTGAGTCGGCTGCGCCGAGCACCACTCCACTCTGACTCATTTGGACAGTCTCTACTACCGCTGTCGTCACACTTGCAGCACTTTCGGACGTGGAATACGGCTGCAGCAGCACAGCAGCAGCAGGTGCAGAAACAGCTAGCGCCGTGCTTGCTCCTCCTGCATGCGGGCTGCTGCTCAGAGCTGCAGTCGCCTCGTGAGGAACGGTCGCCATCACGAAGGACGCGAGCGCAACCTCAGAGGGGAGAGAAACGGCGGGAAATGGCCTTTTGTTTAACAGCGAACCGCCAGAGCAGTTGCGCAGCTGATCAAGCTTTCAGCGTTCACTCATACGCGGGTAATGTATATACGGAAGGAGAGAGAGGAAAGTGGCGCCGCCGTACTTTTAACGTAGCGAGGGTTCTATACAATCGCATACAAGTGTGCGCACTGCTGCGCAACTCATCAAAGCGAAGCAGAAGTAAAGGACGTACCCTGACGACGCACAGAGCATTGGAAACAGCTTTTACATTGGGGCGAGCTGCTGCAGCACGCAGAAACCCGCTCCTGAGAGGCGAAGCAACAGCTGCCTCAGGTTCGACACTGCAGCAGCAAAGCAGCCGCAGACGAGAGCGGCAATGAATTCAGCTCTCCAACACCACGTGTATCGCCAGTACACAGCAGAACCCTGCTACGCAGCAGTGCGTTAGACTGCGCAGATGCGTACACACACGCAGTTTTATACATATACGTACATACAACCAAGTACCACGAGTCTCTGAGGACGCAGGAAACCTTCGCAAGACAGACTTAAACAAGTGTATCCGTGAAACCGGCCTGAGGCTGCAGCGGTGTCAGTATGGAGATGCACACACAGACAGATTCACGCGTATGGACGCGCCTGCTGCCTACGCTGCGACTTGCTTGGCCCTTGCGTACGGGAACCTATTTATCTGCGCACGCTTGCAGATTGCGACTACGGTCACGTATACACGCAGATACCTCTGCGGCAGCGGCAGTCGTAGGAGGCGAACAGGAATTTGAAGAGTTCGGTGTGCCGCCAGGATACTTCAGCCTCGTCCTGCTGACAGAGGGAAAAGCGCAGAGACCGGCCTCTAGGTATACGGGGTGGGAAAACGTTCGTAGCTACGCCGTCTGACGCACACTGCGGAAGCTTCCTTGAAAAACATCGTTGTGGAATTCAGCGGGGCGACAGAATACAGTAGAAATTCCCCCCTCGCACACGTCGTAGAGCGAATGCGTGTGTCAAAACCTTGCTGACAGGAGAAAGGACGCAACGGGTCATCGACGTGGACGACAATAACAAGAAACCTGGTTCACCACGAAAGACGTCGACATCGACGGCGCTGCGCTGCGCCGTAACGGGCGTGGTAACACGGAGGCGAGGCACGTGCCTGCGTCAACGTCGCTGCCGGTGTACGTACACCGGAGCGACGGACAGCTCCGCAAACGCAGCCGAAGAGCGCGCTGGGGCAGATACGTGGACAGACAAAGGGCCGCTGCACGTGAACGCTGACTTATCTACGTCTGTTGAAACACGTACGGAGGTCAATTCCAACTTCTACCGACAACCATTTAAAAAAATTGCCGCATGCCCCGGCTTTCAGCAATAGTCGCCGTATGTGCCGAGCCTTTCCCTACAGCGCACACATCAGCTCTATAGACGCATGCTAAGTTCACACTCATTTGCACACAGACGTTATCTGTCTCCCTGTCTGTCTCTCTCTTGATGTACAAGTATATACGTCTATATGGAACTGCACAGGAAAAGCGTGCTCGCAAGGAGAAAAAGACGCACTGCGTCAGCGGAGGATCCTGTGTGTAAAGCGCTGACGAAGTGTCGATCTTCGGCGACGCTCACGTGCAGGTAGCGTCTCAGAAGACGACAGCGGACTTAGACGCGGGCTGTAAGAGGCGAATAAGCAACGACGCGCTCCCGTAGACGGTTGCCTGGTGAGAAGCAAAAAAAAAACAGAAGGCGAGACGCTCGCGCGCGTAGAGCAGGGAGTCTAGAAGCAGCTGCAGCCAGCCGTGGAAAAGAAGACTCCTCAGATATGCTCACTGTCGCGCTTTTGCGAGAGGGTGCAAACGAAAATAAACGTGAAGGTAGGATCAAGAAAAAAGACTTTTCCCATTTTCAGACGTTCTATCGCTTTTCAGCGATTGCTATCGCGCTACCCCCAGGCACGCTCCTAGCACGTTGTCTTCCCTTAGATACGCTTGATCTTGTCGACGTCTCTGCTGCCCTTCCGTCGGCACGCGTAAGCATTGGGATGTCCACTGGAGCTCTATACTTACCAACAGTACCTACGCGATACACTCACACGCGCAGACAAGAGGCTGCTGTAGTATGGCAGCGGTCGCCCGGACGCAGCACAGTTCACAGCTGACGCAGTCGGCGAAGGCGGAGTGCCCTGCTGCACTTCACGTTTGTTTGAAACGGAGCTGCAGCGGACCTGGCGAACCACCTGCTGCTGCTGCAGCACAAGAAGAACGCTGGAGTCGCCACACGGGATCCGTCGCCTACGCCAGTCCGCACAGACCGCCGCAGCAGCAGACGTGGAAACTGCGATGATGTTCTCTCTATACACGCATGCCGCCATTCGGCCTACGTCTAAGCACCTCCACAAACCCTCCTCTTGAAGGCGTTCTGTACATTTGGGTTCTGCCGGACTGGTGGTCAACAAGGACACGTTGACGGAAACCGTGCGACACTTTTGGCACTTCTCCTTTCACACCGCAGCTCTGCTAATTTTCCGCATATCTTTGCTGGGACGCAGTTACGTTTCACGCCACTCCGGAAGTTGCTGTTGTTTTCCAGCTTAGTTGCCCCCTGCAAAATTGAACTCCTGCACGGCCTGCGTGACTCTTGAGTGCCTTTGCGTTTGGCCTTATTCCGCTACCTTCGGCTGCACACGCCCTAAAAAAGTGGGTGCCCGCTCAAGTGCGCGCGCCGCTGAGGTCACCCTGCCTTCCATATGCTGTTGAACGCGTGGACTTCCCTGTCGCTCACAACGCATGCGAGGGGGGCTCGTCCCCGTTTTTCTGCGTTCACTGTTTGTGTCGTGGAGATCTGAGTGCGCGGGGGGTGCTGTATCTGTTGTCGAAAGACGGCTACGCACACGCACACAAAGAGTTGCAACAAGAGGGTGGTGTAGAGACACGCGTGCACTAAAGAGGGTGTAGAGACACGCGTGCACTAGAGAAGGTGTAGAGACACGCGTGCACTAATGTTTTTCGCTCGAGGCGTTTACTCCCCGCCTCTCCTTGTACGCGCAAAGACAAACGCGGATATGTAGACGCCCACTCCTGCGGCTGGCTTTATTGACTAATGGAAAGTGGGATGCTATGTCCTGTGCGCTGGAAGGCCGTCTGCGGAGAAAAAGGAGCAGGGCGTTTGTGTAGAGGGGTTTTTGTATACAGGGAACTGCCCAGATGCACATGACAGCAAAGTATAGCAGCAGGAGCAGCAACAGAGCTGCAATCGGCGGAGCCTAGTGGCAAAAGAAAAACTGCACGACTCCCGCACCAGCAAAAAACTCTGGCGGCACGTGCTGGACAGTGGATCTCGCCAGCGGAAACAGGCGGTGACAGGAAAGAGGCGTGTAGAGGAGCCTGCAGGCGACAAGGCATCCAGCCATCAGACGTCACTCTAGGAGCTGCGGCACCTGCCTGAGCTGAAGATTTCGCAGCTGCAACCGCTGGGAGGGCGGCACACTGCGTAACAGGACGCAGAAGCACGAGGGACAACGGACAGCAGACACAAAAGGCCGAACAGGAGGGACGAAACGAGGGGCCCGCACTGCAGCAGACGAGGCAGGAGCCGGAGAGGCCGATAAACGGACTCGCGAGCTGCCGAAACCGGGCAACACAGTGAACGCTCGCAGGGGCAAGAGTTCTTCGAGAAGCAGTGGCAGGAACACGTTTGCCCCAGAAGCGGGGAAGACGCAGGGGGATGGGACAGCTGTACTTATAGCGTTGCGGTGCAGCTGCAAGTCGTAGAAACGGGCGGCAGAGCTGCAGAACCTACGAAGAGAAGGACTAGAAGGGAAAGAGAAGCGGCGAGGCAAGACGAAAACGAGACGGGAGAAACAACTCGCCGGAAGGAGGAAGCGCCCTTGCTGTCTGCCGGTAGGAGGAGGACCACAGGAGGGGACAGCAAGTACCACATCTCCTAAGCGAGAAAAGCAAAAAGTGACCTGTTTCCCCCACGAATCCCAACAAAACCACACCCTCTCGACCATGTAACCTCCTTCTGCATGTAGCGGGAGGAGCGCAGCTGGCAGCTGCCTCCTCGAATACCCACTACACCGTCTTCGCTGGTCGGCGGCAGCCGCACTGCCGCTGAGTTTTGCGTGTGCTGCTGGTGCACCACTCGCTCCTGGGACAGACAGCCAGTGCTCCTACTGACTGCTACTGCTGCCCGTGCTCTCTGTAGATTCGTTCATGGTGTGCTCGCTTGTGCTGCTGCTGTTCTTGCTGTTTGCTCTTTGCTGCCAGAGCTCTTCTGCTACGTATCTGCCGGTGGTTCTGTTCGTGTCGGGGTCACACTACTACACGGATAAAAATGCTACGGCGCCGCTCCTGGTATTACTGTCGTTTTTCTGTTGCTTTGTGTGCGCCTTCCTGGTGGGGGTGCTTGCGGGTGCGGTGGTGTGCGGCTGTCGAAGTGCTCTTCGAGTACTTCGAAGTTGCAGTGGCGCTGGTGCACGGCGGGGGTGTCTTCCCGCTGCGCTTCACTGTTGCTCCGACGGGGTCAACGCTGGCTGCTGACCGGCTGCTTTTGAGAGGCTGCTGTGCCTATTTTGAGTTGATCCTGCAGGAACGCCAGGGATCACGTACACACTCAGTTACACATCTGCCGTTCTCTGCTCCCCTCCTAACTCAGTTGCTGCTGCAGCTTGCGCTCCCACTCCGGCTGCCGCGTTTCTCGTACAGATATTGTGGCTGCAGCTGCTGTGTATGACTCTCTCCTGCTGGTGCCTCGCTCGGGTTATTCGTCGATGCTGTCCACTACCGTCGTTGCTGCTCTTGCTTCTGGCACAGGTTTCGTACAAGTTTATTCTGTCGCCACAAGGCGCTAAACGGGACGCTGCGACATTGCCACGCGTCAGTCCAGGGGCGCTGGTGCTGGTACTGCTGCTGCAGTTGCATCTGCATGGGTGTCTGAAGAGTGACTCAGCGACAGTCACTGTTAAAAATGCTCCTGCTGCTGCTGCTGCCGGTAGTCCACCAGCTGTTTGTGCTTTGCGACACTCTTGCTGGTACTTCCTAGTTGCTGTTTGTGCCTCGTCGCTGTCCACCACCTTCAAATATACACAAATGTGTGTGTATATGTACCGAAGGGTGCACCCGCAGCTGATGGGTCTGGGTAGGAACGAAGCACCAGTAGCCGCGTACGGCTGGTAACACATTTGCACACGGATTATGCTACGGCTTGAAGTAATCAGCAGGGCGCCGTTATGAGAGCAGGCAGTCAACAGCGTTGCCAGTGATACCATTCGCACCAACATTGGCATTATTACTACTGTACGTGGTGTTACTACCACTAGCACTCTTCCCGTAAGCTGTGATAGCACTATTGTCACCTTTTCTCTAACTACTTTCCCCACTCTTGCTACTGTGGCTACTATGAGTATTGCAACTATTGCTGAGAGTGCGACTACAATTAAGAGCAAGCTGGAGGATTGTATATCCGTCTTTTGAAGGTGAAGTATTGGAAACCTTTTCAGAGCTTCGCTAATAGGATCAGAAGAGTTGCTGATCGCCTGACTGTGGAAAAAGAAGACTTCAAGAGAAGGAATAGTTGTTACACAGGACCCCAGACGAACTTCCGCTAGCTTCGTTGACCTCCCTGCAGACGTTGTTGTCGATCGAAGGACCTTGGTGGGATCTGTTAGCTTTTGTTAAAGTGAAGAACTTCTCGACTCGGCACCTGACAAATCCGACTTTATGCAAAAAGCTGAGTCGACCCGTGCGCATTATGCTTCCGTCGCCAATTAGGTGCTTTTTCTCTCCTACAAGTGTATGTAAACGAATATTATTATGTGCCCATACTCTCCAATACGTGCGCGTACATTCGCTGGTAGGTCACCAGAATAGCTTGAAATCTTGAGACTGTCCAGTCTTCAATTAAAAGTGACGGAAATAATGCAGCTGCTCCGGCTGCGACTTCAAATGAAAACGGAACACAGGGGAACGAGCACTAGGGGCTTGTCTGGTAGCGTCTACAACCTCAGCTGCCGTGGAGGTTGGAAATCAGTGAACCAGCTACCAAACAGCATTGTGGCACTGCGTGTGCACACACAGCTGCATCTGCACGTCTACATTATAGATGCACTTGTGTTTTTTTCTCTCTGTATACGCGTGCTACAGAGATTACCTAAAGATGTACATGCCTACATATGAACATACATTCGTGCACTGTTCCTATGCACACACTTAGAGACTGTGTAGAGAAACAGGTGTACCTATATTGGTGTATATTCGTGTATGCATTGCTCATCACCGTTGAATCATGTAATGGAGGTGAAATCAATGTTTCACGCTCAGGCTGATGCGCGGATACGTCGTCACGTCAAGTGACAACACTCGTTTACGTCAGTCCATATTATCAATAGCTCTGGTGAAGCGCATAAATATGAGCTACAACGACGTTATTGTTGGTCCGCTAAGGGTTTTCTATTCGAGTGCCTGGACTCCATCTCGTAGCAACAAGCTGTGCACATTGCTGTGATGCTGCTGGAAATTACACAGCAGCTGAAGCAGTTTGATATCGATATACTGGTGGGAGCGCGTCCCTGCCGCTCATCACACACACTACGCACGTGTATTCTCATGTATATCGCCGTGTATACATTCCCACGTACATACATGTGCGCGACGGTCGCAGCATGTGAAGTCAATCAAAGCGTGTGACCATCAGACATGGAGCGTCGCACCACAGTTGCAGTTCCCTTCCACCGGTGCAGCAGCTTGAGCTTAAACAAAGCATGGTTTTTTTTTGTATTCGAAGGGTCTCAGAACTGTGGAAGTCTCCTCTAGAGGATGCTTTATCCAAGTATATGGTAGTTTTCTCTCTCGGCAAGAAAACTCGTAGCACGAGTAACGCACATACCGCAGCAGCAGCACCCCGAACAGCAGACCAGCAACCTCACGACTTGGCAGAGAGCAGTGCACCATATGATGCTGCCGCCGCTCCTGTTGGTTCTTGACCCACCAAGCAAGCGATTCAACGAAGAGGCACTGACAGTGGCAACTCATCCAGAAGACAAGGAGTAGCAGCAGCGTAGCGTTGGTATGGCAACGATAGACTGATGGCGCGGGCAGTGGGATGCACCACCAGTAATGCCCAGGTGAAGTGAGGCAGTTATAAAGCCATGTCACCAAAAGCAAACTGGCAAGACTAGCCCTACCCGGTGGCAACGGCAGCAGTAGCAGCGGCAGCAGCAAAGGAATCTGATTTGCGTGCGACACGCGCACCGCTGACTTCCACACAGGAGGGGCGTGAACAGCACGGTCAGCGGCTCCTGGGGGGCCACGACAACAGAAGCAGATGCAGTAGCATTCAGGGACTCACCGTCCTGAAACAACAACAGGCTGCTTTCTTGGTAAGGCCTCCCACTATGACGTGGCCCATTCACCGACAACGAAAGAAGCAGCAGCAGCTACGAGAAAAAACGGAGCAGGCAGTGTGCACAGCAGCAACAGCAGCTTAAATGACAGCAGGATAGCAAGGAAGCTAGTATCAGCAATACTACACCCCGCTACCACAGCAGCGGCTGCACCAACACAAGCACCAGCAAGATCTGCAGTACCGGCGCCAATACCGTAGCGACAGCAACGGTAGTAGAAGCAGTACCAGCACCACATACACTACCGCAGTGCACCAGTGCGTGCCCCACCACCACCCCACTTGCCTGGAAACCAACGGATGCGCCGACGACGTACCTAAAGTACGCTGTGTTACATTTCTTCGCTCGTAGTCTCTTCCCGCGCCTCACTGCTGGACGCCGTAGAAACCTACTCACGACTGCAGCTGAAGATGAGATATTTACGTATCACACGGACTGTGCGTTGCAATGGAGTAAAATAGGATGATTTCGATTCTGGCGTATTGAGCTGCAGCCATTCGTTCCTCGTATTCTAGAGTAGCTGTCTTTTCATGCAGCTCGTCAAGAGAACGAGAGCACAGCGGAACGATGTGTCTACAATGACGCATGCAGAGGCTACCCGCGAGGTTAGGCTAGACGTGCTACCGCACGTCCTTCGGCGGGCCGACCCGCTTACTGAAGCAGATCCCCATGCAGCACGCACACACACATACTACGCTGCTTTCCCACGCTGATCTAGATTTCCATTCTGACTATCTTCTTCTATTCTTCTCCTCTTGTCTCCTCTTCGGCGATTCTGTCGCAAACTATGTGGCACAGCCCACCTCGGTTGCCTCTCCTTCACGAAGCGCAGCTGGTTCCCCAGGGACCGCGCCACAACCCCATTCCAAACAGAGAGCTGCGACAGGGCCATCCCTGGCTGCAGCAGCGATAACGCCAGGTGAACCAAGAAAGCCGCATTCACAACAGCGGCAAGAAGACAAGCGTGGCAGCCAGCGCTGGTGCAATTGTGAGGCAGCAAAGACCCCACAGCGCAGAACGACACGCGAAGAGCGGCCATAATTCGTGGACACCCAAGTCAACATCTCTGTGTATAGTAGCCTAGGACGACCACTTTTCTTCAAGATATAAAACACGTATGCGTCTGTAGGTGTAGACACCGACGTGCTTTTATACAGCCATCTATGTGGAGAAGGGTACGTCTGTACAAGGGGTATGCACGTGTGTGTACAGCCGTCCGGACCCTTTTTCTATAGGCAGAAGGCAGATGAGGACACACGACTCACCTATTCTGCTGCAGGACTGGCATGAGGACCCGTGCCTGTATCGAAGCGCTTCATTCTTGTTGCAATGTGGTGCACCAACGTTGCTGCGTGTACGTGGCTACGCATACACATGTACACACCGCACAAAAACACGCACATACACGCAGTCGCTTGTTAGTTTGTAACGACGCGTATAAAGAAATGAGAAGATACACGCAGTTGCGTACACGTCCGTAAAGTGCTGGTGTTGCGATGTTTTCTGAAAACGTAGTTGCGGTGCCCATGGAGACGGACGGAGAAAGCGAAGCAGCTGACGCCGTACGGTTTTCGCGGGCGGAGGTGTTTTCGTCTGAAGAAATTTAGGACATGCTGTCTTTGCAGTGCAAGAATGTGCTGCATATATCACGTATACACGCACGCATGTATCTATACCATCTCCCAGAACATGTATGTTGTGTATCAAATTGCGCGTCTCTATTAAATGCCGTGTACACGCGTGCGAGCACACGCATATACGCAGGCGCATGTTTATAGAAAAATATATACACGTCTGCATGTATATACGTGTATATATATATATGTACGTCTAATGGGCAACCACTTGTATCGATGAAAGGTTCGGCGCCGACTGCACAACTGGCTTTTTTCATACAAGTTCTAAGCAGCGCTTCTGACTGCGGCTGAGATTTTAAAGGAAAGCTGCTGCTGCTGCTGCTTCTTCTGCACGTGAGAAAACTCGCCGGTAGTAGGGCTCATCGCTGCAACAACGAGGCGCCGGTAATCGCTGTTGTGCGGCTGCCTTGACGTGGGTTTTCGGGCAGGTGCTGCGCCGTCGTCCTCGCTGCTGTTATTACTGCGCGATGCGGCCTCTCCCCATGGCAATGCAATCTTCAGTCTCCCTGCGTGTATGCAGACGGTGGCGGCAACAGGTAGCGCTGCAGCAACAGAAGCAGGCTTCTTCACGGTGGGGGCTCCAGCAGCAGCAGCGGACGGCGGAACGTCCGCGGGAGCAACGACTCCTACTTCTGCTGGTGCAGCACGAGCGTCAACAGCAAGAGATGCGGACTCTGCAGCAGCACAACTCGCGCCAGCAGAGGCCTCTGCAGCACTTCCTGCGCAGTGGGCGTACGCAGCAGTGTAGCATTTCGCATCCGCGACAGCAGGCGGTGCTGCAGCTGCAGAGAGAACAGACGCAAGCGGCCGCCGCACTTCGTTTCGCGAATCTCTACAACTGCCCTTCTGCACCCGTTTCTGCGAATCTGTCGACGGGGAACCACAGCACATGCAGCAGCAGCAGCCTCCGGTCCACCAGGTGGTGTGGCCACAGCAGGAGCGATTCTTACCACCACTGCCGCAGGAACAGCAGCATATTTGATTGCGGCGGCGACGACTGCACGCGCACCGTACGCCCCTACTGCACAGGCAGAAGCAGCCCTTTAAGCAGCAGTTTGTTTCCCCACAGCAACAACAGACGCAGCCGCAGCAATACCCACAGCAGCAGATGCGGCAGTCTCGACGCTGACTCCACAAACACTCACTGCAGCAACACCGGTAGTGGCAAGTGCGGCAGTAGCAGCGGGAGGTGCAGTGGCAGTCCCCGAGGTAGCAGCACTGAAGTAAACCGAATATACAGCAGCCACCGCAGCACCTTAGGCAGCAGTTGCTACCTGGCGGACGGCACCAGCGAAAGCGGAAGCAGCAAAAGTAGCAGAATAAACCGCTGCCGCAACAGAAACAGCAACAGCAGCAGCGACAGCGTGGAGAAACGGGGTCCGTGTCTGCAACCTGGACTTTGTACTTCTGAATCTCGTCCTTTTGAAGTGGGTTGTAGTGGCCGCCAAGACTCATCCTACGCAAGAGAGACATTTTCGACTTTGCCAGTGTTGACCGCAGCCAAGTTGCTAGATACGTGGACCCCAGCTTCCCTTCTGAGTCGAGCAAACGCAGCAGCTGCACACGACGAAGAGGCCGGACGCCTTTTTCCTCCACCCGTGAGAGCAGGTGTCCTTCCTGCTGTATCAGATGCTGTTGCTCGTGCATCTACAGCTGCACCGGCTGCTGAGGCAGCTGTTCGTGGTGGTGCAGCACCTGCTCCTGCATTCCGTGGAGTGAAAAAGGGAGGAGCGCACCGGCAGCGACTCAGTTCCTTACTTTGTCGACAGAGACTCATGCATACGTACCCGAGCAGCGTGTGTGATGGTACAAGTTCACCTGTCT
Organism: Sarcocystis neurona; assembly: GCA_000727475.1. Lineage (NCBI taxonomy): Eukaryota > Apicomplexa > Conoidasida > Eucoccidiorida > Sarcocystidae > Sarcocystis > Sarcocystis neurona. The sequence goes on along the minus strand of KL647291.1, from coordinate 3,595,090 downwards.
CCCGTTCATTTCGCAGCGTTGCTGCCTTCTGCGGAAGCAGTAGCGTCTATTGCACCGTCGCAGCGCAGGAACGCCACGCATTGTATCGTCACGCTGCTGCTGTGTCTTGTCGGCCTGGAGGTGCGGCGGCAGAACGGGAAGGAGAGACGGTTGCAACAGAAGACGCGTGCGAAAGAGTAACAGAGACGTCGCACTGGAGAGCAGCTGATGCAGCAGGAGGAGACGGAAGATCGAGAGGAGGGACAGCAGGCGCAGCAGCACGACTGTTAGCACTGAAAGGAGGACCAGGGCGAGTGGTGCCTGAAAACGCCTCAAACGAAGAAGTGGCGACGAGATCCGCATCGGGAAGAGGCGTCGGAGCAGCAGCAGAAGACGCAGCACGCGCATCCAGAGGCCTTGCAGCAGGGGCAGCGACAGCTGCAGCTGCATCGGCGACGGTCAAAGCAACACAGGCGACCGAGGCAGCAGCGGCAGGCGATCAACAGGAAGGAGGAGCCCACGAAGGATACGCAGTAGAAAATGAGTATATTGAAGGCGGAGAACTCTTCATTAACCCTTTGTGCATGCAAATGGACCAGCGCTTGCTGCAGTGTGAAAGTGCAGAGGAGGTACTGACGCTGCTGGTCAGCCACCGAGGAGTGCTGTTTGTCAAGAACCTTGTTACTGCGTTGGGGGTCCTCGCGGACTTCGCGGGGGACACCGGGAGCAGCATCTCACGAGACAGCAGCAGCAGCAGTAGAAGTGCGACTACCAGCAACAGCGTGGACAGAAGCAGCAGCAAAAGCGCAGGCAGCGGCAGCCGAAGGACAGACAATGGCAGCAGAATCCTCGGGGGCAGCAAGAGGACAGGTACAGGTAGCAGCAGCGAGATTTCTCTTCCTCGCGGCGACGACAACAACAGCGACAAGTGTGAGGTCGTTCTGCCGTTAGGCGGCAGCAGCGACACCGAAGATGCAGGCAGCATAGTGGATCAAGGTGTCCTGGGCCGATATCTGGAAGGCCCCGTCCCGCGCGGCTGGCCACGTGATAGAATAAGCTACCGCGAGCTCTTCAGCTACTTGAACACAAACGAGGGAAATTCGTCAAGTAGCAGCAGCAACAGCAAAATCGGGGGCGCAGCGACGCAGATGTCACGCAGACCAACCCGTGTGGGGCAGCCAGAAGCAGCCTGGATTGTTCAAGACGAACGGTAAATGCGCTACTTTTCAAACGCATACAGCATTGTGTAACTCTGCGCGTCCATACACATATATATGTCTATATAGATGTATATGTATGAATACGTATATGCAGTATGCATCCGTGCAGTTCTTCCATACTATTGTGCGTGAATGCTGCGCCTCCCGCGCACTCTCTGCGTCCACAGCGGTGCCGCCTGTAGCATTTTCCATCGCCGATACATGGGCGACGCTACTGTCGTATGCATCTGTATAGAGATAGGTGCCTTTGTGGACAGGCGTGTGCAATCGTGTAGCTCTGCTTGTACGAGGTCTGTCGCGAGTGGCGCCAAGATTGCTTCCCCTTGATCAGAAGGTCGTCTCCGTGCCTTTCTTGAGAAGCGTTTTTTCGTCTACCACGACGCCGCCTGCTACGTATTCATTTCCTGTTACGGCTGACATCTGGCCTTGCCTGTGTGGATCTCTGTCATCTTTCTGCTGGCGCATACGTTTATTTGTTGGCCGTGCTGGCGCTGCTGCTCTCGTTCACTCGGGCGATTCTGGCTGCATCTGCACAAAAGACGCAAGACTTGCTCATTTGCTGGTGGTGCACCCTGCGCTCGCCGACTCAATGAAGTGCTGCTGACGCTGCCGTGGACGCCTCTTTTTCAGCGCACTGCAGACGCGTTGCTGCATTCTGCTTGATACCATTGCTGCTGCAGCTTCGGAGACTGTGGAATCTGTCAAGTGCGTCAAGTAAAATCTGGTGTCGCGTCGTTACTTGTGCTGCTGTAGCTGTTGCGTCTTAAGCTGCCTCCGTTGCTGCGGCTGCTGCTGTCCACGTGTCATCGATGGGCGTCGCGATGTGTGCTCCTCCTGTGGCTGCTGTGTGTACTACTCCTGCTACCCCTACCTACGTGTACGCACCTAGAGAGAGTCTCTGAAGGCCCTGCTCTTCAGGTGCTGCCGTGCTGCTGTGCTGCTTCGCGCACGCGCTCCACATGTTGATCTGCTGCTGCTGGTGTCTACATTGCTCGAATGGTTCCACATGCGCACATCGACGAAGGACCGCTTATCCACTGTCGGTTCTCACCAGTGGGTAGATGTTACTGTCGTTGCACACTAGTGGCAAGTGTACCTGCATTTTCTGTTGCCGCTTTCGCATCTGCTTGGATCTTGCTGCTGCATAAGTGCTCGTGTCACGGTCTGGTTTGCCGCTGTTCCTTCCTGCGGTCCTTCTGCTGCGTGGCCGTGCGGTACCAGTGGCTCGTACTGCTGCTTTATGTGTGGTACTGTTGCTGCTGTTGCTGCTGCCTTCATGCAGGTACGAAGTGTTGCTTGACGACCTGCGCTTCCATCGTCGCAGTCTGTCTTTTGAGGCTGCTGCTCGCGTTGTGCTCGCGCTCCGGCGTCTCAACCACCGGCACTACGGCTTGCTCTCGGCAATGCTACATCCTTTGGCAAAGCGAGCCATTCCCATGCCCCCAGCCCCACCCGCTGCTGCTGCTGCTGCAGAGGCTGTCCCGCGAGAATTCTCGTCTTCCAGCCTTTCAGACGCTGGATCTGCGGCAGTTGATGCAACAACCTGTGTTGGGACAGTCGGATGCCCGTCTCCTTCTGTTGCAACTTCTCCGGCGGATGCGGCTGTTGGTGTTTCTGCTTCCTTCGCTGAAGCCCCCCTTGCTGTAGGGCCCTACGACAGCTCTTCCTGTTCGATGCCGTCTCCTGCTGTCCCGCCCGTCTGTGAAGTAGAAACACGCACGAATCAGCAGCATCACCGACGACAGCGGCAGCAGCTGCAGCAGCGGCAGGACCTCTACCGGGCTGCTCGCATGCAGAAGCGTTATGAACAAGCCGTACACGCACGCATGCAGCAGCTTCTGCGCTGCGCTGGTGTTTATGTGTGGGCAGGGTACACGCAGCACCCCTTCTTCGACCGCGTCGTTCGTCTCTTTTCTGCTGCTCTGCGACCGTGTCTTCACGAGGGACTCACGCTAAGTCTTACCGCTGCAGCAGCAGCTATCGTCGACAGGGACAATGTGGCGCTGGCAGGCGCGGCGCATAGCTCAGCCCCCGACAGAGCTACAGCTGCAGCACGAGCCAAGACAGCTTCACCAACAGTTACAGCAGGAGGAGCGCCCTCTGGAAAACAGGGCCCGTCCCCTGCAGGCGCAGCAGCAGTAGTAACAATACCGACAGTTAGCGTCGCCGTAGCACCACAGTCAACAGCACCGGGCCGCTCAACAACAGCGGAAGCTGCTAAAGTTGCTACATCCGTCGTCGGTGGGACAACGCAGCTTCTTTTGACTGAAATGTCCGCTACAGGTGCTGCATACCACCCTGTGCTATCGGGTGTGAACGCAGCTCCAGCCTTTGCGGGTGATACTCGGCAGTTAGACGCTTGCAGCACTGCTGCTCCTGCTGCTCCTGCTGACGCGGCAGCGCCTATGGGTACCGTACTGTCGAACTGCCCTACGCTACTTGTCGATTGCCTGCATCTTTTTTCTTCGTTGCAGGTGTCGCAGACGGAGCATGCCTACGTGGCGGCAGCAGCAGCCCGGCTGCTGCTAAGCAGCAACAAACGCCTGTTCTTCACGCTCTCGCCCGATAATACAGCAGCACTGACTGCTGCCGTCGCCGAGTTTCCACCGCTCCTGCACATCTCGCCCTGCATGCGCATACAGGAGCCGCATGCTGCTACCAAGCAGCACCTCGACGGTGAGCGTGCGCAGCAGCTGCTGCAGGCGCCCAGCGGCTTTGGGGACGTGCTTCAACTGCAGCACCGCAGTGCGGGTCTGCAGTTGTTGCCTCCCGAAAGGGTCCCGCAGCCGCGGAGACAGGGGCTGTTGCCTGATGCCGACGGGCGTCAGTACCCGCAAGTGCTGCAGCGACCGCAGCAACACCCCGAGCGGGAGCAGTACCAGCAGCAGCACTTGGGCGTACGGCAGCTCGTGGGGCGGGTGGAGACTCCACAGCAGTGGCAAGTGGGCGTCGAGAAGCAACAGCAGCAGCTGCCAGGCATGGGAAGGGAGCACCAGGAGCAATTAGACAGGCCACGACAGCAACCAAAACAGCCAAGCGTAGCACAGCAGTATCCAAGGATGCAGGAACAAGTTTGTGTGTATGAGAATCATCCTGAAAGAGTTGACGGACTAAACACAGACTCTGCCGACGTGGGGCTGCATGCGGGAGAGAGCAGCACACAGCGTCTGGATCAGCTTGCAAGATCGGCTGCTGTTCTTCAGAGAGATGCAGGCGGATGCTGCAGCACTCCACAACGGGCTGCAGCAGCTGCATCTGCTGGACAGGCTTCTAGTCCTGTCGTTGACGTCTCTGCTTCGCTTCCCCCGTCTCCTGCGAGCTCCGCAGTCTCCGTCACAGCGCACAAAGAGAGGTGCAACGTTGCTGGAGAGCTTGGCGTGGGCATTTCGAGCCATTTTGAGCTGCTATCTCGGCACCAACGAAGCTCGCCAGTGCTTGCACTGCTGTGGGCTGCTGCTGACCACGTGGAGCGCCACTTTGCCGCCTTTTCTCTCGCGGCCCTAACAACTGTTCTCTCCTCGTTCCAGCGACAGCAGCTGCTGTTTCCGGTGTGCATTCTGCGTGCTGCTGCGCGTGGGGCAACCCACTTGCGACTCGCTGCAAACACACGACAAGAGGCACAAATTTCTGTGGCTGAAATCGGAAAGCTCCTGCATGCCTGTACCTTCTTCGGCTTGTCTACTCTCAGCCGACCAGCCACTGCTGCTCTGTGTGCTGAGTCCTCTGCGGCCGCTGCTCTTGCTTCCGCGACTGCTCTTGCTTTCCTTCCTGCCGGTGCATCAGCGCCGTCCACCACTTTTGAGGATGTCCAGTGTGGTTCCTCGCTTTTCTCCGTATCACCTTCTTCTCACTTGTCCGGTTCGTCTTCTTCGTTCTCGTCTGGGTGTCTTGCATCTCCCACGACCCACCCCCTGTGTTTACGTGCTGCGGGTGGTGGAGCCGCGGAACATGTCGACGCTGCTGCAGCTGCTGTCTGGGCTACTGCTCCGGGGACGTCGACTGCAGACTCCCCTCCAAGCGAGGCGAATATGTATGCACTGCCCGGTCGCTCCAGAAGCGCTGAAGCAGTGGCACCAAAAGGGGATACTGCTGCTGTCGCTGCAGCAGCGCGAGCAGCCGAGGAAGTTTCTGCTGCTGCAACAGCTGTGGCTGCTCTGTGCGACTCCGCTGCTGCTTACCTCGAGCAACATCTTGATGAAATTGAAGAGAAGACAGCCATTTATGTCTGCTACGCCCTCGCTGCTGTCAAGGGAGCCACGGGTAAACACAGCGGCGCAAGCAGTTCCACACGCACAAACACGGACTCATATTGCTGTCTAACTATCTATCTACCTATCTGCATCCAGACGCATATATATGTATATATCATGAACGTCGGAGTTCGTGTGCTGGTCACGGGCTGACTCACGTTGCACGGCTAACGGGTACTGCGTCGTCTTGCCTGTTCGGGTGCGGATACCTTCTAAGCCTTACAGTTCTCCCTGTTCGTTGTCGCCTTCTCCCGTTCCTTTCCAGCTTACGAACGCACGGGTGTGTGCGCAGGCGCTTCTTCTGTCGTCCCCTTCCTGGTGTATAGACACGCGTGTCCCTGCGTGTGCCGCTGGCTGCGAGCCTTGCCTGCTGGAGCGCCGCATTTGCAAAACGCACGCCTCTCTTTTCCTAAAGACTCGCGTGTACTCTTCTCTGCTAGTTATTCAGTTTCCACACGAAGCCATATCTCTCCACACAGAACTAAGGCACGAAAAGGGACGCACGTATGAAGAAGGATTCGACACAGTCAAAGAGTTCCCCAGGCGTGCTTTCAAGCTGTGCCGTTGTTGTGACGCGTGGTGCACCGCTCTGTACATACTCGTACAGCCGAGAAGTCTTCGGTTCCACCGGAACCGAGCCGAAGTCGCTGTTTCTGCCGCACCCAGTGCACTCGCGCATGTATCCGCGTACACAAGTCAGAAACCCTGCTACAAGCACCTTCCGCAGAGACGGCTTGTACACGTGCGTGGAGATGCGTTTGTGTCGGTATGCAAGAAACGTGCATATAGCTCCCCCACGGTTGACCGAAGACGACGGCGTTCTTGGTGTTTTGAAAAGACGAGGCTGAAACGCGCAGTCTTCGTTCTAGATGCAGATCAGAAGAAAGATTCAGCCTACGTTTGCGCGAGTGTGCACGTACACTAACGAAAAAGTGTCTCTACACATGCCGCTAGTCCGGGTAGTAAGATAAATTCGTCTATTCTACAGAGAGAGGAAACACAGAAGTTTCTCCAGGGCAGGACGCGCAAGCGTTCTCCTCACGTAGGACTCCAACAACCCCTGCTGCGGGTCAACACCTGCATTCTGCTAAAGAGAGGGAGAATGACTCAGAAGAGAGGAGCCAAGAGGCGGAGTATATTGACAAGCCCGGGAGGAGGATGAAAGAGGCATGTGTTAAGACACAGGCCTGCAGCAGCACATGGATGCGGATATATTTTTATATGTGTATGTGTGTGTACATATATGCGTACGTACACGTACATGCATACATACGTGTATATATGTGTATCTGTACGTCGATCTATGTATTTGTGGGAAAATGGGAGCGGGAGTGCGTACGACTGCCTACGATGCAGAACGTACGTGTACGAGTGCGCCACAGAACCGGAGGAAAGAGCGATGCGTCGCGTAAACATAATACGTAAACACCCAAAAGGAAGAATGTTGTGGGCAGCGGATAACACATACAAAACTTCATCGCTCCAGCTGTGTCAGTGTAGACGTGCGTCTCTGCTGTCCCTTGTCTGCGTTTGTGTCGCCAGGTGTGTGTGCTTGCGCCATGCCTGTGAACCTGTTATAGCGTTCGGCCCCGAGAAATTGCACTACAGGCTTATGATGTGTTTAGGTGTTTCCAAAATGCCGCGCCTTTTGCTTGTCCACCACCTGCTCGCATGCCTGTCTATCAGACGTACAGAGGGATTTGACAATGACTTTGCACACACGCACCTGTCCTCACTGCTGCTGCCTGATTGCCACGTCTTTTCTGTCTTTTTCTGTCTGCTCAGCGCGACACGGTTATCTACTTTCTCACGTCTACCGAAAAATTGGGAAGGGGACTACGTGGGAGAAGCACAGGGTGCTGGTTTTCCAGCTGTGGCTGTCGCAGCTGCTGCAGTTTCCATCCCTCTCCTACAACATGCCGCGCCGCTGCGTATTCGAAGGTGAAGAAGCCCCGACAGCTGCAGTGGAAGGCCGATTTCATGTTGCCGCAACTGTCTCTTGTTGATTGGCAGAGCAGCGCTGCTTTTCCGTCTCCAGCCTCACCAGCATGCTGCATGCTTAGCATCTTAACAGGGTTCCACCTGTTTTGTTTCACACAGAATTCGCGTGCTAGGACGCCTGAGCGACGACTAGCAAGATCTACGTGTACGAGCCCACACGTTTGAGTGGGCCTCTGTATCTAAACATACGTATACGTACATTTTGTAGAACAAACGCACGTAAAAACTGCGGTGGCGTTGGTACTGGGCAAAGCCTGGGTCGGGCGGCCGCGCTTTTGTGAACCGGAGAGATGCGTTGTCTGTCGGCTGCTGAGCGTCGGCATATCCATCTGTAGACGCAAGAGGCAGGTTTGACACTCATTCACGTATATATATATATATATAGCCGCACATATATATATATGTATATATGTAGCAGCTATGTGTCCCCGTTGTCTGTAATTGAGGTGGGCAGCATTTCTCCGTGCAGTTCTAGATTGACGAAGAACTCAAAAAATTCGACTGGTTTTGCTGCTTCCAGGAACAATGCCCCGAGCTGCTGTCATCTTCTCTGATGGTTTTTGAGTGAGACTTTTTGCTGTGCTTGTGTGAGCTTGAGTTGCCGCCCCGTTTTGCAGCTTTGCTTTCAAGCGCCTCTTTCTGCACGTGGGTGTGTTTTCGTTCTTTGCCGCTGACACTTCAAGGAATTGTCTTCCGTGTGTGTGGCAGTGAATATTGCGCGGCCCTGTCGCTGTGGACCAGAAAACGTTCCTGCTGCTCTCCGTCACGGCGGCGCTTCTAGTGCGATGCTAGACCGATCTTCTGCGTTGTTGCACGTCAGCTTGGGTGTCTGTTGCTTTCCACGAGAGTCCTCCACAAGTCGCTCACGCAGCTGTGGGCCAGAAAGTCCTCTGCAACTTTTTAAGAGGTTGGACGTGTCGCGCTGCAGATTAGGATGCTAATTCTTCTGCTGCTATCAACCGAAATATTTTCCTGCTGTTGTCAAGTCCGAGCGCGTGGTGGCAAAATACTGCTGCTCTGGTGCTGGACGTCAGAGAAATTCATAGTAGACACTGCGTCTTTTCTGTTGCCGTCAGGTTTGCGAGCCTGGTGCATGCAGCGAGGTGGATACGGAGCTCCGTGGCCAGAAGAAGTTACCGAGATCTCTTCGCTGCTAAAGCGCATGCACGTGCGCCACCGTGCCTTTGCGCGCCCACAGCAGGGCGGGCCGTATGAAATCGATATTCTACTGCAGGCGCCAAATCTGGAAAATACAGGTATGCGGATGCGAGCGTGTAATTTTCTCTGTTGCAGCACTAGGGCGTGGTTAGTTAAGACAGGTGAATTAAAGTGAATCTTACGGGGTGCCAAAGTCCATGTTGGTGCACTTGGTAGTCTGCGTGAAGCGACAGCTGCGCACGTAGCATAGGTTTGTGATGGCGCCTATCCGTAAAAAGACGAAGTCTTCTGCACGGTGATATATAGCTATAGGAACTTCCAAATATATACAAATATATATATATATATATGTACATGTATGTAGATACATCGTCATATATGTATATGCATATATGCACAGATATATCATGGGTATACGCTGTACCTATATGTATCTACAGACGTGTGAGAAGGTATGTACGTGTGTCTTCAGATATACGTGGATTCCTGTAGACGCTTTCCTGAACTTTTGTGACTCCTCAATACGAGGTGCTCAAGGACGTCGGAATGTATATATAGCTTAATCGGCCACGGCCGCCACAGCACGGCAGCAGAGTTAGGAACAAAAGGTACTGTCTAGATGTGGAGTAGCTCGCTCACACGTACGTCCAATTTGCGTGTACCACGCTTGTGCACAGCAGTCCTCGAACACCTCCAACACGAGAGGTGCAGCTGTTCTGCGGCGCTAAGACGCACTAAAAAGTCAGCTGAAGAGAGATACATGGTCCGTGAGGTTTTAGTATTGTTGAGGCTGACACAGGAAGAGCTGAGAAGGCGAGGGGAGTTATTAGGGTGTCGTCGGGCAGGTTGTTTTTGGTGAGGCTGGTGTAGGAAGAATTAAGAAGACGTCGGGAGTTGTAAAGGTGTCGCCGAGCAGTTTTGACGGTTGTCCACGTGAGGTGGTGCGTGGTGGCAGATGCGAAAAGAAGCTTAACATTTTCAAGAAGGTGCATACGGAGCAGCACACGTCGTGGTTCTGGGGAGCGAACTCAAGTCTCCTGTTATTCGTGCAAATATACATTCTTCTACAGCTGAGGCTGCCGGTCGCAACTACGATCCTAGCAATCTCCCGTGTTCTTCTGCAGCGACTCCCACTGGGATCACTGTCGTCTTCCGTAGCATTAACGTGACCGCTACCTCCAGTAGTGCACGTGTTGTCCCGTCTCCAGTGTCACAGCTCGTATCAGTTCCACTAGAGCGACTACGACTTTTTCTCAGGCTGCTTCTGTCCCCCCTCCTTTTTGTAACTGCGCGCATTTCTCTCCCTTCAAAAACTGTCCAGGCAATTCAGTGTAACTATTTGATTATTTGGACCCCCTTTTGCCACAACCTGTTTGTGCGCAGCAATGCTCGTGACGACCGAGAGCGCGAAGAACGGGTTCGAACCTGCAGGCGGCACAGCGCTGCAGCAGCAGCATCTTTCTTTGTTAGCAGGAATTACTCGCGTTGCTTGCGTCAACCGTGCGCTGTGGAAGAATTTACCCACGCGGGCGTGCAAAATTCTCCTGCTGCTCCAGACCTTGCGGTGGCTTAGCTTCTGGGCAGAGAAACAGACGACTTCTGCTGCTTCCAGGTCCTCATCCGCGGCTTCGTGTGCATCAACGGCTTAACTCTGGATCAGGAAACAACTTCTACTTCGCACGGCGTCAAATACAAAGCAACGCGGTTGCCGCCTTTTTAGTGCGCCGTAGCTGTGCTCGGAGTGAAACTCATTTTGACAATTCCTTAATATTTCCACTCTAATTGTAGGCGCCGCACAGCGATACTGTCCTGGTGGTTCACGTGAGTTGCCAGGAGCTGCTCAACGGCTGCATAACGGGGGGCGACTTACGGCAGGTATTCCTTATAGAGTGACTCAGCTCCTGATCTCTACAGCAGACTTGCTACGTGAATGCTCCGAGCAGTTACGCTTGGTTGCACTTGAGGACGCACTTTTTTCCAGGTTTGTGTCGTGTGAAGTCGTTCGTCGGGATTTCACTGCCGGTACACTCTATGCTGCAGCCACGCAGCTGCCAGGATCTTCCAGGTGGCAAATGTAATTTTTGATCATCAAGGAATGCACCATATGTGGTATTGTCGATATTCGACCACCACCAGATGTTGTTACTGTTGCGCTCGAAGCAGAAGACATTCGGCCCTTTACGTATATCAGTTGCAACAGGTCAAACCTCGGTCCCGCAACGGAAAGGCAACATCGTCGGTGAGGTTTTGTATGGGAGTTGTGTTTCTACGGATTTATGGAGGTCTGATTGAACGCCAATAATACTTCAATTGTGTCGATGAGCACGGAGACGCAATCCACGTATATCTCCATGCATGTTACATACCGCTTATGTATCCTGGATAGCAGGTGAAACACTGCTATGTTTTGACGCGACTTGCGTAGACAGAGAAGGTATTCGTATCTCTGGTGACACAAATGTGTTGCTGCTGACCGCGTACAAGATCTTTCTTGTGTATGAAAGGCATTGGTGACTGTTCCAAACACGTGCCGCTCACATGTGAGCGAGCGCAGTAAACTACGGCTGTTACACACGGGGGCGGGAAACTTGTCACCGTAGTAAACAGTTGAAGTGGGGCGTGCCACTTGCTACGACGTTTCTGCTGCAGACAGCGCTACAAAGACACTACGCGCATTCGCCGTTTTACACGAAACACACTACGATTCTACCGTGGCTACCTACACCGCGTGCTGTTGATAGGTTTTTTGCTTCACTTTCTAAAGTGCCGTGATATACTTCGTGATGTTCTTTTTTGTTGCGTGTATGTGGCGTGGACGATACACGGATACCTGTGTACACACATTAAAGGTATACATATACATATGTAAGTTTGTATCTATATGTAAGTATACATGTCTATGTGCAAATATATGGATGTATATACATGTGTATGTGTGTACACACGCGGCAGTTTTGCCGCGGTAGTGTGGACAGCTGCATTTCTTTATTCTGCGGCGCGTACACTTCGCATCCCACTCTTCTCAGTCATCAGCAAAGAGGCTCTACCTACGTGAAGAAGACGACGCTGGTGGCTTCTGGGTAACAGTACAATGAAACGAGCAGATTTGTTCCGACCACAAAAGAACAGTTACAAATGCTCGCGGCTTGGCAGCAGCTTCGTCGCGGTTTGCGGTGCGTACTCGCATGCAACTGCTCCACTTGAAAAATTATGCAAAATGAAATTGGACGAAATGCACTTGGACCAGTGAGACACGTATATTTATATATATATATATATATATATATACGCATACTGTTGACGCACAGCTTCGCGCACTCACATTTTCAAGAGTATCATCGCAACACCGAGAGGCACATGACATTTGAAGGAGGTAGTGATACCCAACCGTTATTTGTGACGTGTATCAATGCACAACGTATAGTCGGTTGCTCCGAACACCCACTGTTAGTCTCAGGTTGCTCTTGCGCCTAGCGTGTTCAGTACGGGACTGCCGCCTCTTACAGGTTTTACTTTCTGCGTTGGAGAGATGGTCGTCGGCGTACACACGGTAAGCTCCTCCGTGTGCACTGCAGCTGGTATGTACTCGCGTTCAGCACTGCGCAAGTCATATATTTGTATGTACCGTTACCTTCAGATCCGTAGGTGGCTACGCGGATATGCACACAGTACTACTCAATACAGTGTGGCGCACCTTGGCTTATCTGCAGCGCACGTACAAACCTACAGTTTATTTTCAGGCACACGATGACAGTGAGCTAACTTCTGGTTGATGAGCCGCGGCAGGGAATCAAGCGACTGGACCTTTAAGAAGGTAGCACACAAAGCACAGGTCCTCCAACGCAGTCCTGGAGCGATGAAAGGTGATGTTCTCCGGCTATATACGCATACGTATGTGTACGCACGGGGAGCGTCTCGCGTTGTGTGGATCCTGCATGAAGAATACAAGCTGAACATGGAGGATCCATTGTAGCGGTACTCTGCGGCAATACCAGACCTCTCTGCTCCTGGCAATACCAGTAGAACTGACCGACAAGGTGAGCGAATATTCCCCTGTAACGTCGAACAAACTCTTCTTGCAAAAACGTTTACATTTACACTCTATCTAAGGAATTGTGTATGTTGAGCTGTAGACAATGTCCACTCCTCGGTCAGCCGAAATGCGGTTGATAGTTATAGCTAGTGAAGTAACGCGGAATCAACAATGTTTTAGCTGGCGCGCGAGTGTGTGCGCAAATTATAAAGACCCGACAGGCTTACACGCTCTACCTGTTTTAACGATGCGTGCTTTTTCATCCAAATCTTCCGTTAGCACCTGTCAGCTTACAGCATTACTAGATGTCTGCGTTATGTGTGGCTACACCTCCTCCAGAGATACGCAAGCCTAAGCCTACAACAGGGCACTTCGCCCTACCAGGTTCTCTCCGCCATACACCGAAACTTCCTTTATGAGAAGAGCACGAAGCGCGCATCCGTTTTTGCAGCTTGTTTCGACACAGCTGTCGGCGCTCTACTCGTCATGTTACAGTTGTAGGGGCGGTCACTACCTGTTACCGGAAATGGAGTAGAACAACGACAACCGTATCAGTTGTACAAGTAGGCCCTAGACAGCTTGTTAGCCCACCTGTGCGTAAGACATAGCCCACCTGTGCATAATATGACGACGCATGTGAACATACGTCTGCGCAAATGTGCGCCGCAGGAGTGGCACAGACGTGTGGACGTACATATGTATGTGTATATATATATATCTATACGTATATACATCCATACATACGTACACGTACACAAGTGTTTACGTCAACCCACGTGTGCTTTCGTGCAACCAATTCTTTAGCACCCTCGTGTTCGCAACTGAAAAAAACCTTCTGATTCACGGCAAACGACGCCCTTCAAGCCATATGCTCAAACTCACACACAACACAAAAGCACAACGTGACTTTCAGATTCGTTATAATCGCATACAGGCACATATGGGGCAAGGCTTCCGTATTTGGGGCGTACGACTTCACCTATGGCATGCTGCCTTTCCATCCTTTGACAGATGTCTGCACATCACATGTTATCCAGTTCGTTGTAGAGATATTACATGGACCGAAAAAGCTTGTTCCAGCCTTTTAACCGCACCCTGGGTATACGTGCGATATCTGTGGTCGCGGTACATTGGGAAGCGATTCTGCAGGGGTCAGGACTGCTACAGTATTTGCGTCTGCAATGTAGGAAGGGCGCTCCTGATGCATACACACACAATCTTTGAGAATTCTCAAGCACGGAAAAAAAAAACCCAAATAGTTCGTACATGACGTAAATAAAGTTCTAACACTCTTTGCGTATCTCCGTGCTAGGTGTGTGAGCGGCACAGACGGTGCAAGCCCACGTACGCAGCACTACCACCGGCGTACAGCACCGCATGCACGGCAGGCCACTGCTCTCCAAGTTTGGAGTATCCGTTCAAAGGGGAAAACGAAAGGAAGGAAATCCGTAAACACGAAGTAACTTCCCTCTCCAGCTAAGGATCGCCTTTGTCCACCTAGGGGAAGTGTCTTGAGTAGGAGCCTAGAATGCGGCTGCCTGCTGGCCCCTTCAGTAAGGAGGACCCGTCATCTCTCGTCTTTCGAGTGTCCTACTTTCTATTTTATATCTAGTAGATAGGCTCTGCGCTCCTGTACGCCGGAGAACTGCGACCGTGAATATGCGATATGGTGGACTCACGAGCTCCGCTGGTAGAGTTTCAGTCCACGCCGTGGAACGGTCTGACACTTTCGGGCGTACGTACGCCCAACCCCAGCCGGAAAAGTCTTTCCCACCCTTCTCCGACTCTCTTATCTCCCCTGTCTAGTCGCTGGTCTTTGATCGCAGTAGGGCTGCGCCATATTTATACGTAGGTACTCACCTCGTGCTTTAAAGTCCGCCCCCTTCCGTTGTTCACCAGACTGGGTGCGCTCGTCGCCAGACACTCGCAACACGAAGTGCATGTCCCTGATGTTTTGAACACGTCAGGAAGTGGAGCACGGTGGGCGACAGTATTGACTCTTCCGCAACACGCGTGCAACCTGGTGAACGCACATCCGTACATCCAATTCTTTCGACGTTAAACGTAGTTCTTAGTGTTAGGGGGCTCGTGCTGCTGCGGCTGCTGCTTGCAGCAAGTGCTGTGTAAGCGCTAGTACTTCTGGAGAGAAGCCGTTGACCACTCGCGACGTGCGTGACGATAGATGTTTTCGCTGGCGCGTACACATCCTTCAGGTGCATGGACGACTCCACAGGTCTACGGCAAGACAGCTCTTCTTCACGTGTTCCTACTATGTTTCTCGGAGGTGGAAATGTTCATTTTTTGAGATATCCTCGTACAGCGTTGGTCTGTTGACGATCCATTGTACGTTGTAAAGGATTATGCGACAGGGGCAGCATTGCTCGTACCCAATTTTGATTTCACAGATTGCCATCTGTGACAGGAGGGCACGTGGGACGCGGGCGCCCCGTCAGAACAGCTGTGTGTGATCGATTCGTTCTTATCTGTCTCCGCGGGGTCAAAAAAGTGTGTCACTTTGAGTCCACAGCTGTCGTTACCGTTGCGTGCACTGCGTCCGTCTGGGTCTTTTCCTGGGTACCTATTTCGCATGCTCTTATCGCTCTAGTGATGCACGCGTGGCGACCGGACATACACACATACTTAGGACAGGAGCGCCGCACCGCGTTGTTTGCAACTGTGTAACTTTTACTTATGTAAGGAAATGAATACACACGCAGACAGATGTATGTCTCTCCTTAGTACGTAGTCTTAAACTCGGGTATGTGGATCTGCAGCGAGCAAATAACTATATACTTAATATCTATATGTAGCGAACCCTGTGCATGACGCGGGTTGTGTCGTGGACAGTGACGTAGGTTAGGTGTGTGTTTCGGTTGTGGTCCCCTGAGCCTGAGCCTCTTGTAGGCTTCCGTAAGCTCAACCGCTCAAAAACACTTTTGCCCTGCTGGAGGGTTGCTGCATTGTGGTCGCGGCCACACGTAGTCGTAAGCAGCGGAACAGTCTCCCTGCCTCTCATCCCTCCGTCACTTCTTTTGCCCCCGGCGGCGTTTTTTGAACTGCGGTCTTTCAACCAGCGCGCGTCCTTCAGAAGCGCTTGCTGCTGGTTGCCAGCGGCGCTACTACGGAGCGAGTGGTGTGTGGTCCTCGGGTACCTGCTCCAGCAGCAGCACCAGCGGCGTTGAGAAGGTCAGAGGCGTGCGTGCAGCGGGAAGTTGCGGGGATCAACGCTGTACCTGCTGCGAGGAGCCTTCGTGGGACTGCATCTGGACTCGATGGAAAAACGCCTTCTTAGTAGCGGCTCCCCGGCAGCAGCCAGTCTACCTATCGGAGCACTGCATTGCACCACAGAGGCAGCAAAGCGGAGGCTGCAGCAAGCCTGAGCAGCAGTAGGTTGCCAGGTGGCGCGGAAAACATAGCAGCGGGAGCAGCGGAACGGCTCGACGCGACTCTCGGTAGAGCAATCTTCAACGCGCGCCGCAGACGTAGCAGCTGGCGCACAGCGTCCCTTGCTGCAGCACAGCCCCCCACGGCAGTAGACCTGGGGTTGCTGCAACAGCAGCGTGTGGCCGCGTCGTGGGTTGTAGCGGCCACTGCTGCACGCAGGAGACAGTGTACGCCTTTCCGCGCCCATACGCAATCTCCTTCACCAGCCGCTGTCCAGGACGAGTGGGTGGCGCGACACACCGGCGGCGTGGGCAACCGCAACCCCTCGAGGCTGGCGTTGCATTATTTGCTGTTGCAGCGGCAGCTGTGTGTGCGTGCGCGACTCCTGCGGAGAGAGGCAGGCGACTGCAGCAACAGCGGCGTCGCGCTTGTGTACAGGACAACTGTTGATCCGCAGGAGATCTAGCCTAGCCGCAACAGCAGCAGTAGTATACTTTCCGCAGCAGTAGAGGCACTGCAGCGAAGAAGATTTTAGGGGCATCTGTAGAGACTGCCCCGGCCAGGGACAGGGGCACCGAAGCAGCGCGAGTAGTCACAGGCGAGCAACACCCGCGTGGAGAGACAGAGCAGCAGCAAGATGGCGCGTAGCAGCCGT
Organism: Sarcocystis neurona; assembly: GCA_000727475.1. NCBI lineage: Eukaryota > Apicomplexa > Conoidasida > Eucoccidiorida > Sarcocystidae > Sarcocystis > Sarcocystis neurona. The sequence continues at coordinate 3,578,410 of KL647291.1, read as the reverse complement.
AGCCGCAGCCGGTCGCCGGGACCGTGGCGCGGGCGCGAGAGAGACACCGGTGCGATGGCATGTGTGGGGCCACCGCCTTCGCGCATGCGTGGACATGCCTCGTCTCGTTCTTCGCGTTCCGTCTGGGGTGAGCAGCATGAGAAATTGGAGACCCACAGCAGTGGAGGGAAGGGGGGGGCATCCGGCAAAGACGTTTGCAGAGCGAGGGCTGGTGGGGGAGGCACCAACACACACAAGCACCGTGGCAGCAACCGCGGCAGCTGGCAGCCGCATGCAGGAGGAGGAGGCGGGCGCACGACGCTACGCGGCAGCGGGGAGGACGGAAGAGGTGGAGGAGACGAAGGAAGTGGCCCAGCACGCAGGTCACCTGCTGCCGAAGGCCGAGGTTCTTCTCGTCTGCGCAGCAGCAGCAGGCGGACGAGCCAGAGAGACAGTCGGTCTGCGGCCGGAGGGGCGCCACCCGCGGCTCCGGCTTTACATGGGTACTTCAACGCTGGTGCTGCTGCTGCGTATGACAGGCGCAGCAGTGGTGTGTGGGGGCAGCAGAGAGACGCACGTGCGCATGCAGCAAGCGACAGTGTTTACGGTGGAGCAGGGAGTCCGGGCAGCGGTGCGGCAGCAGCTCCACATCCCTATAACGAGGGAGGGGCAGCGCCCCGGTCGGGTGGGTGGCTAGGGGATCGCTCGCAAAAAGAGCAGGAGGAAGAAGCGAGCGCATACGGTTACTACCAAGGTGGGGGCAGCAGCAACGCAGAGGCACAGGACCAGCAGCAGTTTGGAGGACTCAATAGCAGCACGAGAATCAGTCGGACCCCGGCCGGCGTGCCCTTGGAGGCTGGAGCAGAGTCCGCAGCGCAGCCAGGTCGCGGACCGACAGAACCTTTGCGAGGAGGAGAAGGGGGAGGAGGAACAGCCGCAGCAACCGGCGTAATAAACAAACGACAGCCAGTTGAAGACGACGAAGAGCGATTTCTACAGGGTCCTCTTCTCAATTTCAAACAGTTCGTTGTCATGAAGGTACTCTGTTGATGCACACAAGTTCGTTCCTGCGTGCGTCCCTATATCTCTTCTCCTTTCTGCGTACACTTATATGTATATGTACGTGTGTTTCAGTCCGTCCTTAAAAACCCACATATATTTGTGTGTGTGCAGTCTATCGATACGCGTTTCTCTCGCTCTGTCTGTTTCCGTATGGCTGGGGTTACATATATCTACGTACGTGTTCAGGGGGTTGGTGGCACCCGCGCCCCGCGCTTCTGTTGTGTCGTTGTAGATGACCAGCGAGGTGGTTCTTTATTTACAGGACATCTGAGACCGAAGCTTAACCAAGGGGTGGCAGCCACCTTCTGGCTCATTGCCTTTATCCGTCAATGCCGCGCTGCTGCTCCTGCATTTCTCGACTGTGCGTGTCTCGCGTCGCGGTGACTCCAGAGAGAAAAGTGGCCGCCTCGCACCCCACCTTCTTCCTCTGCTGCGGCTGTCTGTTGGTCGCCGCCGTCTTCCTCTTGTACGTTTCTTTGATCGTACGCAGGTGGACTTGCGACGGGAGCTGTCTTTCTAAGTCGCTAGTTCTTAGAGTTTTTGTCGTCTTTTGCTCCGGCACAGGTGCCGTCCGTGTGCGTCTTGTCTTCTTGTGCTTCTCAAGTGGGTGCGCGCGTCTTTTTCTTACGAGAAAGCGCGTGCCTGGCGGTGTCTCGCTGTGGTGTTCTTGCTGAGCCTTACTATCTGGTCCGCTGCATGCATGCGTACACGTAGTCCGTCACCCGCCGTTGCTGCTGACGATTTGTCCGCGTTCGCTGCTGGTGCTGCTGCTACGGCTGTCAGCCCGACGATTACACGCAGAAGGAGTTGTCGCGGGCCTACGAGGCGTACGTGGACCGATACAAGAAATATCACGCGGAGCAGTTCTTCGAAAAATACGGAGGCCACGCTTTTATGCGCGAGCTGTACCATCCGAACGCAATACGAAGACAGCACGACCTCCGCAAGGCACGGGCCAAGATGTTGGCGCAGGCCTTTCTGCAGGTACGGTGCTGCTGTCGCTGCCGTCGCTCCTCACATCATGCCGGCGAGGACGTCTGTTGTTGCTACTATTCGCGGCACGCAGCCGAGGCGGCTGCTGCAGTTGCTGCCGCCTTTTTACAACGCTGTGATAGTGCAGCACATGGCCGCCGCAGCTGTTGCTCAACGCTGTGCCCCTCGTAGCGGACATGACTGTGTGGGGTGCAGCTGCCAGTTCCTACGACGTCGGTAGAGGAGGCCATTTCTATTGCTGCCACTGCTGTTGCTTCTACTTGAAATGAATGTTGCAGCTGTACGTGCTTTACTTACGTGATTAAACTTGTGTCGCAGCATCCTGCACGCGTGCAGTGTACAACACCCTACGTGGAGATAGAGTATCTGTAGCGGGGTCACGCGGGTGATGAAGGAGGCTGCTGGTAGGACTCCCGCGTCTTGGGGCTGGCTGCTGCTGCGGCGGTCCAAGCTGAGAAAGCCGCAGCTGCTACTGCTGACGGCGGTGGCGGAAGCCGCTATTGGGTTGCTGCGTCCGCCCCGTGTCGTAATGGAAGGGACTGTTGCTGCTCCTCTGAGGGTTATAAAAGAGGATGCCGCACGTACTGCTGCTGCTTCTCCCGCAGTGGATAGGGCTGCTGCTGGTACTGCGGTAACTGGTGCTGCTGCTGTGTGTGGTAGAAAAGAGGATGCCGCACGTGCTGCCGCTGGTCCTCCCGTAGTAGAGAAGGCTGCAGCTGCTGTGGCTATTCCTTGTGGTGGAGGAGGCTGCTGTTTTTGTTGCTGATGCACGTAACGGAGAAGACGACTTCCTCCACCATCTCCCGCCTGCTTTCATGGTCGCCTTTCACAGCTGGCAGTTGCCGTTGGCTGCGTGCGGTGCGTATAATCCCAGCAGACGCGTGTCTAGACGACTGGAAGGACACACGTGTGTCCTGGTGCGTGGTGCATCTGGGCAGACATGCGCGCGTATAGGCGTATGTACTTGAGAGTATATATATATATATACATATATGCGTGTTGTTCTATATGTATGTACATACAAGTACACATATATATATATATATATATATATATATATGTGCTCCGGTATGCACACAGGGCGCCGAGTCTACGTACTTGAGAATGTGACTGTGTGAGTGTGTGTGAAGTGCGACCACGTAGCGTCGTGGGAACTGCATGGCGGAGCCTTCTTGCGCGAGCAGAAGTGCGGTAAAAAGTGTCTTTGCTGCTGCTGCTGCAGAAGTACCAGCACGGTTTCTTTAGCGGCCTGGCCTTGGAGGCAGACTCTCGAGACATCCGTCGCTTCTACCTTGATATGGAAGGTACGTTTATTAGCGAGGTTGGAGACACTTGCAGACAGTGCCCACAAGCATACGTTTTCTCTGTCGCTCTGGCTTTCTCTCTGTGCGTGTGGGCACCAGTCATATTGCTCTCTCTCTCTCGATCTGTGTTTCTGTGTCTGTGCCACCCCATGCGCGTGGGAAGGTGTCTGCATGTTTAGAAAAGTGCACGTTTTTCCTGCTGGTGGGACGCGGGGCGCGTGTCCCTGCTGAGGAGAAGGAGGAGTAGAAGGAAGAGGGAAGTTAGCGAGCGCCGTCGGCACGCAGAGGCAGCGCTCGTAGGGGGAGAGGCGCCTGCTCCGAGAAACTCGCATAAGTGAGAGTCCGCTGATGCCAAACGTCCGAATTGTTTTTGTAGAAACCGACGAGCAGAATCCTGCAGTATGTTTGTCGAGTCTGAGTGAGCGGCTGGAGACGAGACAGCGTGCTGGCGACTGACAACGAGCGCGCAGTGAGACTGCTCGGTGCAAAGACAGTGTGGAGAAAAGAGGTGGCATGCATGCATGCGAGGGTCTCCACGCGAGGAGATAGGACTGGCGAGAGTGTCAGCGTGAAGCATAGACACGTTTTTATGGTGTCGGTCTCCTGACTTTGCATGCGCGCACATCGATTCCATAGTGGACAGTTGCTTCCCAACGTGCGTGGCTGCACACCCGTTCGGCGTCATCATCGTTTCCTTGCTCCAAGGGCTGCTGTTCTTCCCGTTCAAATTTGCTCGCGATAAGTACGCTGAGGTCGAGGGCGTGTCCGTAGGGATGGGTGCGTGCCAGCTGCATGCAAGGCAGTTTGTGTGAGGCGGCGGCTTGCCTGCCAGTGGTGTGTGCGATCGAGGGGGGTTTGTGAGGAAAAGGCACACAGGAGAGCTGCTGCACGCACACGAAACGACCAGACCGAAGTCCACCGGATACGCCAGGTGGACAGCGGACGACTTTTTAAGCCGGCAACTGCAGGCAGAGGAGGCCTAGTTCAAGCAGAAATAGATCTGGGCAGGCTTCTGGGACGCACACACTTATAAATGTGTGTGCGTCTGTCTGCAGACCCGTATGTATAGATACATATCCAGGTGTATGTCTCGCATCAAGGTAGAGTAGAAGAAGCCTACACGCCGAAGTAAAACATGTGCGTGGACTCGTTGAACAACGCGTACATAAAAAATCTTGTGCTCGCGGGGACGGCGGGGGTTGTGGGGGTCACAAAAAGACCGCAGCAAGGAGGAGACTGGAGGATCTGCGGGAACCCTGCGCCGGCGGGATCTGCATGCGAAACAGAGGCTTTGGGCTCGACGCATGTAGGCACACGCACTCTGGCGTGCCTGCAGTGACGGAAGAGTTGTGCTGTGGGATATATTGTCATCGCTGTAAGAGGTCAAGAGAAGTCTCTTCTCCTCGAATAGTAATGAGCATAAAGATTCGGGCTTGACGTGTCTTCGGACAGGCGTGCTTCACGTGGATCGTGCCTTCGTCTTCTACGAAGATAGCGCACTCGAGGAAGGTATACACACATATATGTATAGATGTATATGCACACATGCAGATGCATGTCGCTGTATTTGTGCGTGTGGATGCGGTTATTAGCCGGATTGTGCGTGTATGTGGGTGGAAGGGTGATTGAAATGTCTTGTGCTGCTGCTGTATCTTCACGCGCGCTGTCTTCTCGGCCGTGTCTCCGTCTCTGGGGTCGCGAGACGAACTACTTCCTTTCCTGTGAAAAATGGACAGCAGCGACGCTGCATATGTGTTGGTGTTTTTTTGCGTCCGAACGTGCGTCCGCTGTGTGGGTTGGCTGTGTCTGTGTCTCTGTCGCGCATTCCGCTGTGTTGTTGACGTGCTGCAGAGGATTCTCCTCTGCTGGTGAAGCAGTGGCCAACCAGCTTCACCATTTGCAGGAAGGCTTCGCCGGGTGAAGGCCCAGACGCAGAGGTGGTGGAAGTGGAAGACGATCTATCGGAAGAAGAAGGAGGCGAGAAGCGCGACGACATGCTCGACGAGCAGCAGAAGGGAAAGAGAGCAGGCGAAGAAGATGAAGAGGAGATGCAGAAGAGTGCCGACGGGCGTCGGGGCCGAGGCGCTGCTGCACGGGGGGCTTCGCGACGCAGAAGAAGCTCTGCTGCCCCAACAGCAGCTGCGTCAGGCGAAGACGACGATGAAGCAGCAGCAGCAGCGGGCAGCAATGACGAAGAACGGGAAGCCTCAGCAGCAGACGCACGCAGCAAATGCTGGCCGTCTTACGTGCAGCTCCCCTCTGCTGCAGACTGTCTCGTTATCCACGGGGTAGATCCTTCAATCTCGGGCCTCGAGATTTTCGACGAACTGTCGGTAGGCACCCGCCCCATCTCCACCAGGAAGACGCACCAACTCCACAGCAAAATGCTCGCACGTGCATGCCCAGAGCAACAAAAGAGCGCGAGATAAGGAGAGATGCACGTAAATAAGATCCATATATATATATATGTATGTGTGCACGCATGTGCAAGTATATACATACACATGTGTATATATATGTGCGTGCTTGAGTATATGCGTAGAGGTATAGAGACGTTGGGTTGGACGCACGTGTGTGGAGATGTATATACGCCAACCGAGTGAATTGATAACTACGCAGATATCACCGCCCGGACACGCATATATGTATATGTGCGTGTACAAGTGTGAATACCTATAGGTGCATGCGTATACGCGGACGGAGAGAGACACGAAAAACGGTGGTCACCCTGCCAGCGATGTGGAAGACTAGAAGTTTTGAAAGCTGCCCTTTTCGTTCTAGCATATCTGGGAAGCATGCGTGTGATGTGCAGCTCGCGCGACTGCTGCTGTGTGGCTGGCTGTTTTTCCTGTATGCCGGAGTAAGTACACCGGCTTTGCACGTGCCTCGTCCCCGTCAGCCAAGTGTGTGTATCCTGCGCGGGTGTAGATCGGTTATGTGTGGAGAGGGAAGACAGAGAGAAGATGGCAATGTGGCCGGAGTAGGAGCAGGGAGGTACAGAGGTGGAGAGGGGGGGAAAAGCAACTACAGCTTTCTGACAGATGGGACAGGAGCTGTCGGAATAAATGCGTGCGGGGAAAAGTGAGTGTCCAAGACTATTTGAAAAGTTATCTGCGCACGGGTCCAACTACCCAGGACATGTGTGTGTGAGGGATAAGTGCTACTCTGTCCAAGGACTCGATGTGAAGAGTTCACTTCTTGGACCTGCATCTCTGCCTCCTCCGCGACGACTTTGCATACCTGCCTTTTGGGCCCGTTTTCGTCGGCGACGGAGACTCTCTTCGAGTGTAGCTATCGACAGACAGAGACAGAGTGAGGGAGACAAGGCAGGTTTTCCTCGTAGTAGGCGACGGAGACTCTCTTTAGGTGTAGCTATCGACAGAGACACAGAGGGAGTGACAGACAAGGTAGGACCTTCCTGTAGTAGGCAACGAAGACATTCTTTTCATATATAGCTACCGACAAAAAGAGAAAGTGAGGCAAAGACAAGGCAGGTTCTTCTCGTAGGCTACCGTCTGTAACCTTTCGACTCGCGCTTTCCTGAAGGAAGAAGATGCTCCGCGCCTCGTCCCCATATTAGGGACCGCATTTTGCCCATCAGTGTCTTCGCCGCTGCGGACGGCTGGCTGCTCTTGAGCAGGTGCATGTGCGCATTTCCCCAACCTCTTCTTGTCTCTCGTTCTCTCCTTCGGCGTCCTCGCTGTCTCTGTGCCTGTCCCTCTCTCTTTGTCTTTCTCTCGCTCAAAATGTGTATTCACATGGATTTTCTTCTCGTGTGCTTTTGCCGCGCCACCGTCCCTTTGCACCTCGCGTTACCGCCGCCCCACGTGCTGCTCTCTGCCTCCGTGATTTGTAGAGCAAAGGCGTGGTGGACGTCGCGATGGTCGCAGAGAGAAACAATCCCACCGAGCCGCGCACCGCCTTCGTTTTCTTCTCCAGCAGTGAAGCCAAACGCAACTACAAGCAGCGGTGCCCCGATACCATGTGAGAAGCCAATGAAGGAGTTGCACTCGGGAAACCTTTCACGGCTGTACATATATATTTATATATATTTTGTGAAGCATTCCACGAGTGTACACATACGTAGACATCTGCAAGTTGACTCGTTAGAACACCGGAGGCACATGCGTAGTTGTATGTGTACGTGTCCGTACACACAGGAAAGACTACGATTGTATGCATGCGCATATATATATATATCTACTTTCCCACATACAGGTATGACTATAGCCCTCCCGTGTGTGTGTTATCTCTATGTCTGTATATAAATAGTATTGGGAGGTGCATGTGAAATAATCTACGTAGTGGCGACGTCGTGTGTTGAGGTATTAAGGTGTATGTCGCTATATATATATATATATGTATATATTGGCGTGTGTGCATACCTGCGTTTACAAAACCTCGCGTGGTGCGCGCCGCTTTTTGGCGCTGAGAAGAGGAGAAGGGAAAGAGAGACACGGCTGAAATGGCGAGGAACAGCAAGTGTAACGGTGTAGTAGATACGTGCATGTGCGGCAGTCCGCTGTCCGTCTCCACTGTTTAGTACGTATGAGTGTCTACCTCTGCAAAGAGAATTCTCTTGCGAAGGAGCCAACCTCTCTGCAGCCTCCTCCAGCAGGACTCCCGGTCGTCCATTTCTGGAGGTCGGTAATATGTACGTGCATTTACGCGTATACGTATCTGTCCCTATTTTCACGTGGACAGCGAATCTCGCTACACGCCGCACCAACATATATATATATATATATATGTATAACCTTGTGTGTATACACCCATATATGTAGATGAACCGCTGACGCGGACGCCCCTGTCGCGATGCGCACCGGCTTGCGGTGGATTTCGGCTGCAAAAGCTTTTTTGCGATGAAAGTCCCCCAAGAAGAGACCCGACGCTCCACATTCATCCGAAGGAGTCGTCGTGTTGTTGCCTCATTGCCTCCTAGCACACACACAGCAACTTCCATTTCTCTCCCTCTCTCTATATCTGAATACCTGTGTGCCTGCCTGTATTTTCAGATGAATAGATACATGCGTGCGTGTGTGCATGGAGTAGACGCGTCTGCGGCCCTATTTTAGATGATGTGTATCTGGAAATTTGCATGGGTGAAGCACGTGCACGTGTGTGTGTGTCTCTCGAAGCCTGCGGTGGTGCCCCGTCGCTGCCGTTGATCAGATTCCTATTCAGAGAATATCTCTACACTTCTGAAGTAGGTCTCGACGGAGGCTCGTTGAGAGGAACTCCGACGCAGGGCGTCGCCTCTTCTTCTTCTTTTTCTTTTTCTTCGAACTGCCATTCGTTGCTGCACTGATCTGCCCGTGTAGGGTCCGTTGCGACCCACGGGCAGGCGTCAGGCCTGCTCGACGCTGCTGCTGTCGCGTTTGTCGTCTCGACACGCCGCGGGCACACGCGTGCGGGGGACGTGTTCACCGAGAAGACACAGAAGAATTACTCGTACACGTCTTGTGTCATACACCTATTATCTGAGCCGGCGCGCATTTGTGTAGGCGTGTGAAATTCGCACAGATACGAAACGTGCGCGTCTTAAGAAGTTGCCGGACAGGAGCGTCTTTGGTTCCGTCCGTACATATGTGGAAAAGCGTCAACACCAGGGTACCTGTGCGCCTCGACAGTGCGTGGATGAACGTGGGTGTCTCTGCGCGTGCCCTATCTTCGCCAGGGATGTCTGCGAGTGTGCGCACACATCCTCGTATAAAGAACGAAGGTCTACCGTTTGCCACGCGTTCACCCAATTTACCAAGTCATTCCCGTCTGCCTGTGATAATCTGTGCGTGGACAGAGAGACACAAAGCAGTTCGCACGGGGTAGTAGAAGATGTCTGGGTTCCCGTGTCTCGCTCTCTCTCGCTCTCCGACACGTGTTGCTCTCTGTTGTACGTCCACTTCAACTCTATGTGTGTGTTCTTTGTGTGGGTGAGAATCTCCCTGCGTCCGGGTGTACATAGCTTCTCGCTCTCTGCGCATTTGTATATGTCTCACTGCTTGCTTCTTTCCAGCTTGAAATTGACGAAACCGGTAGTGACGGTGGGAGCAGATGGCGAAGAGCAGGAGACGCTGAAGATTTTTTCGCTTTCTCTCTGTGAACCCTCGGGGCCTGCGTCTTGCGAAGCGTTCGTCACTCCGCCTGCAGCCTGCACGCCGTCGCGCCTGCAGAAGGATCTGCAGACGTCTGCTGCCCTTATTCTGGCGCTTGGTAGGTTTCCTTTGTTTGCTTGCATGCACGCCTGAAGAGGGAGACTGCTGCTGCTGCTTGCACCTTTCAACGAAGAACGGCTGCGCTGTTCTGTGCCCGGCGGAAGTGAGAGGACACCTTCATAGCTCCTCTTCAGGTTCAGCAGCTGTGCTGCATCCGTGCATGAGTAGGAGGAAAAGAGCTCCCGTGCCGCGCGCGTCAGCGTGACCGTAGCCGGTTTCGAGCTAGCTGTTGTCGCACACGTCGTCAAGGCTGTGTACGTACACCGGAGAAGTTCTTTTTTTGCACTCCTCTCTTACAAAAAAGGTCGTGGTGCGTATCCATTCACTGTTGACCTGCACCACCCGTCGTGGCAACCGAACATACTTCTCGCTCATCCATATATGCATGTAGGTATGTGAAGGTCTCTGTGTGCAACACCCGTATATTTACGTGTGCGTAAAAAGGCCGTACATATCCATCTGGGAAAGGTTGTGGACACGTCCATGTTATGACGTATATTCTGTGAGGCGACTAGAGAGAGAAACGAAGACTTCTGGAAAGTTAGAGCGCATTTTGTTTCCACAGTAAAAAACGTGTGAAGCATGATGCAACTTCGTCTTTTGTGTGAAGCGACGCAGAAGGACGGTGTGGTGTGTGGACTGCGTGGCTCAGATCGCCAGCTCGGGGTCTTCGAAGAAGAAAATTCTGACGGATTGCACCACCCACTCCTGTCGACCCTCCCCGAAAGTTGGAACACCTCCAAGTGAGCTAAACACCGGAAGAAACGTTCACTTAGGCACGCGCGTAAATATATGTATATATATGCAGGAGACTGCGCCTCTACCTCTTGTGCTAGCGGTTCACTTCGTCTCTTTGAGCCATACGTATGTGCAGCGCACACCTGCGCAGGTGACGCTCTCCCTCCTGCACCCAAGTAGATATACTTGTTGTACGCGTGTGACAGAGGAGCTTAACTTCGTGTGGGTGTAAGTGTGGACACCCCCAGTTTATGTATGTGCGCGTATACACACACATATGTAGGCGCGTGGGTGTACACACGCACGCCTGCATGCGTCTACGGATCCGCGCTCGTTGTGGGGATATGCTGCATTTCTTCGTGCAGATGCAACACGCATGCACGAACTTCTCAACGTGCGTGCCTGTTTGTCTTCGTGCTTTCTTCTGGGGAGACATGTATGTACGTAGATGGCGTCTCTCTCGCGAACGTCACATACATCCGCTGGATCGACGGTGTGTGTGCGGAGGGCAGAGGGCGTAGAATTTATTTGTCGTAGATAGACACGTGTGTGTGTGTTTGTTATGGGCGTATTCGTTTGGCTGTGGTACGTGTATATGTATGTACACACACGCAATATTTGCACCGGCGACCCCCGCGTATCCCCCTACTTTATCACGACGACCAGCACGAGCAACACCTCGCCTTCTCTGCCTCTCCTCGGTTCGCACGGCTCACCAGAGTCGCCGCGAGTTTCGTATGAGAATCCAGGATGCCCCGCCGGCACTCCCGGTCAGCGCCCTCTTCACCGTCAACAACACCATCACCAGCGCCCCACCCACCCACCACGTCTGCAAGCAGTCGCGCACTCTTATTACCACGAGGCCACCTTCCGTCTTCAAATTTCCACCACCACCATCCTCTCCCCTTCCCGGAACCACCACCTACGTCCGCACATTACCTACGTGTGCACGGCCGACCGCGTCCTCTCCATCACGACGCGCGTCCACCACTAGCCTCATCCTCTCCACCGTTTCTCCACCGCCAACACCCGTCAGCAGCGCAACACGACGTCCACCGCCTTAACCCTCTGCATCACAACTTTTACGTTCGCCAACCTCGGTATCACGAGCTCCTGCAGCCGTAATCCTTTGACTTTTGTACAGCTGAGTACCAGCGCTGCAACTTTTGCTCCTGTGTCGCCTCTCCACGAGCTTTATACGCGCCAGCGTGGCCTCCACCCCATTCTACCCCGGCGCGAGTCCTTCTGTCACTCTCCACTCCCGCGGCCCCCCGACTACCGCAGCAGCTGCTCTGCTCAGTGCCCACAGAGAGCTGCTTCTCCGCTGCTAATACAAATGTGGACGCGTAGCTACATAGTTCTACCACACGCGTCACATCCGCCTATAACGCAAATGTATACATACATGTGTGTGTGTTCGTATCTGTCGTTAGGGCATATAAATATAGATATATATATATGTACATATCTGTGTTCGTATCTGCGCCGTTAAGGCCTATATGTATGTATATACATATGTATGTATATATGTATGTATATACATATGTATATATATATATGTATGTATATGCATATGTATATATATATACATATGTATGTATATATGTATATATATGTATATACATATATATAGCTGTGTGTATAACTCTTTGCGCTGCTGAAGTTTTGTCACGTCCAACGTAGGTGGACCGACTCTGTCTGTCGCGGCTGGTGTACACGCGTCCGGAGCGGTAGGTGACCTGGCCTCAGGAGGTGGGGAGCACACGGCCAATTTTAGAGAGATTCTTTGTTTACCTGCGGACAGTGACAGCCCCCGCGCGTGACTGCTACACCTGCACACGTGGACCGGCCAGTCACAGCAGTTCAACAGGTTTGTCCGGCGTGTGTGACTATCAAGAGGGCATCCATATGCGCAGATGAAAGACGCACCTTCGGGCGAGCACCGTTTGTTTTGGGCTGCGTTTGCGACTTAATTGAACAGGCGACTCGACATCCAGATCACTTATCTACGGCAGGTGCACGCGCTCTGCTACTACAGTGGGGAGGTAGGCTGCGACTTCATAGGATCTACCCGGCGTGTCCCCTATTATATACCTGTCACACACATATACATGTGTACGTATACATATGTGCATATATGCGTGTATATGTGTACGTATACGTGTATGTATGTGGGCGTCTCTTTCCCCCTGTCTCTGTGTCTCTTTCTCTATAGATGTACATGCGTGTGTCTGGATGCGTATATATGGATTCCCTGATGTATGAATAGGAAGGTGAGAAGATGCTTTGTCCATAGTTTTATCAAACCTGGGTCCCGGTGTGCAGGAGAATGTGGGAGAAAATTTGCACGCAGTATATACTGTTCGTATTTTCCTTACCCGTCCCGTCGCACGTGTTACTCAGCGATGGTATCTGCACGCGAGACGAGCGCACTTTCCCAGAAAATCCAGGACACTCGCAGGGGAACTGCTGCGTATAGAAAGAAACGCTACAAGGAGTGCAGGTGCCACTTCCATGATGTCCAGATATCTGTACATCTGTATAAATATCGATGGCCTACACGTATGCAGTTATCTGTCTTCTTGTGTATATCCGTATACCTGTGTGTTCATAGAGGAGGTCTACGTGGGTGTGTGTCTCTATCTGTCTGTGTAAATCTCGTCTCCACATTGACAGATATATGCTACATCCCTGTAGCTCTTTATCTGTCTGTTATCTACGTATCTCTCTAAACACTTGTCTCCGAGCGTACGTGTGTAGCTCCCTGTGGAAGCTATCCGGGGCTGGCATGTATGCTGCCCTCTGGTATGGTTGCTGCTGCTGCTGCTGCGACTACCGTGGCCCCGGTCCGGGATGTTTTGCTTCTGCCATTCTTCTCCCGCCGGCGGGCTTGGTGCCAGGCGTCCGGGTTCCACGTCAGGCGCCAGCAGAGAGGACTGGCGTTGTGTCTACTTTCCGTGAAAACGTCTTGGGTGTCTAGCCGCCAGCGTGACTCTTGGGAAGGTGGTAGTCTTTCTTTGTAGTGGTGGGTGACACATGCAACACTGCTGCCGTTTCCTTGTCGTGCTGCGGCGTACACCACTGAAGGTCTTTTCTTCTGTCTTTGCTGCAAGAGTTAAATTTACGAGTTGTAATTTCCCACCACCACCGGCGGACACATCTTCTTCTCCTGGTGAACTGCTGCTGTCCCCCGTACGTCTCTCTCGATTTTTGTCTTGCGCTCTTGCGATGTCTCGTGAGGTGCCAAATGTTCGTTGATGCCTCAGTGGGAAAAGAACGGCGTGTTTATGTCCTGCAGCGATGTGTATCTGTCTGTGTAGATATACATGGACATCATCGGGATGTTTGTTTGTAGTCACTATGTTGCTATATACGCACATGTGTGTATGCGTACATATGCATAAATGCGTGTATATCTATATATATGTGTGTGTGACTGGATAAGTAGTTAGAAGTATACATATACATATATATATATGTATGTATATGTGCCCGTGTGGTTTGACGTTTGTATATCGACCGATGCAGGCAGGTGCGCGTGTGACACGCGTATGTGCTGTCTGCTTTTAGAGCTGTGTCTGTGGTCGTCGATTAGTGAAGTTTGTTTCTTGCTGTCGTATATATATGTGCATATACGCATATGTGTGTTTCTGTGTGCCTTGGCTGTAAATACGTGTTTGCGAGTATCTTTCGTGGACCGAGGCTGCGGTTCGGCTGCTTCCGTCGTGGGCTGGTGAGTTTGTTCTCAGTGTTGTTTCTTAGCTGGCCACGGCGAGCGCGCCACCCGTTGGCGCCTTCGTATCTCTCCCCACGTGTCCTCGTTTTGTTTCTCTTCCCCGCAGGGACTCCGAGGTCCTCTTCCTGCTGTCGGATGCCTGCCTTTTCTCGCTTGTGTGGTGGCAGCGATGTGTTGCGCGTCTTCTCTCCATTGCCTCTGTGCTGCTGCATCTGCGGATATTCTTCTTCAGATCCTCTGGTATCTGTTTAGAGAGCGGGAGAGAGCACCGCACATGTACAGATGTAGGGAGCGGGAGAGAGCAGATTTTGTGTAGACACACGTAGAGAGCGACAGAGTGGAGTACACATTCACGGGAAGTTCCCACGTAGGTAACTCGTGGTCGGCGTCTCTTTGCTGTTATTGCAGCTTGTTTTTTCTGTTGTGGTTTGTTGCCTCTTTCTTATTTTGTCGGAGCTTTTTTGTTTTTCCGCTGCTGTATCTCTGCTTCTCTTCTTCTCCCACTGACTGTGATGTAGTGGCTGGACCTGCTTCTTTTTTTTGTGCTGGTATATCGACGCTTCCTGGCCACCACTTCTCGAGACTCGCGCGTCTGTGTGTAGACTCACTCGAACAAATACATGCCTATATATATATGTAGGGGTCAGCAGTGTACATTTTTGTATATACACGTATGCGCATACATATATATATATATGCGTATACGCGTGTGTGTTTGTCTGCATGTGGGTGGGTGACCAAGAGAGCAGGAAGTTGTTGCTGGTGCGATTCTGCCTTCCTGTGTGGGTGCGGTGTCTCCAGCTGTGTAGGGATATAGTGGACGTGAACATGCGGTGTGGAAAGGCGTATTTGCGGCCACGGCTGCCTGCTGCTGCAAAACAGGCGATGTATCTGCAGCTGCAGCAGCAGCAGCAGAGCAGCAGCAGCGTCGGCGACGGAGGGGAAGAGGTAATGAGCAGCGAAGAGGAAGAAGAGGAGGACGGGGGTCGCAGCACGTGGAAGGCAAGTGGCAAGAGGGGAAGCAAGGGGAGACCGGGACGGCGGAGGAGCAGCGCCAGACCAAGCAACAGCAACGGCGCGGAAGAAGAGGAGCACCAGGAGGCGGAGATGGAGGAAGAAGACGAGAACGGGGAAGGAGGAAGAGGAGTAGCAGCGAAGGCGGAAAAGAACAAGGAACACTTGTGTGTGGCGCTCCCGCAGCGGCGGTGGATGCGACAACTAGATCAGAAGCTGCTGCTGCTATTGAAGAAGATAGAAAAGATGCAGGAAAACCTGCCTGCTGCCCTTGAGGAAGAAACGCCGATCATCAGCCTGAAGTGGAATGCTTTCTGCCACGAGGTCAGCAGGCGAGAAGGGCCCCGAGACGCGACGCCCAGCGGAGTTGAAGGGGCAGGAGGGAAAATAAGTAGCTGTAGTTGTCCCCCGTGTCTTCAACGGGCAGAGAGAAGCGGGAGGGTTTAGGCGACGGGACTGGATTTACGTGGAAACAGTCTTCTTGCCTAGTTACGTGCACAAGTGCATGCAGACGTTTACCCGTACGTTAAAATAGTGTATACAGATATAGAGGCGTGCCCGCGGAGAGATGGGGCCAGTTTTCTGTAGCGATGCACATGCTATCGAAGGGAAGTTGAAATCGGCAAGAGTCGTGGGGGACGCCGGAGAGAGAAATGGCGATGAGGAAGCGATGTAGAGGACGTGAAGATACCCCAAAAAAGCACAGACGACCAGATGCCAATATTAGAGACATAATTACGGTGGGAGAGAGAGAGGGACGACAGCACGACGACAGAGTTGCCAGGGAGAAGAAGGACGAGAGAAAAAAGGAGGAGACGGAGGGGATGCGGTTCAAGAGGGGAAACTCGTGTGGACACTTCAGGGGGAGAGGTAGAGACACAGAGAAAAAGAGTCAGCGAACGCTCGCGAAGGAGAGAGCGCTCTGCGTTAGACGTACGCGTCGATGTACATGAAGAGGGAAGAAAGGAGAGCAACAGGTAGGTCCCTGGCGAAGACGGAATAGACACAGGCGGGGAGACAGCAAAGAAACGGCGTATGGGCCACGAGCAATGTCTGTGCTACATGTGTGTATGTCTGCACATGGTGCCTTAATGTATATTACAGAGAGAGACGGACAGCGGCATATAGATGCACGAAAGCTACACTAGCACACACACGTTTTTGCACGAGTGTAAAGGGGGCAAACCGTGCGTGTTGGCGCAGCCGTCACGAGGAGACGGAGGCAGTTCGGCTGCTGCGCAGAAGACGCGCGAAAAAAGAGAGAGAGAGCGCGTTGGGGGACGTGTTTCAGCGGAAAACCACATGCTCTGCAGAAGAAGCAGAGCGTTTCCTTCGGTGTTTCCTGTAACTCTGGATGTGACTGCATGTGATCCTGGACATACGTGTGGTCGCGCGGAAGAAGGAAGCAAGAGGGACAAGTGCCGCGCGGAGAAGTGTTTGCTTGCGTGCGTTTGCGTGTGGGTGGCGGCTGCGCGGCGCAGAAAGTCTTCGAAGACGACGAGCACAAGCATCGTTGCCGGCTCTGCAACAAGCCGTTCAAGGCCCCGCACTTCGTTTTCAAACATCTCCGGAAGAAGCACGAAGAAGAATTGAATTTTATCATCGAGAGGGTGAGCCACAGACAACAGCTGCCTGCCCGACGTTTCTCCCAAAAAGTTCAGCAGTTTCCCCACACGAGAGCAAGACACACGTATGTAACGAGGCACGCGCGTTTCGATCGCTGTGGCGCCGTCTCTCTCTTTCTTCTCTCTTTCTCAGTATCATGCGCGTGTGTACGCATTTCTTCTCTATCTCTGTTCCTTTCTCCTTTCCCCAATATGTATACGAGTATCCGTATATATATGCCAACACGAACATGTCCACGTGTCGGTAGACACGGGTGTGTGAGAGTCTCCCAGCCTGAAAGTTGACGTGGACGCGTGCGTGGTACGTGTGGGTCTAAGTTCCGGTGTCTGTACACCTCGCGTGTTGCAGGTACACTGAACGACCAGCAAACGGGTTTTCGCTCGCTGCTTGTCTCTAGTCGCCTGCTTGTCGGGTGCAGACTTCGACAATTCTACCCGCGTGTCCTGCTGCTTCTCGTTCCTCCTACTGGCACACAAAAGGCTCGTCGGGAAGCTCCAGCTGGGACGCGGGTTATTCCCTCGCAGGAACGTTCCGTCCGTGGGGGGGACGCGTGAACGTCTGTGTATGTGTATGAAGTGTGAAGTAACTGTTTGAGTGCCCTGCGGCGCATGCCAGCAGGTTGCTACCTCTTTTCCTGGGAAGATCGTCGTCTAACCTGCAGAGGCAACAGGCACTCAGCTGCTCGCGTGTGCCACACGTCCGTCCCTCGTAGTGGGGTGCACACGCGTCCTTGCGTACCTCTGCTCGTGTGTGGGTGCAGCCGACGTAAATTCACTTACACGACGCAGAGTAGTACCGGGGGGAGTTCATTTTTTAAGTAGGAGGAAATGCGTGGATTTAGTGGACCACACTGTCAGTGTACTTACAGAATGCTGGTGAAGTCCTAAGAAGGGAAAGTTTACGTGGGATGTGCGGATGTCCTGGACATTTTTGCTGCAGTACGCTAGCATCGTCATGAAGGAGGCGTACATGAGAGATCCGGCAAAGCCGCTTGTTTTAGCAACGGGCGCAGCGGGAGGCAAGGCTCGCAGCAGCGCCGGCGGGAGAGAAGAAGACGTCCCGCCGAACGCAGCAGCAAGCAGTCTGCAGGCAGCGCAGTATGGGTGGGGCTACACGCATCCCCCTGCTCCGCCACCTGCGACAGGTGCAGTGCCAGGAGCAACGAATCAGGCAGCGGGCTGGCCTTCTTCTCTTCCGCCAGGAGCGCCACCTCCGGCCGCTCCTCCCTCAATGCCCGGCGCTGGGGCGCCCCCTCACTACGGCGTCGTTTTCGTACCAGACAGGAACATGCATGTTGCAGGTGAGCGCTTTGCGTCTCTTGCTGTATATTCGCATCGGGGTCTGTGTGTTACAGAAATCTGCAAGTGTGAATTATTCGTGTGAACGTGCGCAAAATGTACACACATCTGTATAGCGGCACATTTATATATATAATATATATATGTACGTGTGTGTATATGCGTATGTTTATTCAAACATACGTGTGTGTCTACTTGAATACCACCGAGGTGGACCGAATTTTCTTGTTGTGCGTCGTGTACAATCTACACGAACTTGAACATGCGTATATGTATATATATACACCTACTTTTTCGCAGTTGAAAGTCGTATTAGTTGGTGGGTGTGTCGCGTGTCCATAGTTGTAAGAAGACGTATATATACACATTTCCGTAAGTACGTAGGAGCGTGTACGCGTACGTGTGCGCTGAGGCACGTCTTATATTGCGAGGAGGATAAGTGGTTGCCATTTCTTTTGAGAGCAACTCTTGTGTGGGGCGTGTCTTTCTCTTTTTTCCACTTATGAGTCATGGCGAATACCGTCGTGTAATTCTGTGTCTCTGGGAAAAGACACCAAGGGACAGAGCGTAGCTTCGCCACCCTCCGTTATATTGATATATATATATATATATGTGTACATGTGTACGTATGTATATATGTATATATATACATGTATACGTATGTGTGTATATATATATATATGTATACGTGTGTACATGTTGCTATGTAGACGGGGGCATCCAGAAAAGGCCGCGTGTTTTTTTTTCTGCAGAATCATGTGCTGGCATGCGCCTGCGTAGGTATTTGTGTTGACTTGAAGCAGCAGGGAGAGGAAGAAGAGGAATCGACGCACCGCTAAGAACAAGAAAAGGCACGGAAGCAGTCAGTAGCCAGCCTCGCGTAGGGTGCACCTCTTGTCGAGAACGTGTCTCGTGTGGCTGCAGCGCTCCGGGGCAGTTGACAAACAGACTTCTCGCGCGTTTCTGCCCGCACACGTGCCATTCCTTTTTTGTGGGGGTTGCTGCAGTCTACAAGGTCGACACTTTTTTCTCTTGTCATGTGGTGTGCCGCCCTCGGTCTCACTTCGCCAGCGTGACACGCGTAGAGAACAAAGCGTCGTGAGAAGCATCTGTCTGTGCGAGCAACATGCAGAGGCGTGGCGAATCTCGCACAGATTGTCGAAGCGACAAGATTGCCGTCTTCTCAAAGTTCGTCCGGATCATGTGCCGGGGGGGAGCGATCCACCAGTGCTCTTAGCTAGGGGTTCATTCGGTTTCCTTGTAGAAAGAAGGTTTGTTGTTTCCACGTAGGAACTTCTTAAGGCCCCAACTCCAGCGGCGTCGCTCCACCTGATAGTCAGCAAGTCAGGAAGCTTGCTTAGTGTGTTGCCCTGCTGCGTTTCTTTGCTGAAACACACCATGCGTACGTGCTCAACCACACACACATACATTCACATGTATATATATATATGGGTATATGAACGTGCATGTATGTGTGTTTGTGTGGATCTGTATACGTGTGCGTACACCGCCACATATAGGTATACATGTGCACACGTGTGTACCCATTCACATATTTATGTATTCATACGTGGGTATATGGCCGTGGGTATGTCTACTTGTGTGGACGTGTACACATGTGTGTATATCTCCACATGTAGGTGTACGTGCGCACACTAGTATACTCGTTCACATATAGATATATATATTCACGGGTATGTGGACATATGTCTATGCTTTTTTGTGTGGATTTGTATACACGTGTGTTCACTTCCGTATATAGGGTATACGTGGGCACGCGTTTGTAGCCACCTATGTAGGTAGAGCGCCTTTGTGACCTTGTCGAATCTGCGGTAGTAGGTCTCGTTCCGTGCCTGAGGGGACTAAAGACGTGGCTCCCACCACTGCCGCGAATCACGTAGCGAAGGAGTACCGAGGGGAAGGGCTCCTGCTGCTGCATGAGACGGCGAAGAGGCCGGTGCGACTGGCGGGGTGCCGGTGCTTCCGTTGTAGCGGGGAGCAAGCGTGAAGAGGAACAGGAAGAGAAGGTGCAAGGGACAGCGGGAGAATGGGATAATAGGAGAAAATGATGTTTCAGGAGGAGAGGAGACACAAGAGAAACGGAGAAGGGGAGGAGGGATATGCCAGCGTGCGTGCAGTCTCCCGGCACCGGCTTCCTTTCCTCACCGGAACACGGTGCAGCAGTTCCGCTTGAAACAGGACACACACCGCCCAACCGAGTGTCAGTCGGCTGTCTGCCGCATTTAGATAGAGAGGAACAGCGAGGAGACTGGGATACATGAATGTATACATATATATATACATATGTGGACGTAGGTGTAGATGTCTGTATTGTATACTTGGGCACAGGGTGCGGAACTGCTACAACGTCCCGCAGCAGCCTGTCAAAGACACGAAGTTTAACACGGAGAACGGGACGCGAATGTGCAAATTTTTCCCTGCGAACTGTTCACGAACGAGCTTTTCCAGGGCGACACGTGCGTGGAACTGTTCACGAAAGAGCTTTTCCAGGGTCACACGTGCGCGGGGCAGGAAGGGGTCGACGGGCCGCGTGTCTGCGGCGTTCCCTTCTGCTCATGTGCAGCATGCTTTTCGTCGTTGCTGACGAACAAGGATTTGCTTCAGAAAGGAGAAGCGTTGCGGGTGTTCTTTTCACAGATGTATTTCTGCGTGCGTCTCTGTGCCTCTGTGTCAGTCTTTCTCCGTCCTCCTCTCCTCCGTCTTTCTCTCCTGCTCTCTCTGTCCTTCTCTCCCAGGTGCTTTCCTCTCTTTCGACGTGTTCGCGCGCGTGCTTCAAGACAAAGAAGAACAAAGGTCCAGCGTGCGTCTGATTTCTATCTCGTGCTGACTGTCTGCGAGTGTCCAGTTGAGAGAGTACACTGCTTGTGAGGGGCCTCTCTCTGCGTCGTCTTGTGTGGGTGTGTATCGCTGTGATGCGGCGTCCCTGAGAGCACCTGGTTTAAGCGAAGAGGACGGGGTTGTGAAGACCAGAACAATACGTAGGGTGTGCCCAC
The DNA here is from genome assembly GCA_000727475.1 of Sarcocystis neurona. Classification (NCBI taxonomy): domain Eukaryota; phylum Apicomplexa; class Conoidasida; order Eucoccidiorida; family Sarcocystidae; genus Sarcocystis; species Sarcocystis neurona. The sequence continues at coordinate 3,557,434 of KL647291.1, read as the reverse complement.
CCCCTGCGTGCAACACCCTTTCGAGTTGTCTGCAGTTCGACGCATTGGGGCCGCGTGTGTCTTTCTTCGCACTTACGTGCCACCAGGAAAGACGTGTCTGTTCTCCCCGTGCCTGTCGTGCACTTGCTGAAGCGCGCACGTGAAGGCACATAAATGTGTCGTCGGGTTTTCTTCTTTCTTCGTGTCTCTTCCTCTCTCTTTCAGGCACTCACCCGGTGTATGCAGCGGGTGCCCCGCCTGGGGGCGTTTTAACGCATCCGGTGGCGCCGCCCTCTTCGCAGTATTACCCCTTTGGTAGGCAAACACTGCGTGCTCGACGGAGTTCTGTTGTACAGGGTTGGACAATTGCGACCACACGTCTAGTCGAAAAACGGGCAGAAAGATACCCTGTAAGAGTTTTCCCGTAGTTGTGAATGACCACTTCGTGGTTACGATGCTGTGCGACGGTGGTCGACCTTAGTACGACTGGACGCGCGAGCGTCTACGTGAGCGCGTCCTGATTAGTGTGCGTGTGGGGCCTTGTTACACAGCGTACCAAGAGAACAAAGCTCCAGAGCAGAGCCCAAAACGGTGCGCGGCGTCGCGCGCCTGAATTTATTCTCTCTTTTTTCCTGTTGCTGTCTATTATGTATGGATATATAATACTTACGTATATGCGTGTGTAGGCGCTTTTCTACATTCTCACACCTACGCGCGCGTATATTTTCACCTGTAGTTGTAGGTGCACATACGTGTGTACGTTCCTCTTGCACGTGCGCAGCCCTCTGTGCATCCTTGTGCATATACGTAAGACCTTTTTCTGGTCTGTTCCTCGTCTGCGACTCCTTGTCGCCCGCTGCGACACGCGTGTACGCCCACGTGCGTGAAGAGACTACACCGTAGGATGCAAAGAGTTGCGAGTGTGTCAAGCCTCGCACTAACGTGACAGGACGTCCGGCGAAGACACCGTGCCACGAGCGTCGTTTCTCTGCTGTGGTGACCTCGTTGTAAGAAGTAGCGTGCCTTAGAAGATGTGTGTGCAGCATGTGTGCAGGCCTGAAAGGACTGCACCTGTGTACATCCCGTTCTGTGCGCCTTGATACAACTTGTACGTCGTCACGCGCGTTGTTGTTTCTGCGGGCAGGGCGGCGGTGCGTGGACATTTGTATGTGTATGTGAGCGTCTACGCAGCTGAGTTTTGTATACTAACGCATGTAGACTTGTAGGGACATGTGCGTAACGGACATACAGCGGGGCGTGCACATGCGCGTATCTGTAGGTGCACTTGCAGGTTCAGATTTGAAGGGATCCGCGACCTGCCGCCGTCCCTGTGGCGGACAATCGTACGCGCCTCTTTTCGTTCACAAGTCTCTGCCTGCGCGCGCATTTGTGTGTGTGTGTGTGTGTACACAGTTGCTTCCGCATGTAGACGTGTGTAAAGAGTTACTTGAAGGCTATCATGTAGCGGCTGAAACCCCTTCAGATATTTACGCCCATTTGTGCGTCTTGTTGTGAAAAAGGAGGTGGAGCAAGTGTGGCTCTACACATCAGAGAGTTGTGAGGAGAAGCATTGTAAGTGTTGGTGCACATGCTTATGCGTGCGTGTGTGTGGATTGAAGGGGGAGCTTTCGTCCCGCCTCACGTTGTCTACGGCGGTGCAGTGACGAATTTTGGAGCCCCGGCCGCGGTTGTCACGCCCCGAAGACGTGACTGGGACGCCCCGGAGCCGGTTGCTGCGGTCCTTGCACCAGCTGGGGGTGCTGTTCGACAAGTGAGATAGGACTATTGACGCTTCTTTCCTCCCTGTGGCATCCGTCCGATATGTGGGGTTACGCATGCGTATATCTCGGAAGGAGCACCCGAATACGGAGGTGTGGTTCTGCTGGTTGCGCCTGCCCTGTGTGTATCTACAAATGTATGTATAAACGTGTGTTTATACATGGATCTGCATCTACCGCTCGCACGCTACCGCTGAGTATACACGGGTTAACACACACACACACACAGACATATCTATGTGGTTGTTCAGATTGAAGCAGGCTTGACTCGCCAACGTTTGGCTTTTGTAGGGAAAGGTATGTATGCTCCTCGGCTGGTGACTGCGCCTAGACTACGTGGAACTCAAACAGACGCAGTCTGTATGTTTCTACTTGTGTTTTTTCGTTGTCAACGCTGCACGCCTGAAGTTGGGGGTTGGCGTGCTCGGTCGCTTTCTCTACGCCCTACTAGCGTGTGGACTTTCTGCGTGCGTGTGCCTCGGAAAATTAAAGTACATGTGTGCACGTTTCTTGCCTGCGCTTAACGAATGTGTGTGTTTGTACGTGTGTATTTAGTGTTGTATAGCTGCGCACACAGGTGTCCCTGTACAAGTACGGACTCAAGGGGATGAGACGCACGTGTCTATCCTTTGGCATGTTTGCAAGCTGGGGGGACCGGTTTCAGCCAGTAGCCGTGTAGACAGTCTTCCTTGCAGTTCTGCTAGGGCGTGCGTGTCATTGCGTGGTTATCTCGACCGAATCCATGGAGCGGAAGACACGTACGAAAAGGCTGCGAGTTGAGCCCTGCTGTAGAGGCGCAGCGTATGCGGCGTGCGCACCAGTTTCGATTCTCCTTTTTCCATCGAGCTACACGTTAAAGCCTGCTTTAGCAGATGCAGTAATAAGGAGTCCGTACATGTGACTTCAGACCAAGGGGAGGCTCTGCAGGTATTCTTGGGCGTGAGCTGCACCCCGTAGCACACCAGGGGTCACATCCGCGTGCAGTGACTACAAATTTGCGATGCCAAAAAATTGCGACAACTGCGTAGGTTGTGTTGAGCACATGTCTTTGTGAATAGGCCAAACGCATCACACCCTCACGTGTATACGCACAAACATGTGCATATACATGTGTGATACGCTGTATCAAGTAAGAGACGAAGACTTCTATACTTGTCGGTGTCGGGGTTTTGGAAGGCAGCATTTACATACCTTTGGGACTGCTACTTTTTTACGTTGCGGCTGTTGCTTGTGTTGCTGCCATTCTTGCAGGTCAACGGTTCTCGCCGTTTAGCTAGCTACGCCGACTTGTGAACTGAACTACGTGCAGAGGCGTTCGCCCACCACCCTGTTAAGAGATCGGTTTGACAAGCGAAGCGAATCCATTGTTACAACTCTTCAAAGAAATTTCGCTCCGATTGTTAGCGAGAATGTTGTATCGATAGAGACATTTTGCGGCCGTGCAGCTGGCGTGCATTATCGCAGGTGGCTTGCTTGTCAAGCACATGTATTAGGATGTACGTGTACGTGTGTATACTGCAAAGTGTACGCGTATACACACGTAGACGCGTATTCAAGTAGTGCTAAGCCGCGTCCTGTATACGGCTGCGAGCCATGGTCGGTATCAGACTGCATGGCCGTCTTAATCATCTTTCTTTTTAGCCGCGAATAATGTCGCTGGTAATTCTACAGTCTGTGTGCACATGTGTTTTCCGTCTGCGCGCGGCAAGTGCGTCCTTTTCCACTTTTTTCCGGCGTGGGCGTACGTGCGTATAGGTGGCAACATAGCGGGACCAACTTTTTCCTTCCACTGTCGTGTGTGCAAAAATTTCAGAACTCCAGGTCGGATGCAGTGCTCCGACAGCTGCTGTTTGTGTGACTCTTGTATTCCACCCAAGCCACAGCATGGGGTTCTGCAATCACATGACGGGCCTGTTGTCAATTCAGATGAGGAACTCGTGCGGGTGAAGAGACTGTCCGCATGCTCCCTAGAGTACAGTGCAGCGGTGGAGTCTTCGCGTGCGGGCGTTGCTCATGCATTCTTGGAAAGTACTGCAGGTGTCTTTACGCAGCAGCAAACGTAAATTTTGCGTTGACACTTAGCTGCTGTTATTACATGTGCGACTGTCGCACCTGTACGATGAGCCGGAGCTGTTGTGCACTCACGGAGGCTCCTTTGTCAAGAGTGAGAACGCCGGGCAGCCAGTCGATGCAGAACGAGGTGATTATCGCGGCAGACCGCTCTACACCGTGATTGATGATCGTACGTACACAACCTCCACCACTGCGTGGGCGTGACTGAATGAAAGAGAGAAAAAGGGACTCGACTCGTTGGTTGGAGAAGAACCCCATCTGAATAGCACGAAAGGCGGTCGGCTGGCAAAGGGAATTCAAATCACTTGTGAGCGCAGCCGCACTCAGTCGGAGCCGGCTGGTAGGGCAAGGAGGCGAAGACACCTGAAGGACATGTACAATTAGCTTCCAAATTTCGCTTTCACCTCGAGGAGACAGCGGAGGCTTAAAAAGTGGGTGTTCTTCTTATCTGAGTAATTTTCGTGGACTGGACTGCGGCTTTGCGGGGGCCGTGTGTTTCCTGGTAGCACTGCGGCATGCGCACGCGTTTGCGTGAAGTAGTATACCCAGCGCAACGACTTTTGCGCACTTTGCAGGAGCTATCAGTAACCTGCGTATCTATCCATAGATACACAGAACAGAGCAGGGGCCCGGCGTATCGCTTTGGGGGTAACATGAGTGAACGTTGTTCTGCGCGGTGGGCCTCAATGGTGTAGGTGTACCTGAATCCCCCCTTTACTAGAAGTTATTAGTTGAATTCGTGCGGCGAGTGTCCAGAGTGCGGTACATGCAAGCAGTAGTACCGTGCCTTCCAATAGCTGCGGTGGTGCGCTGGCACAGTCTGAAGAAAGCACGAGGTGCAGAAGTGTCAAGTGTCACTTGTAGGGAGAAAAAGGATTCTTCCCGAGGTATAGATGGCTCTTCCTGAGAGTTTTCAGGCTGCGGCACGCTGGTGTCCCAGTGCCCGTGCCCGGCGATGTTGTCATTCGTACGTTTTCAAAACAGGCGTGCACGAAGTGCTGGTAGGTACGCAGCAGGGCTGGGGACACGCACACGTACACTTACCATGGATGCGCCTCGTTCTCCACATCACTTATTTGTCCCCTGGACTCCAGTACTTTGACGGAGATTGACTCAAACCAAGCGTAGAAATTGTCTCCTTGACGGCGATGATTTCGGTCTCATCTGCTACAACGCACCTGAAGGCTGCGCGTGTTCGTATATCTACCAGATGGGAAGTTAGGCATTCATACATCAACCGTCGGCTCTTACCAGTCTGGGTGAACTTGTCAAGTACCGCGCATACGGCTAGACACTCAGAGTTTGATTCCACTAAAACAGCGCCTGTGAAGTTTACGCTTCACTTTGTTTCACCATACATAAAACTAGACACCAGTAGTAGGAGGACCTACTTCTCCACACAAGAGTGGATACGCTGTCTTCTTCCCGAAAATGCTTTGCTGCGCCAGAACGGCCCCCGACGCGTTAATTACGCATTACTAGAAAGGTACTCAGCTGCAGGTGCATGCGCCGTTATACCAAGCTTCCGCATAACTACAGCGTTTGCCACTAGGGCAACCGCACTGGATTAGCCTCACGACTCTTTGCAGAAGCGATTTATTCTACGCACGTTGGACAGGCAGATTTCAACGGGAGATTTTTACGAGAAAAACAACAGTACAAAATATTGCGGCGTACCAAAACCAACGCTCCTGTTAGCTGAATGTGGTTCCGGACACATGCGCATGAGTTTCGTGCGCTTATCCAGGAACAGCTTCTACTGTTTGCGTGTATTAGCCTACACTCGTGCCTGCAGACATGCAGGCAGGGACTGCCGCGCCTCTGTATCTGCACGTGCGCTGATCTGCACGGATATATTTTGTGTCAATTCGCACGCGTGTGTGTAGCAAAATAGGCTACAAACCGACTGATCTCCATCGGACGCAACACGCCGTCACCTCCAACAGGTGTTTGGTCTGAAGCTACCTGGAAAACAGAAAAAAATCAATAAGTGGCCCGCCAAGTCTACCGTGTAGATGTATTAACAGTAAGCTTTTTCACGTAATAGGGTGCGTAGAGGCGATAACCCCTGCACGTATACGTCGTCTGCTTGCACCGGATTGGCGTCCCTGGGACTGACCCAGGCCACGCAGCAGAAACGCCCCGCATACACGAGTGTTTCCCAACAAGATACCTTCAGTCAAAAATTTCTGTCGTGGGACCCAAAGCAGCGTGACACCGTTTTACACGTTAGCAAACAACGACGGCGACAGCCTCATTGGAGGATTCCAGAGTGCAAAAGAATACGCAGAGGGCTTCGCAAACAACGTAACGCAAACAACTTCCATACGCACACGAATTTATTTGGAATAGGCACAAACTTCCAAATAGACCCTGGTCACTTATAGTGGAGAGCAGCAGAAGCGTGATCTTGGCTGCCTTTCTCTGCAAATCTATCCTTTCGAGTTCCATTGAATGTGATGGTCTGATGCTTCAAACGCTGGGAATTTGTTTGGTGCGAGAATTCATAAATAACATGGAATGTTGCCGCAAATCATGTGAGTGTATCACTTTTTCCGTGCGGAGAATACGGCGTTAAAAAACATTCGGCACACAGCCGCATACAACGAGACGAAACATCGCAAAGTGAACCAAGTCTGGGGACCTCGCTCACTGAGTCGTTGATGAAATGGCATCGCTGTCCAGCACACCCACCGTGTACACTCGCTAGAAGGCAAATCCCATTTTGCATATAGCTGGGTGCGTTCTGGACTGCATCGCCGCATTCGTACACTCAACGCAGGTAGCTGTCAGCCACATCAGATTTTTGCGTCTCCCTGCGGCGTGTTCTGCTTTTCAGAAGGGGAAAGATTCCATTACTGGAGAAAATGTCTTGCGTTTTCCCAGCTGACCGCGCAAGAAATACGCTCTGCACCGTGAAGTAGACAACGGTTTTTTCGGTCTCACTCGTACCTAATCCATACTCACGCTTGTGGTTGACCTACTGAGCACAATAAGAGAACCAAAGGTCTTCTCCCGACTGATCGCCTAATATCACTTGTTTAGTGGTGTAAGCTAATAGGCATTGATTTCACGTACGCTCTACCCGTAAGTCGTGCGAGGTCGTCTCACGGCGGTTGTCTGTAGAACCCTCTTCGTGTAGGTGGTCTGTTTGGGCGGCAAACAGCCGCGCTCTTCGCGCGGCAATCGTCATTCTACCGTGACGATTTCGATGGCTCGGAGTGTGGCTCAGTTGATCAGGTGCACGTATACTCATGTCAATGCATCCGTGAACTCGCTGAAAAGAGGCACTTGGACCAGATACAGAGACTCCTCAGCACAACAAACGTAAGGGTGTTGAGGTGAACCAAAGAACACCTACGTAGCTCCGTCCTCGCTGCTGATCTATCTGCCACGTGTTTACCAGTTGTACGTAGAAATGAGACAGAATCTCTCTACCTGGCCACCACACGTTCACTCGTCCATCAATACATAACATATGCCGCGACACCTGCAGTGCGTTGTTTTGTAACCTCCAGGGGTTGCGACCGCGGCCTAGTACACAGCCACGTGTATGATACCAGCCAATTTCTCCTTCAATTTACACCTTTTTTAGTACCACGTTATTCCAATCCTCGCCTCAAAATTCTCTAGGTACGAAGGGTGGTGGAAGAGGAATCATTTAATTCAGAGTTATACCCCTTATCTGTGTTCTGCTTAAAGCATGCTGCGCAGGCTTCACTTTTCGTGTGCATCTCCTCTCGTACGAACGACTAAGTGTATTGTACGTATTTGTAGGCATGTATATGTGTATCGACAACTATAGACACGGGCGAATCCAGCTTTGTCTACTCTTACCTTTCTCTCTTTAAATCACATCTGTCGAACGCAGCGCTTCTCTCCCATGTGATTTCTACGTTGCAACGGGTTTTGCAAGGCGCATAAATCACGGCAGGAAAGCCGGTGGCCTCTGCCGTCGCAGACGCACAAGTCGCAGCCGTTAAACGTTTGGAAACAATTTAAAGGGCACTCCAAAGGGCCAGGGGATGGCCGAACTGCAAAGCATACGCATGCAGACAGAAAAGGGAAGACTCGCCGAAATAAAAGGGCACTGCATACGATGAGCAGCGCGAACAACACGTACGCGAGCGTCGAATTTCCCTCCAGCGGTGCACAGCTGTGGTACACTAGTGCCGGACATTTGCCACTTTCATAAAAGGGACGCAGGGAGCAGAGTTCATGGCAAGGCCCACCGAATCAGCACAAGAATCAATCCGCACTAACTACGTGGGAAGTACTGGAGGCCTAAGCTTCAGTATTACTGCGGCACTGCATAAAAAGTCACATTCTCGAGGCAGGAAACGAGCGCTGAACGCACACTGTAGGAAGTGCAGTGGCGGATGTTGCATCAACGCCAGCAATCACGTATCAAGGCACTGAAGCAAAACACGCGCGTAAGCTTCAAAAAAGGTAGCAGGTGTCAACTGAGTTTTCCTTTTAGCTGTAGAGGAGGTAGCATGCAAGAACAGCACGTACTCCATTTCTTGAACTCCCGGAAGTGGCTGTCATTCGCAGTTTAATGCGGAAGTCGCGATACCAAAAAGTTACTCCAGTCAATCACATACCAGCTCAATATCTGAGAAGCGCGTGCGTACCCACGACGATAGAAACACTGTTGCTTTGAAGGGTGGAAGATACGCCTGTTAGGTGTATCACGAGGAATGAACGCAATGCAGTATTTAGACTGAGGAGGTGTTCACGGGAAGTATATGATTGCTAACAATAGTCTGTATTACTTTTTCTGAAGAGTACAAAAGTACCCCTCTGGTGTGAGTGGTGGTGTGTAATGTGTACTTAGTGCATGGTGTGTGCCACTGAATGACGATATATACTTGCACTTGTAGATGCGCCAGAAGACACAGTTCTGGATACCGTCGGCCCCGCAAACCTCCGACGCACAGCGACACCATCAGCAGCCGCCAGCTATCATGACATCTTAGAGAGACCTGTCACGTGTTTTCCAGCGTACACAAGGGCGACGCGAGTCCATTCGCTGATTATGGGTCTAGCTGTTCACGCAAATCATTCCCTGTACGCCCCTGCAGCATTTGAGTGTCTTGTTGTCATTGGTTACCTTGCAAACACGTTGGAGCCGTAGCCATTCTGCGACACCAGCGCGGCCTACATGTGGGGGCAGCATTCGCGTTGAAGCATTGACACGTAGTGCATCCGTCAAAGAAGACTTCACAGTCCAAGGGGCATCGAGCAGGGGGGCCCAAATAGGGTCCTACATCCCTCCCAGAAAGGTCGGTTTCGATGTCTGCTCTGGGTGCCGATCCTGGGCTTCCCCTGCTGGTGGTGGTTGTAGCGCTGCTTTGCTGTGGCCTTCCGTCGGAGGGGCGCTGCTGTTGCAGCTGTCCGGGTTGACTCTGCTGTCTCTGCAGCGGCAGTAGCTGTGAACTGAGCAGCTGCTGCTGCGGACTGAGTGCCTGTTGCTGCATTTGTTGCCTCAGCAGCTGCAGTAGATTGTCTAGAGGCGACTGCGTCTCTGGAGAGCGCTCTGCTGTTACGACTGCCTGAGGTTCAGTCCTACTGCCTTGCTCGTTCGCACCCACCGATGGCGTGTTCCCCCTGCTATCTGGCGACTCCTCAGGGGATGCTCTTTTGGTCCCTGCACCTGGAGGAGGAGCAGGGGTTTGCAGCAGCTGTACCAGGGCAGCGGCAGCGGCCGCTCCTGCCTCCGTGTTGCCGCTTCCAGACGTCAGAACCTCCTGGTACGCAGCCATCAACGCTTCTGTAGGTGAAGATGATGAAATGGTCACCTCTTGTGTGACTGACGGTGAACGTTTAGCATCAGGTTCATTCGTCGGCGTTGCTATATCTTCTTGCGCTTCTTCATGTGCCTCCTCTGACGGTGTTTGCGGTCGGGCGTCAGGCTCTGCACGAGGCGGTGGGGGAGATGCTTCTCTTTGCTGTTGAGACCCTTCTGCATTGCCTGGTAGAATACCTGCGCTACTGTTCTCCACTGCTTTGGCTTCACCTGCTAGCCTAACCGCCCTTGAAGCTGCTTCTAAAGCTGCTTCTACTGTCGCTCTCGTAGCTGGGTTGATCTCCATCAAAATTTTGGTCAGTGAGTGTACTCCAAGATTGTTCAGCGGTGGGGGACTCTCTTCTACCTCTTCCATTTCGTCCTGCCTTTCTTCGTTTCTGGCCGCATCTTGCGTGCTCGGTCGCGTGCTTGCTGCAACGAAGGTGTCATCCATCTTGTCTTCCTGCGTGGTGCTGTCTTCTCGTAAAATGGGGACGCCAGCAATTGCAGCGGGAGCAGCAGGAGCCCTCTCAAGTGCTTCGTGGGATGGTGCAGGACGTGTTTCACTCAAAACACTGGGTTCAGGTGAGGGGGACGGCTGCACACTTGCTCCGGGAGTGGCAGGAGGCGCTGCGTGACGAGATGTAACGGCTTGAGTAGAGGGGCCTCGACCGTTACGAGACGCTGTTTCTTCCGCTGCAATAGCAGAGTCAGCGGCTGAATCAAAATCGACAAGCTGTTCCTCATCGGTCGGGTTATTCTCTATTGTGGGTTTTGGACGTCGTCTTCGAGGCTTTACTCCATCATCCCATTGGCCGTAGGGCACGGCAAGCAGAGTGTGAGGAAGGGTGTCGAATAAATCGCCAAGCTGCCCGGTCTCTTTCGACTCTACGAGACAACAGGCAAGAGCTGTTCTGTTTGTCTCACCTTGAGGGTCAATCCTTGCTGTCGCAGCAACGCAGTAGCGCGAGCACACCACTCGCCCAGAAAAACAACCGCAAACCGAGCACCCTTGACGCCACAAAGAGCACGCGACTTCCTTCAAGGAGCTTCGCCGACTGGATTGCTGGGAAGGACCTCCGGAGAATTTCCAAGAAGCCGATTCCGCAGCAGCTTCGCGGAGAAAAGCGAAGGCTTCATCATCCGCAGGACAGAGGCGAAGATCTTCCTCCTCGAAATCCACGTCGCCACTTGCCTGAAGCCCGGAAGCTTGTAATATCTCGTTGAACTTAGATAGCTCCTCGTAAGATATTTGACGATCTGGTCCTTCATTATTTCTTCTACCGTCCAGCGAAACCTGGTGAACACTGGCGCACTTCCTGGCAGTCCAGAGCGCAGCAGCAGCTTCACGGCGGTACCGCCTTGCGGTAAGGACCTTCAACCGATTCCGAATTCTTTCCTCCTCGTCGTCGTCTTCTTTTGGGCACGTCGGCCTTTGTTGTCGCTTCTTTTGTGAGTCGTCCAACTGTTTTTTCTCGTCGAGTTCTACCGTCGTCGAGTTGGCTTCCTCTCTGCCCTCACTCCGCCATTCTGCACGACTGTCTTTTTCCGCTGACGCCGACTTACTGTCGGAGGTATCTCCACTGCCTACTACGCTTGTTCCTGTATCCTCGCTTCGTTCCACAAGCGTGTCAGTTTCAGCACGACTGCTCGAACCTGCTGGTACTGTGCCCTGCGTAGTGGGCTGATCATCTGCGAACAAGGTTGTGTCAGAAAACCTTTTCTCGAGCATTTCTCGGAGGTCGTGTACCAGCGCGATCTGCGCAAGCAAAGCAGACGGCGGAGAACGGTTTTGCTCGCGTCCTAATTCGTCTGCCCTTTTTTGCAGCTGCTGTTCTCGCTGAGCAAGGAACTCGAGCAAATATTGCTCCGTACCTGCTAAAGGGCTTGCACCCCTAGTCACTCCGTGAAAGTCCTCGTCTTCTCTCGTCTCACCACTGGTATCTCCATGGCCGCCACCGTGGGCTCTTTTTTGGTCTTTGTCACTTCCTCTGTCCTCCGAGTCTTCCCTTTTTATCGTGTCTTGCTGTTCTTTTCTATCTGCACGTGTTGGCGGGGAAGTATCGAGCGGGTCTTCTGTTCTTTGTGCACCACCTCCCTCAAGCTGTGCGCGTCTTCTCTTCTTCGCTTCAAGTAACCCATCAACGACATTTCTCCTGTCGGCGATTGCATGTTGAGGTTTGCCTTCTCCTATCCCTGTGGGTTGCTGCTCTTCGCCTGTCTCAACCCGCTGAGGATCTTGTGTTTTCTTCTTTGGAAGTGGCGGTAAATCCAACTCCGCAAATACGGGTTTAACACCGTGTACTTCACTGTTAAGGTTATCTCCGTAGACGTCTTTCTCCTGCGTTTCGCCACCTTCAGAAGCACTCCCGCCGTCACTGTGGACGTCTTCCTTCTGTTTAGTACTTCCTTTTCTAACGTCGACCTCTTCAAGCGTGGACGGGTTCTGCACGTCTGTTGAAGAAGACAGGTGCGGTATCTGCGAAACGGGTAACCACTCTGGGAGAGAACCGTGCAGAGGAGACAGAGTAGTCATAGGTCCACCTGAACGGCTGCTTCTGGACGTTTGGCTTCGGTTCTGACGGGCCTTTGCCTCTTCACTCAAGTTCCGAAAGCCGCCCACCGACATGGTCCAAGGCCATAGAATCGTATCCACTGCTCCTCCAGCACCTGCCTTCCTAACCTCAGTACCCTCGTCCCGTGGAGCGCGAACTCTAGGCCCCGACATGGTCTTCTTATCTGTTGTATTTTTAGTTAATAACAACACTTCTTCACCTGTAGGGAGTATTCGAACCTCAATGTCTCGTCCTGTCCAGAGGCGTCGGCTAGCTTCTTCTCCGCCTGTTTGTGCTGCTCTCTCTCCATAATTGTCCGGAATACCGAACACCTTCGCGCCTTCGCTAGTTAATGGTTTGCCCTGTAGGTTACTGTGCTCGTCTGTGGACAATTCGCCTCTCTCTTCCACCAATAGCGGTGGGCGTCGTTCGCCTAGTAGTCGCGTGAGCATGCGCCAAGTTCGAGCGTGTTCACTAGAGTTCCCAAGCGCATTGTGGAATGCGTCAACAGTGACGTGGTATGAAGCGTTCTTCGTCGTGAGAGGAGCTAGAGACCGAGCGCGTGTATGAACGTATTCATACTCCACCCGCAGGGAAGGCTGGGATCGGCCTAACAGGGAAAAAGAACAAAAATGTTAGTGCCGAGACGGCATTAGGCTTGACGCTAGTAAGGAAGTAACGAACATTCCCGACCTCGCGTCTTGTGCATTGTTTTTTGGTAGCTCGTGCCACACAAACCACACCTCTAAAGAGTGGAAGCTTGCGTGGGTATAGCGCTGGAAGGCGCCAGACTCCATTGTGCCTCCGCCTTTTGGCAAACGCAACCTCATGCACGAAGCATGCCTCTACACCCCTGGAGCCAGACGAGGGCGCGGGATACAGACACACATTACCTTGTGCTCGTGAATCAGTACACCGCAGTCCACGTGGTCACGTGTGTGCACGTACAGGTGCTACACCCTACATTCCGCGTAGAGGTTCACTTGATTTCAAAGCTAGCACACCACAGTTTCGGCATGTGTATTATTCATTTCCAGCATATAGTGGCGATGCGAGATATGTACATTCGTACGGCAGTATATACTCTTAAGTACTAACAGTATCCAAGAATCGCTCACGTTGTACGCAGCAGTATGGTGCACGTGCGTATTTGTGTTAATAACGAAGTAGGCGTAATTAACTCGTTGCATATCGTACGGGTGCGCCTGATCCGCCATTACTGCGTCGAGTTCCTTCAGACAGTGTATTCCAGGGGAACCGTCTGCTGTTGTAGCTCAGGCAGATGGTGGAAAGGTGGTGCAAGCATGGAGTATCCTGCTCGAACGTGCCGGTTGCTTGTAGTACTAGCGGAGAGCTTCAACCAATGCCGCTCGTATAGTCGTGTACTCGTAAGAAGACAGGCAGCGTAGAAGAGCGAATTTCTCAAGGGTTCACTCATCTGACTCCCCCAGCGTTCATAGTACAGCGGAGCACAGACGAGCACTTTTGCGCGTACGTGGTAGCCTTATAGTGACGGAGTATCTACTGCACGACTGGTGAGCATTCATGTATGCGTGACGCAGCGCACCGAATTGACCCATACAATTTCTGTCTTACGCAAGGTTTTGTGCTAGTGGAAAGTGCATATGATACACTTGCAATATGTCCTTTCACAGACCTTCGACATGGATCTCGCTGGCGTCTGATTTTGCTGTCATTCATCCGCCCTGGTTGATGCCGCTGTTTCCCGTCACAGTTTCCAACGTAATAGTTGTCGTCATTCTTTATACACGGAAGAGCCACTAGACACGAAATGTAACATCGTTCGTCCCATATGTTACATTGTACTGAGCATTGAGTGCTGTTATGAAGTGGTCGGCAGAAGAGCTTTAGGCAGTATAAGGGAATTGAACGGACGGAATTTTAGGGACGGGATTTACAGTTCAATTTATGACTGTCAAGCCCGTGCTAAGTGGCACGGAATACGAGCGAGATTTTAAATGCGTATCCTTTCAGCAGAATTCTGTGCTACACGGTATTATTTTTAGAGAAAAACATTGCTTCAAAATTTTCACAGATGGTTATTGCTGAGCGCGTGTATGGATCTGAGCACATTTAGTGTTAACACGAAAAGCCGCACGCGTAGCACCAGCCCTGAAGACTTTGCTTTTTTGACAGTAGGTGGAGAATTTCTGAGCGTCTACCAGTATGATCTCACGGTGGTCTGCCGCTTCAGGGAGGGAATTGTCGTAGAACTGCGCTGTCGACGTCGCACGAAGAAGAGAACAGTTCACCAGGACAAAGAGCGCGTAAGCTCCTGCCTGATCGTGCGACAGGCGTCGTGTTGGTTGCCTTCCAAGGAATTTCATCGCCTTATATAGCAGTGCTGTACAAATACTGCAGCCCCTCCTGACTAGCACCTTTCGCGTGAAAACAATGGCGAAGAGAAGAAGTCGAAGCGAAGTGATCGAAACAGGTGGTTGAGACTGATGAGAGGGGGTGGAGTGGCGGCTGTTGCATCGCAACAGGAAGAAGGTGAACTGTGTGTGATAGCGGGGCGAGAAGAACAACGCGTGGTCGCGTCTGTCTCCTGGCTGAGAATGACGGAAAAAAATTAAGAAGGAATGGCAATGGAGCAGCGCTTCTGCGCCCACTTTGTGCGCGCAGGCCGGTGCATTGACAAAAGGTTTACCAAGCAAACAGGCTGCAGACCCTTTTTCAGAGGTAGGGCAGGGAACAGGAATAAACATGCCTGCTTTGCTTTCTAGGAGTTTAATTAAATACGTTTGAGACGACCAAGTTTCTCAGCAACACAAACATTTGAGGTTTTGTCCCATAACTGGTTACAACCCCGAGTTTCATGCAGCCCTGTGTAACTGACGGTACGTCACCATTTACGAGAAAGAAGCACAAAGAGAGTCTTTGTAGAAACATCGGAAAAACGTTGGCAACGGAGACTGTTATAAGAAAACTCGAGCGTTAAAAGTATATCGTGCGTCCTTGCCACCGAGTTTTCTGGCAACCCTAGTCGTAGCAGCAGACTTAATGGAGATCTAGGAAGCACGAAAAAGAATTTCGTAGCAGCTTTTTTTGCGTTTTCAACTGTTTGTGGTGAAGAAGCAGAAGTGGTGGTCCTGCGTGTGTGCGAGCGCGTGCGCCCCGCTAGTCGAAGCCTGGTCTTCGTGCCTGTCTTGCACACCCCACGGAACAGCAAGTTCTTGTGCTCCTGCAGATGCTACGATAAGAAGCAACCTATTCCAACACAGGAATTATATGTTCCGCATTTGAACGACGTATGACAGTGACCTCGGAGAGAAATCCTACCTGCATGTGTCCCTGTGTGGCATAGTAACAACTCACGTGTCTTCTTCTAAAAAGCGGTGATCGGCCAATATTTACATTCACATCAGGTATCTGACTGTAAAGTACCTGAATCTCTGACGCTTTACACTTACACATTTGTATATGCGTATACTAGCAGACAGATACATATACAGTCGTAGCATCTCAAAGCCCTAATTATCGAAAGCCAGCTAAGTGCCGTCATGGAATTGCCAAATGACTCTTTCTTCCATAACGTTCGCGTCAGGTGGCACAAAATAGCAAAAGTGGCCTCATGCGGTTCACCGGGGCAAAAACAATCAACAACAATTTCCTCCATCTGGCCCGGCATCGATGTAGATTATGCGTCGATTCCCTTTGTGCGGTACTCCGTAGCTTAGCCGCTGAAAGTTTCCGTGAGCATACAATAGGACAATTTTAAGTTTCGTCAACCCGGTGCGCGATATGGTAGAGACAAGCACAGCTGCTTCCGGCCCAACAGAAGTACGGCACGAAACGAGTGTGCGTCCTCTTCGTCTCTACTCAGTCGATCATTTGTTTACAAGATGTTTGTCTTGAAGCACCTGAAAGACTTCTACAAGTGAACGGCCATGCGAGCAGAGCCCACGATCCGAAGGCATTAAAGTTAGAGGAGCTCCATCACGATATTATGTGACGATAAACGGAGAACTAAGGAGAGCTCGGAGGGGAGGAGAAAATGAGTTGAAGACGACTAAATTCTTTGTCTGTGAATCACCCGCTACACAATACAGAAGGGCGACCTTTTTTATTTGTGATGCATAAGCTCGAAGGAGTACACACGCGGAAAAAGACGAGACCACCAGCCTCTGTATTCCGCTCTGGTGGTATGTTTACTTATACACGCATACATAAAATTGCACTGACCGTCTACGCACGTTCTCCGTGTACGTACAAGTGCGCCGCCAAGACATAAGACGTAAGATGGCATCCGAGTGGAGGCATACGCTGCTGTCGGCATACACACAGATGTATCCTGACAATTTGAGCCAGACTCTCTCAGAGTTCAACGCTGTCTTTCAGGTCGCAGTGCTTGTACGGCAGGATTTGCACACAATAAGGTAGCGTCCGCCCTGCCATAAACGGTACAACTCCTTCACGTGCATCATCTAGTGCGTAAAGAAGAGGCACCTGAAAGCCAACCAGAGTGAGACAATTGAACGCCTTTACTGGCAACTTTTCTCACGGCGCTGCCACAGTCCTGCGACATAAGCCAGCGTGCGGGTAGCTTGAACACGAAGCTGCACTCAATTCACTCAGTAGTAATACGCATATGTCTACTTCAAGTTTGTATGCATCTGCTGCTTACCATACCTACATTCGTGTGTATTTGTAGATATAGATTGGCTCACATGTTGGGGAGCTATGACAAGAAGCCGCCCGACACGGTGGAGCATCCTGGTTATAATCATCATTCCAGCTCTAGCGCCAAAGAACACGCTTCTATGGGAAATTGGGGAAATGCCTGCCGCAGCCGACGAAGGCCGTCGACGCGTGGGGAAGACTCCTGGCATGTGTGCGTTCCATTATGAAAAATAGTGCACAGATACAATAGCAAGTAGAATACTCACCTGCTCAGGCGTTGGGTCGAGTACGACACAGTCGAAGCCCGCAACTAAACCTGTAAACAGCGTGTACACACTGATGTAGTCTTGCAATCGTGCGCTTGTCGACGCACCCTCGAACATACACTGAGGTGCATCGCTTTCTCATGTATCTTGCGAAAATTACGCACACGAGCGCATCTTCTTCTGCAATCTTGTATCTGAAGACTCTTGGACTGACGACAGTGTCAGCTGTCCAACTAGAAATGGCTTAAGCATCCGCTGCCGCAGGTCGTACGCGATACGGCGTACAGAGACAGACGTAGAATCGCCTCCGTATTCTCCTCAACACTGGGCGTGACCAACACCTCTAAATTGTCAAAATCAAGCCCCCTTCCATGGCAGCAGAACCTTTAAAAACGCCGAAAACAATTGATTTTCGCTGGCATACGTGCACCCAGGATAAGAGGCTTCTACAGATCTACACAGGAAACACGGTTTGCGCGTATGACTGACTTCTTTGTTTCAGGCGAAAAAAGCTAGTAGCGTTATCGACCGCGAAGGAGCGGAGCTTGTGAAGGCAGCCGAGTTCTTCAAAGATTTTCGCGAGATACTGGAGGAAAAACGCAGAAGCAAGCGCGACCAACCAGGTGAAGAATGCATAAAAGACAACAATATTGAAGGACCATACACACAGACGTATACGTATGTTGTCGTATATATTTTCACGTGAGCAACCGTATGCGTAAGTGTAGGTATGTGTGAACCAGATGTAAATTATATACATGTGTGCAGGTGATACATACATGTACACGAGGTACAAAAAGGGTTGTGCGCATTTTCTCACGGAGGGTTCCAAATACAGCGACCCCTCTTCGTAGCTGCCGCAGGGAGGACGAGTTATTGCGAAGGAGCGTGTGTTTACGCAGTCCGGCCTGTCGTGGCGGTGCACGTATAGATAGATAGACACAGTTACATCGCTCAGCCTGATAAAAGAAAATTAGCACGACAGAGATTGGTCAACGCGTGCGTAAACACAGAAAATTTTGGTAAGCTGCACGTGCGGACTGTCATACGGAACTGGTTGCGAGTTTGTAAAATTCTCTTTAGCGTCCATTTCCACAGAGGCGCAGACATTATGGAGTGATACAATAGCTGTATTATATCCCCAAGTGACGTATCGTCTAGGTGGCTAGACGAAACGAAGGTACTGTCCCAAAGAGCTGACCGCGAGAAGAAGTGGCTGCGTAAAGACACCCGCAGCCGGAGGCACGCTCTCTTTTTTTTCCCTGAATAGGAGCGCGCACGGAAGGAAGAAGCACGAAGAGGAAATACAGACGGGAAACACTTGCCGTCTCCTTGTTACTTGTTGTTCCTCTGTGGTCGTCTCGACACGAGTGCTCCGAAGTCGGGCGTCGTAGCACTTTTGCTAGAACAAGAGACTCTACCGAGTTGTGTTCTCTGCCTACGACGCCGTGCAGCACGATTGCTCTCGCTACACTGGGCACGTCACACTCACGCGCATAGCACAAGCTTACATGAGATGCGGCGCTGAATCAGATCCAAGAAAAAAGTGGGGGTCGCCTTGTCGCACCACCTGCGGCATACACACTTAAGGAATTGGGGGACTATTCGCTGGTTGTTAACAACTCGGATGGGAAGGAAAGAGACGCCATGTCGTATTCTTGAGGGGCGGTGCTACCTGGTAAAAGAACTTCAAAACTACTTCAACTGGAGCAGCCCTGTGGTGGTGACGTCTTCGTGAAACTTACCTCGCTACAAAAGGCGTGAAGGACAAAGCTCACAGAAGCAGCGGCAGTTGACGCAGGAATCGAGGAGTAGTAGTGGCAACCACAGAATTACTCCCACTGCTAACGGTCGGAGTATTGACAGCAGTGCCCGTGAGTGAAGGCACCCCGGCCGTCCTTGCTAGCACTCCACACGTCGCGGACGGCACAGTTGTGTGCATCTGAGTTTGTATTTTCTTCTTGAGGGGTCTGACCGCTCATTCTGCGTCGTGCTACGTTTGTCGTCTTAAAAGGAGGACTGCATTCGTGTAAAGGGTGCGGTGTGGGGGTCCTTTTAAAGGGAGAGGCAGTGGGACTTGCACGCTTGCAAAGACATATAGATATGGGTACGTTTATATCCATACATACATATATGTGCACACAAAGTGTACACCCATGACTGTCTCAAAGGAAATTAAAATATGTACACACGAAGCCGTACGCAAGCGGAGAGCAGGAAGTCTTTAACAGCGGAGCTGGCGCAGTCTGCTCAAAAAAACTCCACACGGCTTCAGCAGAATACGAAGAAGAACCTACAGACGTCTTCTAGAACAGCGACACGGTGTGAGACGTCGCTTCAGATCCGAAGCGCGTGCGTAGCTTGCAACTCTTGCAAAAGAATTCGAGCCTGGACGTCTGCTGTTCCACGCGTGTCTACCGCGCCGTCTGTAGGAAACGCTACGGCTTCTACTCGCGTATGAAGCCCCTGGCAAAAGCGCCAGTAGTGTTGCTGAGGCTCCAGATCGGTGGTTCGTTGACCCTCGTGTTTTCAATATCAAATACTATTTAATTGTGTACCCCTTCGAGCGTATCTATGTGTACTCTGCCCGCTGCGAGTTCAGCAGAAACGCGCGACCACAGCGCCAACAGTGTGCCACAGGTTTTGCAACTCTCTACGACTGCATCAACTCCTACGTAGCGTCCAGACGTCCACCGAATATGCCTTCGGCCGAGAAATATTACAGCGCAGCACCCCTACCTCTCGCAGAGCTTCCCTATCTTCCCGCGTCTTTGCGAGTGGCTTGCAGAACTTGTGCGGCTGTGCCACGGCCTCGGCGTGGCCACACTTCTCGCTGTTGATGAAATCCGGTCGCAAGACATCATCGACAGTTAGCTGCCAGCAGAGCGGAGGACGCGACGAACAGGCAGTGACATGTCCACAAGGTAGCGCACCTGTTCAGAAGGCCTATACTTTTTCCAACTGGTGTGCTCTGTGTAGTTTTTCCTCCTCATACGTCGTGGTTCCTCGCCCAGTCAGCCGGAACCACACGCGGCTGCAGACGGCAGCTTGTGCCTCTACCCAGCTGTTTAATTTAGAAGGGAAACGAGAACAACAAACCCCCCGCTGTAACAACGGACACGCGCTGTTCTCCTGTCACGCCCTCTGTGTGGAGAAACAGCCGTCCTCTTTAAGTACCTCTACGCAGCGACGAATACAACTAACTCGTGAATCTGTCAGCTCTCTTCAAAAAGAAACTAAATGAAAAGAAAGAGGCGTTTGTGGGAGCCATACTATCCATTCCACGAATGCGCAGCTACATGCGTAGAAACCTGCAGGCACGCCCGCGGCACACGTGCGTAGATCCACACACCAAGCGTACATTTTTACACGAGTACACGCAAGGTCTCTACAGTGGCAGTGAATCCACCCACGAATACATTGAACAAACAAGAAGGGTCGCGCAGGCAGCGTGTGCAGATGCAGATTCTCTCCTCCACCTGATTACATGGATCAAAGTTTTAAAAGTGACGCTGTCCAGGCTGAAGGCCGCGGAGACAGAAAACATGTTTTCCGAGCTAGAATGACTTCAACCCGCCCCCGTCCAACAGCCGGGTATACGCGTGTGTGCACCTGATTTCTCCCGGTGATTACCTGGAGTGCACTCGCTGCAAGTGGGGGACGTACCATGAGGTGGTGAGGAGTAATAGTAGCGGCCACGACATCTTTCGGTTTACTTTGAACGGCGCGGACGGCCGCCGCCGTCGAGACGTGTTCCAACACGATCTGGAGCCTCGGAAAACGTGCATGCAGCTGAGAAAAAATTATTCGACAACAACGGCCTTTACACGAAGCGACAGTGAAAAGAAGGGTGTAAGAAACCCCTTCCGAGCAACACCTTCTTCACTCCACAGCAAGAAACCGTGGCAACGCTCCCCAGCGAATGATTGTAGCCGTGCGCACACACAGAGTTGCTTGGACCGCTGCGTAGGCACGCCTCGAGAGCTTCACTTCACACAGATCTCTTCAGGGCAGTAGTGCTCCTACTCGCCTCGACGCAATGAGTTTACGTAAAAGTGCAGATCGGGCGCGGACGTGTCACTACGAAAGAGGAGATGAAGGCAAAGTGTTCGATGATACCATTTTCCCTTCATCTACCGCGGCACAACCACCCGACGCGCCCAACGAGCAGGTAGATGTCCATACGGAGGAAACCTCCGGAGCTGATTGTCGTGGACGCCAAGAACCTACGAACGCAAAGCTCTCCATGACTCATTACCAGCAGCAGCAGGGGCGCAACAATATACAGACTCACACCGCCGCAGATACACATGTCTTTACACATCAGCACGCCGACCACGCCACCTTCTAGAGAATTCTCGGTTCACCTGCCTCGCGTCACCTGCTCCCGGCTAGTTCCCTTCTTCAGCTACCTCCTCCGCTGCTCTTGCGCGAAGGCTTCTATGGGAGCCGCAAGTCACATACAGTGTCTTGAAAGTCTTTTCCACAGAAAGCTTGACGTGGTGTGGACAAGTGCTCTGTTAACTCACCTGGCAGGCCACGCTTGAACAAAAAACCTGGAAAATTTGTTTAGCAAGTCTGTACGCATTTCACCACTATTCCTGAGTTGTGTACAAAATAGGTCGGAAACAAATCTATGTATTCACTTCCTGCACGGATGAATCTGTCCTGAGAAAGAAATGGTGTTCGTGCCAGCTGCACATCGCTTCGAAAACGTGAGTGTTAGCATCTCAAGTCTGCCTGAACAAGGCAGCGAAGTAGCGGTATGAAATATATATGTGTATATATATACATCCGCATACCCGTATACATATGAGCAAGTACATATATATATATACACGTGTTCTCATAGACAAGTGAATACACATATATATATATATATATACATATATGTTACGTATCTCTATATGCATATATGTGTGTATATTTGCGTTTGTGCCAACGTAGCCGCTAACTATGTGTATCTACACTCCTGCAGCAGCGACTCAAGGGAGAACTCAAGGTGCTGCTTGACGGCTCCACGTTCGCTCTCTGCGTACGTCGCGAGCAAACGAAAAACACAAGCAGCACTTCGTTCAGTCCGTCCGCAGAGAAATCTCCTCACTAATAAACGTTAACGACAAGGATGAACAGCATGTGATTCCCTTGCTGCGAATTCGCCAGCGGGGAGAACGCTACGGCGTTGCCCGAGGTTGACTAAAGCTACACAACGCAGACATCCCAGATTTACACCATTCACACTCCGAGGTAGACCTCCTTAATGCCGTTTTACAAAACACAGGCAAAGTAGACTCTGTCAATTAGCTACGACCATATCTATATATGTATATACATATATACCTTTGTACATATGCGTATGTGTAGTGTTTCCTGCGGACAAATTTTTTGGCGTGCGTGCACACATTATATACATACATATATGTGGAGACGCGTATATAGACAGGCTTGCCTGCGGACGAATATGTAGGTCACCCCTCATCATATACCTATATATACATTTGTGAATACGTATACGCGTCTACGACTGCGTCCGTATGTGTGTGTGCCCTCAGACTTGCACTTTTCCACATAGACGCCTATACGGATGCATACGTCCACATACGCGCAGGAGGGCATGGGGAGTCACCTGCTCGAAAACAGGGAGAAACAGTCTCTCGGCGTCGAGCGGAGACGCGCCAGGGACTTCTCCGTGGAGGTGTAGTACCAGCCCGAGTTCCTGCATGGCTTCGAATAGCCCGTTGTAAGGGTCGAAGTTCTGCGTGAGAGAAATGCACAAAGCCGTATTCCTCCTGGCACAGATATTCACAAAGCAAATGACTCTGTCCTTTCGCGCGTACGCAAATAATCACACAAATGCCGCGACACGACCAGCCGTGGGCAGGCACACCAAGGCACACCCACACACACATATAAATGTATCTCCTTCTCTCTATATATCGCTCTATCTATCTCACCCTCTCTATATGTACATATGGATATACCCGCGTACACGTATTCAAGACACGCGTACGTATGGACACACATGCATTACAAGCGTGTGCATCTCTAAACTATATAGACACACGTATGTGTCCACACAGAAAAACACATTGAGACAAAGGTAAAAAGAAGGAGAGAAACACACATGTTCACGCATGTGTACACACAAACACGTAGAATTACAGGTAAATGAGCAGTCGCATGTAGGGCGTCCTGTGCCGTCGCGTGCAGGCGCGCGATCCGCAAGAGCCACGTCGCCCCTCTGCGGCGCTGACTCTGTTTAGACAGGCTGTTTGGATAGGGAGCCGACACTGTTTGTAGACGTTGAAACTTGACTCGGTGAAAGCACAAGGGAAGCAAAACGTTTCTTCTTCTGCGATTCTCAGTAGGAGCAACAGAACTGCAGCGTTCACATCCACCACCAGTAGAAGGAGCGGCTCTCACAACGGGAAGTAGTTTCCTTGGCTAAAAGAGGTAAAGCGAACAAGAGCGACCACGGAGAACTAAAGAAGTCGTTCTATGAGGACATTGTACCCGGGTAACGACTGTTGCTTAGGACAGGCACCGGGGGTCCACTTGCTGTTTGCTTAACAACACGAATACACAGTCCCCTATATAACAAAGAGCTCGCGTCTGCTCGGATAGACTTCTGTCATCACTGCATTTTCGACAACGTGAACCGCCACAACGTGAACAAGGAAAAATGCCATCTGCGAGGCTGGAAAATTTACGTGCGTTCACGTACACACATACATGAGCACATTCTTGCATACACGTATACACATATATGTGCGTATACACACACATACACGCATATGTACCTCTCTGCATCTTGAATGCTGTACACACATATATACATACATACGTACACACATACATACCCGCGTAGATACATGCACACACGCACACATATACACGTACGTAGAAACATACGTACATAGGTAGATACCCCCACGTATACATACGCATACGCCCACACGCTCAACGCGTATGCATATATACATATAAACGAGTATCTATACATATATATATATATATGTACTCATAGATATACGTAAACGTACACACACCGATGGACACAACGTATAGTGGTCTCAGAGACGTTCCAGCTTCACGTGTTGACGCAGATCAGACAAATGACATATAATGCAAGACAGAGAGAATCGGTTTCAACTCGATGTCCACAAAATATAAGTGTAGTACGAGAGCCGTGAATTTGACTCTAGGGAGACATTTGTAGGAATCATACGTAATAAAATGTAAACCTACACGTACACACAGAGACACAGACACCCACAGGGGGTAGTGGCCCGGCTTCAGTCTTGTGCAGAGAGAAGATCGCAGCCGATGGACCTGTCTTTTACCTCGACGCCTCCTTCTGAGTTTGTAGTCACCCCTTTGGGGTAGCACTTGACCTGCGATCAGCAGCAGCAGGACGAAGGCGCACTCGTTCTTCTGAAGCCGAACAGCCGAAGGGAGGACGACTGCAAGACAGAGACGAGAAGTGTTCGTTTGTAGACAGATCACCGAGCAAGAATATAACGGGTCTGCGTCTGTCTGTGCATGCGTCCCGCGCGGGCGTCTTTGACAGAATACGCTGCTCTTAAACTGCTGCAACGCACAGAACAACTCTTACGTCTACTTTCGGCGGAGCTGGATACCACCAGAGCATCACAATCAGGTGAGACTTACTTCGTTTTTTTCTCTTTCTTTGTCATTCGCCGTGTCTCTCTGTCTCTCTTTTGCACATACACACACGCGCCTGTCGATACCCATATACACGTAGCTACCCTCCTGCAAGAAGTCAAATCTAACGGAGGCGAAGAAACAGCAGCAGCCCCCAGGTGGCCTGCTGCAGCAGGAATTTTGTTTTCCAGTGCCGTTTTTGTCGCAGACATATACACACGACGACAGAGGCATGCATTCGTATTACTACGCACTTCGACGAGACGTAGACACACGAGCATGAATATCATGCTTCATTTTCAGGCAAACAAATAGAGCAGCCCAGCAGCAGCTGCATGTCATAGCGAGTCGTCTTCTCACCCCCGTCACATGGCACGCCCGCCCATTTTGTCGGAGATCTTCTGCAGTTACTTGTTCACATAAATACAGCGTCATCAAGTACTCCACACTGCTGTCCTGCAGAAGCAAAAGCAGCAGCAGAGGCAACCGCACAAAACAGGAAGTGAAGGCAATGAGATATCGACAAAAACCCAACAGAAAACACACGCAGCAGGAACAGGCTGGTGCTGCGTCTCTTACTTCGCTTCTGCTGCACCAGCGAATCTCCGAGATATTCAGAAAGAAGGCTGCTCCACAAAACGGCGCTGAGAGATTCATATACATACCCGGGCAAAAAGCAGTCGCACACCCGTGTACGCCACCGAGCAGTCACAACTTCAAACATGTGGCCTACTGACGCATATACGCAGACAGAGATATATATATATTATATCTACGTGTATACACATGCGTTTACGTGCACACAGATATATCCGTGTGCGCCCACGTGTATCCATGTGTACGTACGTCCATAGAGATACGTCTGTACAGAGACAGACGAACATACGTTCTACATATGCCATCACACACGGATACCTGTACACAGGTTTTGGTACACGCGTGCATATATATGCATATATATATATACATATGCGTATGTGTATACAAGCACCTACTCATAGGTCGTGCATACACTCGTGACGGAGGGGAAATTACAGGGAGGCGAATTTTCGCTTGCAAGCGAGGAGGAAAGTCTACTTGCATTTGTGGGTGTTTCTGTTACAGAGATGCAAAGGCCTGGCCTTCGCGCACAGCGATTGCAGCTGACTGACGCTCTGTATACAAATACACGCACACGAGTTCACACATCAACACCTTGAGTCTACCCAAGACATTCGTACCTTTCCACACACAGACATACAGAAATACAACTCTCTGACTTCTCTCGTGAGTCCCTCGGCCGGTCACAGAGCTCTCCAACCGTAAGCAAACTGTACGTCTACGTAGGTGGTGGCTGTGTCCCTCTCTTGTAATCGTAGGATTACAGGTCGATGTGTACTCCCCCTACCCACAATGTATAGCGCCTTCGTGAATTCTGACGACGCCCGCACACCGCTGCGGATGTGTGGAACACACATGCGCGTGTGAGCATCCACCCGCAAACACACGCCTGTACCGTTCCCCCCTCATAAGAGTAGTCTTGTGCATATGCATACCGCCGACCAGGTACCTGGTTTCCCTTCCCCGGTCTGGCGCATTGCCCACGAGCGACGCTGTGGAGTGTTTCTTCTGTACCGAGGATTGTTAGAGCACGCGTCACAGCCCTGTGAAGCGGGCGACAGCTCGAATCTTCGTAGACGTCTGTAGGAAGCCTGCGTCGCGTCTGTGTTAGGTTGCTACCGCTGTATGCAGGTCTGTGTACGAGTCTGCGTGTGTATGCGTGGGTGGGGGAGTTCTCGCTTCTTTGCATTTTCCCTGCCTTCTACAAACATGCGACGCAAGGACAAGTCTCTCTTCTCACGCGCTGCATCATCGCAGCACACGCTCTGCGTTCTTGTCCACCAAGTGTAGGGTTACAGCGCTACATTTGTGCGCCCGTCTGTACCAGTGCACCTACGGGTGTCACCACCTTCCGACCTTCTTCGCCTGTGTGTAGGGTTGACGAATCCATACGCACGTGTACGTATATGTGGCGTCGCAGGTAGGGCATCTTAGTTACTTGTGTACACACATATACATATATATAGGGAGAGAGAGACAGATACGCAGACACAGATATACATATGCATCCTTATTTAGTATATATATACATATGTAGGGATATATCCAGTCATATGCATACTTATACATATATACATAGAGAGCGAGACAGATAGATAGGTAGATAGATAGATATACATGAACGCGTGTATATATATGTATATACGTAGATACTTGTAAGTATGTATGTATGTATATAAACATGTATGTACAAATACGTATATGTGAAGGTAGGGGCGTATATATATATATGTATAAATGTGGCTCAAAGACGCAAGCATACGCGCCAAGGTGCCTTCTAGTTTGCAGCAAAGGATGTGCGCAAATATACGTCTAAAGCAACAGTCTTTGGTTCCCGCCTTCGTTTCATGTAAGGAGAGACAAAACTCTCACCAACTGCTGTAGTTGCTCCCAGTAGGCCTTTGCCTGCGCGCAAGTTACAATAGGTGGCGTGGTGTTCGGCATTACCAGCGCGACTCCGCTGCAGCACACACTCGCGCAGATGCTTCAGAGCAAAAAACGTCCTCTGCGTAGAAACACACCCGGGCACATGAGCTCTGATGCAGCAAAGGAGCCCTGCGACACCCGTCCGTTGTCTGTCTGCGCCATCACCTCACAAAATCGTACATTTCTAAGACATAAACGCAGCATCTGTTAATGTGACGTCTTGCATATATATACAGACATGCACACGTACGTATGTGTGTGTATACATATATATATATATATATGAACCTGTGTGTAGGGTCAGAGAGAACGGCAAGGTACTGATCGAGATGCTCTGTCGCTTCAGGAATCAAAGGAATGTACAAAAGTGCCGCATGCAGACCAAATACCTACCCTCGGTCGGATGGCGTCCATTCGTATATGCAGAACTGGGCAGGAAGAGATCCGTACGTATGTGTAGCACTCAAAAATTTGTCTGTATACGTACGCAGTTCAGTGTACAGAATATATATACATATATATATGTATGTATATATATACACACTGACGTGTACAGCGCACACATGTGTGTACGTATGTACACGCAGTTACACAAGCCGAGATGTGTAGATGTGTATGGTATTTTTACGTGTATTCCTCTACAAGTACGTGGATGTAGGTGTACTGTCTCCTAGTCCTTTCTCAAAAATAACCGGCTACCACCACGTATCGCTGTGCGGGGGGCGCCTACAGTGAATACCGAGGGCCAAGTGTGTGTACATAAAAACCTGCGTAAGGCCTTTGGGGAGGGTCTGGACGCGTTTACCTACGTATGGCTACGTGCATGTATGTAGTTATTTTTGGTGTACGAGTTCACGAGCACACGCATCAGAAACGGATCGCTGGGTCTACGTACACCGGTGATCGACACTCTGCTTTTGGAAAAAGTGCAGACGCACCATACAAGCATTAGTACAGCTCTAGTCGATGCAGTTACTTGTTGCTTTTGCTCACCATCCTCCACGTTTGACCATTGGAGTTACCAGCCGCATGAGCCCTCCTTGTCGGAGATGCGTGTGCATATCGAGGCAAAGCGGCAAAACAAGTGTTTTCCTTTTCCCTGTATTTCTCTTGTCTGCATGTTCCTCGCATTGCTCTTCTTCGCTCGCGTTAGCGGTGCTCTCTGCAGCAGGGCGAAACACGGTACGAGCTTGGTTAGCGGCACACGGGCAGGCCGACGGCGCAGGTGAAGACGGGTTTAAATTTCTGGAAGGCGGTTCCATTGTTCAAAAATGAAAAATGGCGGCGCTGTCTCGATTCGGAAGCATCTCAGCTTGACACGCCTCTTGTCATACTCGTGAAGGTGTTCTGCAGACGCCGCTATGAGGTCGTCGTATCACGTGACGTTTAAGAAGTATGCAGACAGTTGAACGCACGTTTTTACGGAGGAGGACGGGGCCTTGACATTACACGAAATCTAAAGACGAACAAGTTGGAGGGAACTAGCAGGTCATCTTTTCTGTAAGTTAACATTCCGACGCATGGAGGAAAGTGCACTGGGCGAAAAGGTGTACTATCGCAAGACCCCTCTACACTGGTGGACTAGTTCACCGGTTGAACGGCTCGAGCCATGAATACCTCAACTCTCGTTCAGACGTGGGCAAGCACTGCTATGCATTCTCAATATTGTAGACAGTCCCTCACTGGCTAGTGGAGCGCGGCGAATGCCGTGGAAGTAAGCAAATTCGAAGTACACAGGAGAAGGAAGTCCTCTGAAATAGATCTCCTCAGTGCAACTAAACAACCTGAGTTGTTCAGTTGTACGCAGCTCTCCCACCGTGTTTGCGGCAGTAAACACATAGCGGCGTAAACCCTAGAGCCCGTCTGTTGGACGTGCTCTTTCTGTGAGGTCCATATTCCAGTCACATTGTAGAGCGAAAGGCATGACACGTAGGAACTACGTAGCATCCATCGCCCTCTTCTTTTCATGATTCGAGCTTACTGTAAAAGCCGCTGATGTGTGGACTTGTTGGTGTGCGCAAGACTCTACGGTCGAAGAATGCGTCAGTCTTCGCCTGACGACTATTGTACATAT
This sequence comes from Sarcocystis neurona, assembly GCA_000727475.1. Lineage (NCBI taxonomy): Eukaryota > Apicomplexa > Conoidasida > Eucoccidiorida > Sarcocystidae > Sarcocystis > Sarcocystis neurona. The sequence continues at coordinate 3,528,086 of KL647291.1, read as the reverse complement.
TAATGCATCCATGAGCAGTGTAGCCGTGGTTCCACTAGTGAACGAAGGAAACAGATCGGTAAAGACACAGCGGCGCACGATCTACGTCTTTTTATACGTAGGGTCGGCGGTACCCATGTACATGAATACTAACGTGGACCTACGGAGAAGCCAGAAGAAACCCGGCTTATCTTCTGTTGCGCTCGAGCTTTGTGCGTATGTTTCTGCGTCGATAATCCCTCTTCATTTTCCACACGCATGCAAACATTTGTGTGTGCATGCCGATTCGTGCGTGTGTAGCGCCAGTAGCGACAAGTTACAAGCCACCGCTATGTGGAACAAGCAGAGTCCCACTACTAAAATCTGCGAAGCTCACGCCTGCGGATTTCGTAACCGCCACGTGAACGAGGCATATCCTAGTTAGTGAAGGGAGTCGGTGACCGAGGCGCCTAGCTGGATAAGGAAATCAGAGAAATTCCCACTTTTAGACGGCGGGCTCGTGCGCCAATAACGCGTACGCACCAATAATACGATGCGTGGCCGATAAGAAAAACACATCTTTAATATTACGTACAGGCACAGCACTATCATTAATTTACGAGAATAATACTACAAGCAGCGAGTCATTGAGCGACATGCACACACACCAGCACAGTGTTATCCCACGGCATTATGTGCACAGTAAGTACACAAATACAGCAGTACCGAACGACTACACAGTGTACACTCTCATGTTTACCAACTGCCCATCATATATATATATATATGTACACTCACCGCTTTACTGACTGGCCATCGTGTATACATCCATATATGCGGAGCATTATTAAACAGGAATAACGTGTGCACACAGAGCCTGAGAATGCTAAGGGAAAGCTTAGCTTGCTACCATAGTAAGGATAGACACCGCGCTATCTTCCGACAAAAGGTGAAATAAACGCAGCACAATTAGACGACTGCAGTTCAGTCAGGAATAGCGTGAAAAAACGACAACGTTACATACAAACGCAGCGTTGCAAAACGACATACTGATGTTGTGCACAGGGTTGCATAAGCCCCGCCGCCACTTTTCAAATATATCCTGTGCCTATTGAAATGGCGTGCAACGAAGTGAGGATACTGCTGAAGACGTTCCTCCTGCGCGACCGTCCCAGACAACATTCCGAGGCATGCCCGTCCACTTTGGCCATCGTCACGATGTCCCGTCTCACCACTCATCTCCAGGCACCCTCTTCATAACGAGCCTCCGTAACGCCTCACAATTAATAGTCCGTAGCACACCAGGAGCCGAACCCCCGCAGGTAAAAATTCTTAGAGTACAGTGCGTCAGAACTCTTATCCAGCTCTCTGTGCGTTTCTCGGGTGTAGGAATATGAACTGCTTAGCTGCCTTCATCGACTACGTTACCGTTATGTACATATCTACATATGTGTGCATATAAACTCACACATAAGCGTATATATATAATATATATATCCATATACATGTGCTTCTATATGTATATATATCTACGTAAACGGGGTGTCCCGGGCCACAGCTCTTACGCATACCTGGCCACAGCCCTTACGCATATCAACACCGGTACCTTTGACCTATCAGCAGCACGTCTGCATGTATAGGTTACCACAAGTGTACTCGACGTAATGGTGTGATACCCAGCCCTTCTTAGCGTTTAAGAGCTTTCATCTGCACTACGGAGGGGCAGCCACCGGGCTCGATGTCTGCATGTCGTCACTAATGTAGAGATCTACCCCAGCTTACAGCTGTAGAAAACACTAATCCTGAATGGCGGCCATCCGTGGATGCCGGTTGAGGACGGTTAACAATTTAATCCCTTACGACAGTGAAAGGAGTTGTGTGACTCAATCTGAGATCCGGATTGAACTACATTGCTTATTTGTGGAGCGAGGCACCGCGCGTGGAGGAGTGTTGTACAAGACGGGGCATTCTGATGCACGCAGAAACTGCTCTACACTCGGCAGCTGGTGACCCATGAGAAAGAAAATCCAGTAGGTTGATTCAACAAACCAAAGCTGTGCAAGACCTTCGGGCTCAATGCACCAGACGTTACTTCATGAATTTTGTAGCTACGAAATGACCTCTACCAAAGCTTCTATCTGATTCTGAATAACGACCGCACTTCAACGGTAGGGGACCCGGCCGGTATACGAAACACCTAAAAACGCAGGTCTCCGTCCGCTTCTGTTTACCTGATTAGTGGACCGCAGCGGGCCACTCTCCGGTCAAGCTAATGCCCACTTCCTACTCGCAGAGTAATCGCCGGTGCAAAAGGATAATTATCGGTGTCTTGAATCGCCTGAAGAGCTGTGAGCTGCTAGCAGCATCTCGTTACGTTAGCGAGATGTAGTACTTGTGTGGAAAGCCTTCGGAAGGCGTGGTAGGACGATCGGGGAGAGGCTGCAATGCCGCTCTGTCTGAAAGGATTTCTGGAGAAATTGAAATTATTTCGAACTCGCGCATTTTGGAGATGGAACGCGGCTTGATTAATGAACGCTTGTCGTTGGGAACGTTGAAAAAGAAACAACGGGAAGAGTCTATCCCACACTACACAGAAAAGAACAGCTGACCGAGAATCTTGACGCCACTACAAAACTGAACTACTTTTGTTTTCACATGTACTTTGTTCGCCGTGCGAGTACCAGGCTGTACAATGAAGCCTTCAGAACGGAAAAAAAGGGTTTTCTTAGGCCCACTAACGTGGAAAAAAGAATAACATTTCTTCTCACCAACTCCATCTGTTCTCTTTCTCACTACAGACAACTTACTTCCCCAATTGCATGTATTTCCCATGTCCTCGTTTCACGAGTACACCAACACAAACAAAGTTTATCCGTTGTCGCATGCTCAAACTTATGAAATTAGCAGCAGAGGCGTACGCAGACGAAGATATGCATACGTGTATATGCAGTACTAAATGTGTGCGTGCACAGAGTTTGTAAAGCAATCACGAGTAAACGCTAGAGTCTGATTTTGCCTTTAGTAAGAACGGCGCGCGCGTGCAGCAGCCGCAGAGTCCCGGAACAGTGTAGATTTTATCCACATCCAGGGATAAGAAAAACTTGCATTAATTGTACGCGCACTGGACTTACTGAAACCCAAGAGCACCGAAAACCGCAGAACTCTTAATCACGCAAGCAACTTCGAAGTGAGGTTTCAGACGGAAGAGGTGCAGAGTGCGTACGTGTACGTGATATTCAAAAAAACACCACCACGTGCCACTGCGGAGAAGCAAAGCCTTGAGGAGGAAGAGATGTCTGCTGCAGGGCAGGTTCCAGAAGTCGACCATCTCGGCCGTGAAACACTGCGTTTCAACATGGAAAAACTGTGACACACGTAACCAGAGACAGTGATGTCGGTGAGGCCGAGGATACTATACTCCCAACAGCGTTGTTCACTACGACGTCCTCCGCATCGCCAGACGAGGTTCGCAACACATCTCCACAAGTGTGTGGCTCTCCACTGCCTACATCAGCGAAAGACTCGGTGTGTGTCCTTGGTGTGAAAGAGATCTCGCGTTTCGAAGCAAATCTTCCAAGGCATTTTTGAAGCAGACGCGATGTGTGTACGAATGTAGCGGAGCCGGCAGTGGACTGTAAACAGTTCGCACGGAGGCGACAACGCAGGCCTCATTTTTTCAACGGAAAGTTAACAGGAAAAAAAGCGTTATTAGGAAGGTCCAAAGATCCCACGCAAATGCTCATGCAGCAGTAAATGCGTCCGCACGTGTGTGAATATACGTAGTAGAAGACGGATGAGCGCTACTGTCTCTGGCCTCTGTAGCGCCGCAGGACCAGAGCCGCGTTGTGTCCACCAAACCCCAACGTATCGGAGAGCACAGCCTGCAGACAGACAGCACAAAGGAACACAGACGCTGAAGCAAATGAAAGAAAATGCACTTGTACATAGGGATACACCTGTATGTAGACACGTGAGAGAATGTGTCTGTAGACTCCTTCTTTTGTGACCGTCTCTGCACCACCACAACGCTTGTTAGTATCAGAACTGCGCTCGCAGGCTCCGTTGCATAGTGGCAAGAAATGGCGGCCTTCTAGATATGGCGGTGCTGCTAGCAGTGGCGGTCTCCTGATCCTGTTGGCGGCGCTATTACTCATGCCAGCCTCCCAGGGGAATGCCGGCGGCGCTAGTGCTACTCACGACGGCCCTCCTTGTGATGTCGGCGGCACTACTAATCCTAGCCGTCCCCCAGGAATGGCGGCGTCCTTATTAGCGGCGAGGACACCACCGGTAGTCGCGGTACAGCTACCAGGGACGGAGCCTTTCCTTCTACTGCTGCCCGTCGGCGTGGTGGCATGACTCGGATCCGAGACGGCGCGCTTCTTCTGTGAATGTCAGCGCTGCTGCTGCTGCAACTACCACTCCTAGTGTCGGCGCTGCTAGCCAGGGCGGTGTCAGGGAGGAATGGCGTCACGAGCAGCACTTGCCGTGGGAGCAGCACTGGAGATGCTTGTGGCCGGACTACTTCTGTCACAGGAACTACCGTCTGTCCTCGTGTTAGTTGCACTACTTCGGTATGAGTGCGCATGTCAATTGCACATGCGAGTTGTGAGAGACGCAAAAAAGGTGACGAGATACCAAAAGCATACAGACAGAGAGATACGCGGGTGTGATCTTATATATATATATATATACGTACGCATGTGACTGTAGACGCCGCCTCTGACTGATGTCTGTCTCGAAGTGGAAGACATGCAGATGTTTTCTTATTTCGTGTGCAGGACGAGACAGGGAGAAACCCACAGGCATACGCATGAAAACATTCTTCCGTATACACAGGGGCAGAGAGAGAGAGAAAGGGAGGGAAGAAACCGTGACAACTGTGCGCTCAGGTGAATCCACACATTTGTGCATCTATGTTGGGTGGCCACTAGCTGCTGATTCGCTCAAAGAATCACACACGTAAACGCGTACATACACATCCAGATACACGTATATATATACACATATGCAGGAAGAGGGTATGAGAGACATCTACACGCGCATGTGAGTCGACGCAAATATGTGTAAGTGGTAGTCACCAGGGTCTGCTCCTCTTTACCTCGAACGGTGTGGGGGACGTATACGCTTCATTCGGCACGTAGTTCAAATCGCAGTCCGGATCTGGTTCCTCGTAATTAATTGTCGGAGGGACAACGCCTGTTTCGAGGACCTTCGCAGCTACGCATGCTTCGATACCACCGGTGGCACCCAGGCAGTGACCCGTCATGCTCTGCGCACAAAGAGAGACAGGGGCGCGAAGCGTTACTGAAAAATATTGAGACTGCATTTTCGGGCTGTCTCTCCATGTCCATCGGCACGTGTGTACAGCTCTCAAAAGACCGTGTCCTTCTTGTGCTTTCTCTCTGTCTCGCTATTTCGTCTCTCCTCTCCGTCCACGTGCGTCCCTTTCTGGCTGTCAGCGCTACATCTCTCTCTCTCGCACTACAGATCATCAAGCACACGCGGAGAGTACGTCCTTCCCTTGAGAATCGCAGTGCGCACGTAAGAGGTCACGCACCAGACAGGCGTTCTACGCTACACATCTAAATTTTTATGTATACGTATGTATACCGCCGTGGATATCTGAGACAGACATCGACGTATGTTACGCATACATACATAGGTATATATACACGTATATGCTGCAACGGGTAACAGAGGCACATGTGGATGGATGTGGTGCAAGCAGATACGGATAGATATCCACAGGGAGGGTGCAACAGGTAGAGGTTCACCTAATGACTCACGTGGAGAGAGGAGACAAAGAGAGGGTGTTAGAGAGAGAGAACGGCAAAGGAAGAGAACTGAGAGAAAGACAACGGGACAAGAGAGAGAAAAGACAAGAGTAAGGTGCAAGGCACAATTTCAGGGGAGCGCGCATGTACGCGTCGATGCTCTTCCTGTGGAAGGCACGAGTAACAGCAAAAGTAGTCGCAGCAGCAGCGAAAGTAGCTGCAGCAGCAGCGAAAGTGGCTGCAGCAGCAGCGAAAGTGGCTGCAGCAGCAGCGAAAGTAGCTGCAGCAGCAGCCGTCAGGCGAGGTACGCAAAGAAACGTGGGCGTGTCTACTTTCGCAGTCTTCTCGACTCTCGTGAATTCTACACACACGACGCACAGCAGGCCTTGGCTACTACTTCACAGGCCTGAGATGCTACAAAGTGTGCGCGCGTAGAACACGCAGATATAGACAACCACAGCTACAATCCACAGACACTCACTTGACTGCAGCCACGTGCAGCTCTATTTACGAGTGGCGTTCTTCAGCAACTGATGAATCTGTCAACACTTTCGCGCGTGGATCTCCAAAGCGCGTCAGAGAATGCTCAGAGCATTCTACCATGTGGGGAGAGCTACTGAGGCGTACATACACACGAACGCAGAGTTGCATACAACCGTGAAGAAACCACTGGAGGCATACGGGCAACACACAGAGAAGTGTGCACACACAGCTCCACACAAACAACTCGCTGCTTGTACGATATACGTAAATATTTCGAAGTACATGTACATACGCGACACAAACGAAAACGGACCCGTGTCTAAGTCCCCGTATACACACATACACATATACATAAATATAGGTGTAGACACTCAAAGATATTTACAGCTCTGCATAGATATATACGTATTTGTGTGTGCTTCGTCCAAGATTGCGCGGACCTTGGTAGAAGAAATGAGAAGTTTCCTGGCTCCTTCTTCGCCGAAGACGCTTTTGAAGGCACGTGTCTCTATCCGGTCGTTCATCGGCGTGGACGTCCCGTGGGCGTTGATGTAGCGTACGTCTGCCTTGTCCACTCCGCTAACACAGCAGCAGCAGCAGCAGCCAGAGGCGCCGCCATACGGAACGTTTTTGGCACGGGAGGATCGCAGGGACACAGAGAAAGAAGTGGCCTACTACACACAGAGACGCCGGGGTTCTGACGCGGTCGTTTACAGACACCTACAGCAAGTAGTGGTGGAGGGCTCGAGACGCGGTGTGTGAGGCTGACGGGCGACTGCGGAAGCACACAGAGACAAGCAGTCGACGGAGTGTTTCTGACCGGTGGCGGTGATGTGCTAGACAGAGAAGGGACAGGAGCGAGACGAAAAGACGGGGTGCGTCTGTGGAGCTCGGTATACAAAGGGCCCCACGGAAGACAGAAGAAGACTTTCTTTTCCAGCCAAAAAATTCTGCTGCGTCCAGACGCTGCTTCGAAGGCTGCCCTCCAAGATATCTGCTAGGTCTGCGTATTGCCACGCGTGCGAAGCAGTCGACCTGCTGTCTGTTAAACACCCTCCGCTCCACAGCTACTACGACATACACCCACACACAGACACACGGATACAAACATATATATAATTGGAGATAGATAAGCAGTCCTTGTATCCGCGGCAGCACCCACCGCGGCTGCATCTCCCCGCACGTGCAGATACCTGCGTGGACACTGCTGTGTGCGTACATACGAAGACGAAATGTTGAGGAGAATAGAGAGAGCGAGAGGGAGGACACTGCGAGGGTGCCATTGATAAACACGACCAAGAGATAATACACGAATGCAGAAAAACGCATTTATGCCTTCCCGGGTCGGCTTTTTGTGTCCTCCAGCAACGCCGGAGATGCACTGGCCCAGCGCTTTGCCAGGGAGTTGCAGTTGCCCATTTCTCATCGCCTAGGCGCACTCACCAGGCAACCCGCCGCACACGTCCATACACAAATACATATATACCACCGAACGTAGAAGCACACATGGGCAGAAGAACTCACGGGCAGGAACAGGTGCTGCGTTCAAAAACACATAAGAAAGACGAAAGACACGTAGCGCATTTTAACGGGCGTCGGTTCACGTCAGGACTACGAAAAAATACCTGTTCTGCTCGACGGAAACAGACGTTTTTACGAAGAGAAATCGACAGGTGCCACGCAGAGAATTGCTGCTGTTTTCTCTTCAGGTGTCGACGAGAGACCACCAGCGCGAAGCACCCACGCAGACAAAGAGTCTTGCCATGCGCGCTTCCCCCTCCAATTGTCGCGTCTCCACCCACAGAGAGAGACAGGATTTGACACATGCGCATACACCTACATGTACACACACATGTGCGTATGTAACGAGACACGAACAGAGACGGACGGATAGAGATAGCGCGAGTCAGTCAGTGAAGGCAAAGACAGAAAGAGAGAAGTACGGAGAGATAGGGAGACTGGCGAGCTTCATAGCAGCTAGAGAAGAAGTGGAGTGCTCTCTGCGTACGCCTCCTTAATTGCAATTTCTAAGCAACGTGCAAGGCCTGCTCCATCCGGCGCCGGGGCGGTGACGTGGTGCGCGTCGCAGGTGGCGCCGTAGCCAGCGACTTCTCCGTAAATTTTCGACGCCCCCCTCCGGACCGCATGTTCTTCGGTCTCCAGCACCAGCACCCTGGAGCAGGAGGAAGGAAAAAAACGAAGAGAAAAACCAGCTTCTGGTTCTCTTTAAGCGCGAGAGAATTGCTTGTGTGGATGTGGGTCTGCGTCTGTGTCTATGTTCTGTTTCTCTATATATGCGAACGCAGACAAAAACGCAAGCAGCTTTGCCCGTGCGCCCGCACATGTTCACACATACGTTGCAGCAGAAGTCTGGATGTTTCTCTCCGTACGTAAACAGAGACACTGGTACACACGTCTGCAGAAGTACGTAGAGAGCTGACAACGTATGCGGAAAGAACAGAAGAAGTGCCGTGGTTTAGTAGGAAGTGCAGTGAATCTACGTACAGAAAAGTAAATAAAACGAGAACCGGACTTGGTACCGCATTCCTGGATCTCAGAAGTTCATGAGATATTTCTAAAGTTGCTACCTCCTTCTGGCGCAGGTGCCCCAACGCTAAGGTGCGCACGTGTGTGTTTATACACACATATTTATACATGCGTGTGTAGAAGCACGGACTTGATAGATACACACGTATAAATAGACATATATATATATATGTAGATGTCGTTGCTCTGTCTCTCTCTGCATGTACACTTATGTACAAACACACACATACCTACATATGGATATGTAGAAGCATTAATTTGTCATATATATATACATATATATATATATATTTATATATGTGTATATGTACCGGTGCTCCCTCTCATTCTACATGTAGACTTGCATATGGACACAAATGTATCTACATATGCGTGTGTAGAAGCACTAATCTGTCACATATGTATATGTATGTATATACCGGTGCTCTCTCTCATTCTACGTGTAGACTTATATATGAACACGCATATATCATCTACATATGCATGTGTAGATGCATTAATTTGCCACATATATACATGTGTATATATATACCGGTGCTCCCTCGCGTTCCAAATGTAGACATATATATAAACACACACATATACACGTATATATACAAATATATATACACATATGTATAGACTGGTGCTCTCTCTCATTTGACTTGTAGGCTTCTACATGAACACAGACATATCCATATATGCATGTGTAGAAGTACGAATTTGTCGTTATTTAGACAGTCTCCCGTGTCACTTTTTGTACGTCGCTGCCGTCCGCACACGTGAGGGAGCGGCGCGCCGGCTGTATATGTGCCCCTAGGAATCAGAGGAGGAAATTTCAAGGGAAGTCCGAAAAGAGAAATAAGAGAGCCTCTGATGACGAGCAAGAGAGAGACGACGAGGAAAGGAGATAACGGAAAGGGAAGATGAGAAGAAGAAAGGAAGGGAAAAGAAGAAAGACCCACCCAAAGGAATGGAGAAGCACGGGGAAGATTGAATAGAGCGAAATGAAAAGAAGAGTTCGAGGGAACTATTAAGAGAAAAAGAAGGAGAGGGGAGAAGAGAGAGACAGAGAGAAAAACAGGAGCGGAGATGAGGAAGCGAGAAACCGGAGAGCTGCACACAAGTGACGGAGACACACGCGGGAGAAAAAGAAGAGACTACCACCCAAAGGCAGGGTAGAGGAAGGGAGAAAAAACGGACGAAGAGAACGCAGAAAGACACAGGAGATAAAAAGAGGCAGGGAGAAAGACTGAGAATAGACTGCGAAGCGGCGAGGACGAACGAAAAGCGGCAGCGCACACTGAGAGAGAAGCCAGGGTCCACAGAAAAGAAAAGCCAGAAAAAGAGGACAAAGAAGTTGTCGTCCAAAGAGGAGAAATTGAATCGCGGCGTAGATAGAACTCACACGATGAGAACAGAGGTCGGAAGAGAAGTCGTGGGAAGCAAAGAGGAGTGACACCCTGGCGAGCGAGAGCATACGAAAGAGACAGCGGAAAGTTGCTGGGAAGATTTACGGCAAAAAAGACGACGATACAACGGCAACGACTGGAAAACAACTCGTCGGTAAGCAAAGAACCACGGTGTTGCTCTCCCTTCTCTTTTTCTTGAGCGCTGCACTTGCTACTTTTGTCTCTCGGGTGTCTGTCCCCCTCCTTTCCCGTCTCCTGCGGTTTCTTTTCGTGTCCCTTTCTTCCCGTTTCTCCACCTTCTCCTTCTTCGCGTTTTCCTTTTCTTTTGACTGTTCCGTTCGCCTCTACTTCTTCCTCCCTTTTCTCTCCTGCTGTTACTCTCCCTCAGCTGTCTTTGGTGGTCCCCTCCTCTCCCCTTCCCTTCCGCCTTCTTCCTGTTCCTCGCCTCTTCTCTCTGTCCGTCTTTGTGTGTGTGTGTTCTCGCCGTCTCGCGTTGTCTCTTACCCTGCGCCTTCTCCCATGACGAAGCCCGCTCGCTTCCTGTCAAACGGACGCGAAGCCCTCTGCGGCGCGTTGTTGAACCCCTGCGCCATCGCTCGCATTGCGTTGAAGCCTGCGAAGGAGAGGGGAGTAATAGAAGCCTCCGCTCCTCCGCAGAGAATAATATCTGCTTCGCCAGCCTGAAGATACCGCAGGGCCGTGCCTGCTGCATGTCCAGACGTCGCGCAGGCAGAAACGGCTCCGTGGTTCGGCCCCTCTGCCTTCATTTCGATAGCCACTACTGCTGAGGCGGTGTTCTGCGGAAGGGGTGCCGCCGACAGAAGGCAAAAGAGAACATGGGAAGGAATTACAGAAAATGAAGAAGACGAGAAAGACGAAGACGGGGAAAGGACAGACCGAAGAGGTCGGCGGCAACAGGCAGCAGACAGGGAGGACACAGAGAAGCAGAATCGAAGAGGGAAGCAGCAACCGCTGGATGAGAAGACGAGAGGTGGGTAGGGGAGGGGGGGGGAAATGTTGGAGGAGACCGAGGGAGAAGGGGGGAAACGTGCGGGAGGGACGGAAGAGAGAATAGTCGAAGAGAAGAGAGCAAAACGAATAGCTTGAGAGGGTGTAGAATCGGAAGGGAAGGGAAAAGACAGACGGAAAAAGATACGATGAATGACAGCAGAAACAGAGAAAGAAGCTAAAGAGAACAAACGTGCGGCACACACAAGGAGGGTATGATGAAGAAAAAGGAGAGTCGATAGAAGAGTACAAAGTACACGAACAAACGACAGACGGCGTCGAACAGCAACAATACGGAAGAGGAGAGGAGAAGAGAGAGAAAGGGAAAGGGGGGACAGAGACAAAGGAAGGACGCAAAGAAGGAGGAGAAGGAAGACGGAGACGCCGGGAAAGAGAAACCGAGAGAAAAGGCCAGCAATGCAAGAACAACACGGAGCTCCTGGGGGAGGCGAACAAGCGAAGAAGTCAAAGAGAGCAAGACAGAGAGACACAGAGAAACAAAAGACGAACGCGGGGGCAAGGACCGAGAGCGAAAGACGCGAAGCAGCACGAAAGAGACACGCAGAGAGACGAAACGAAAAGATGTGCAAGGACGCAACTATTTCTACGCGCAGATAGATACAGACACGCGTACATATATATATATAGGGAGAGAGAGAGATGTATACATACATATATATATACATATATAGATATGTATAGATAGATACCGGTACGCGTACACACTTATGTATATATTTATTCATGATAGCAGGCAGACATGCGCAGAGAGCTTACGAGCACGTTTAGTTCTCGATTGCGAGCGCGAGGAAGCGTGTGTAAACCCACGTGTGTGCGGAGATAGGTATACGCATTTGCTTGCATTCGTTTGCACGAGAGAGCCACACAAACGCACAGATAGAAACAGCGACGAAGAATCTTCGTCCACGTCCCAAGCCAGTTCATGTAAAGCGAGGTCCATATCCTCCACATAGCGGCAGCAAGGATACCTACACAAACTCTACTTGACACTCGTCCACGTCTGTTCGAACGTCCGGACACGTGGTACATCTTCGCGTGCAGATATATATCGAGTTATATACATATATAGAGAGAGACGCATAGAAATGTGTGTATGTATATCTATGTGTAGACAGGAAGGAAGTCTTCATATGGCTGCAGATGAGCGCGGCGGAAGAAACGCCAGTGTCTACACCAGCTTCCCGCATATGTGTGTGTGAACGGTGATACACGTGCGTATATATATATATATATACACCCTCCTGTCTACCTGCTTGTACTGTGTAAAAAGATATACTAATATACATATATATATATGTGGATACACACACAGGTATACACCCTCCAGTCTACCTGCTCGTATTACGTAAACATATTCAAATATGTGTGAGTGCCAAGTGGTAGAGAAAGCCCCTGTGGAGGCGACAGGTAGAAGAATAGCAACAGTGGTTTGTGTGCTGCGTAGACGCAACTTTCCTCAGAGCCGGCTATACACAGGCGCCCAGATATCTTCCCTCCTGCAGTAGCCTCAGCCCTGCCCCGTGTTTATCTGGCAGCGGTCGCGGACTCTCTTCTGTGTATGCCTCATGACGCTGGCTCCGTAAAATTGGCTTCACCACCGCTATCTCTCGAGAAGAAGCGAGAGAAGCAGCCCGTTGCCCGGCGAGACAGAGAGACAGACAGGAAGTAGGAGTGTATCTCACAGCGATCATCGCAGGGATAAGCAGAGGCGAGACGCGACGTGGGCCCTTCTCGAGCAGCACCCGCAGCTCCTGTTCCATCCACTGCAGTCCTCCGATGCCGCTGCCGATGACGACGCCGAAGCGGTCGCGCTGCAGTCCCGCGCCGCTCGCTCCTAGGCCTGCAGGCAAGTGTGGGCGTGGGCAGAGGGCAGCAGCTCACGGGAGGAAGAAGACTAACGACGCCAGCTTTCACGGCGTTGTCGAAGACAAAAACAAAAGTTGGGGAAGAAAAGGACCGGCACAGGGAGGCAAGCAAAGTCGGAAGGCCGATGGGGTTCATGCAGAGAAAAAGGGAACACTCTGAAGCTGAGACTAGAGCGAAGACACACATTCGCCGGAGAGGGAGAGGCGGGGAAGGGAAGAACTCGTGCAAAACCTAGAGCGTCCGGCAGACCGAGAGAACCTGCGACGCGCTACGAAGCTGAAGGCCGAATTTCTATTTATCTGGTGGCTTCTGTAAAAGTGTGAACACCTTTGTGGTATGCTGCGGCGGTCGGCTGCTTTCAACAAATCTTTGAGATGGACTGAGGAGATCTCCGCGGGCGGAATACACACACGTGACAGCTACCCTTCGCGATGACAACTCATCGGCGCGGCACGGAGAGAAAAAAAGCAAGAGAAGTGTCAGCAGCAGGGGCACACACACAAGAAAGAAGTCAACGGTGAAGAAGAGCAAGCCAAAGAAGAAGAAGCAAATGAAGAAGGAAACGGCGTGCGCGACAAGCGGCTGCTTTGCAATAGTCGACGAGAAACGGGTATTGAAGTCGTCCTCCAGAAGGGAAGGGCGCGCACGCGAGCGTCCTTCTGCATGCGAAGAAAGAAAAGCGAAGAAGAAGAGGAAGGAAGAACACTTGAGAAGAGCAAAAGAAGAAGATGAGAACGCAGGTGGGGCACGCAAGCGGGACGGGGGGACAACAGGAAGGAGACGAAAAATAGATCGAAGACAAAGAGACAGCAGGCGTGTTCTTCCCTCGTCGACAACGTGGGACTGGGATTTGTCTCTTTGTGGACAAACTTCACGCCTTGTTGAAGGTTGCTTCGCCCCCAGGCCAGCAGCGAGGCTGCACACGGCGGGCGCAGGAAGAGATGACGGTGCAGGTGACCGAAGGGAGGAAAGACCCAAAGGGACGAAAACTTCTTCACGCACACAGGAGGGAAGGAGAAGCGCTTTGCAAGGAGAGACGCACGCGCAGCTGCGAGGACGAGGCAAAGACAGAGAGAAAGGCAAGCCCCAAGCAGAAGGTCGGACAACTGTGGAAGAAACTGACACGACGAGAAGAGAGGGAAAAGAAGAAAGAAGGGGCAAAAACGAGAAACAGACGAGGGAAAGAGCCTTCACGAAGGAAAACAGGCACACAGACACACACAACACACGTACAAGCGCACACAGGTGTAAGACACACCGGAGCCATCCAGAGGCAAGGCACGTGTACTTCCATCTTCTGAAGGAACTTGTCTATCTTTCTGCCTGCGTCGCCACCTCCCAGTGTCCACCTATGCCTGGTTCGGTCACACGTAATGAAGAAGTATATACATGCGTTGTCCACCGCACAAAAATTCGACCAGGACACACAACGTGTATACGTAGGACATACGTATGTCTCTCTGTCTTAAACATATACATATATATATATACATATGTATATATAGTTGTATACATACCTATACATATATACGGGTGCAAGTATATATATATATATGTATGTGTACAGTACAGACACACACACACACACACACACACACACACTTGTACCTGCAAGACGCGCGCGTGTCTCTCCCTGTGTCTCTGTGTATATATGTACACACACGTGTACGAAAATTTCTTTGGTGCTTCGCTTCACGCGCTTCGAGATATATACGACTACCTGTTTTCTACGCGAGCTCCCAAGGACTTCCAGGTTTCTCTGCGCGCGTGCGGCGCCGCGTTTTCTCTGTCTCGCCGCGTAAACTTGCAGTGCTTGTGGCTGCTGTGTCGACGTCGGCACTTACCCGCATCTTCCATTGCTAGTCGAGCCGCTGCCATGGCGAAGTGGGAGTACCGGTCGTTGCGCTTCACTTCCTTGGGATCGCTGAAGTAGTCACTCGGGTCGAACGCGCTGTCAGGAACTTCGCATGCAACTGCGTAGACGCGCCCACGGCAGCCACCACAGCACAGGAGAAGAAGGAGCAGCCATGTCGTCCTTTGCTCTGCTGCTCTCCTGGCTGCGTCCAAGACAAGCAGGCGGCGCCCCCCGGTACACGCGTCTACTCTACTAAAAGAACAGGTGCTACCACTATCTTCACCACTACTACTACTACCACTGCTAATACTAAGATACTGGCAGGAGATGTAGTAGTAGGGCTCCCACACATGCACACGCGTCCCGCCGCAGCAGGGAGTTCACGCCCGTCGAATGCCTTTTTTTCGGCTGAAAAATGAACTCCCCTACATTTTGTACGTCTGTGTGTCTCTGTGTCTGCGCCTGTGTTTGTTTGTCTGCGTGCCTCTGCAGGCACTTCAACCAAAGAACCGCTCCGGCTTGCGTACTACACCTGTGCGGGCGCGCACGAAGAAAAGTGCGCAGATGTTTACATGTCAGCATATGTACATCCACGTGGACCTGTTGACAACTTGTGTATACACGTGTGTGTGTGGAGGTCTCTCTCTTCCTACATATGTGATATATTTCAAAGAAGGCTGCGTATATGTAGGTACCGCACCCTAGACTGCTTCCGCGCAGGTCCCCAGGGCCGGAGAAGCCGCTTGGCAGGAGGCACCCCGCGTGTGTGCCGCAGCGGCAGAAACTGCAGCAGCAGCAGCTGTAACGGTAGCTGCGGGAGCAGCCGTGTGGCAGCTCAGCAACAGCAGCAACTGTCGTAGCACTGACGGCAGGCGTGCCAGCGGCAGCAGCAGCCGCGGTAAGCCCTAACAAGAGAAAACCTTTGTTGCCCCCAGCGAGGAGAGACGGAAGGTATTTGCTGAACTGTTTAATAGACGATTTCTTACGTCCACCTAACGTCCTGACGTCCTCCTCCGCACGCGCCTTTGTTGTCGGTAGACAGCGGCACTCACCAGGCTGCCGTGGAGAGGGGATGGGAGAGAAGAAGCAAGAGGAGAAGGGAGCGGGAGAGGACAAAGGAAAAGATAAAGACAGAAGAGATACAAGAAAGAGAGGGAGAAATAAAAAGACAGAGAAGAAATGAACCAGAGACGTCGGACAAGACGCAGGAGGTTGCCGTGTGCTCACTTTCCCAAGAAAAGCGACTGTTAGTAGCTGCTGCTGCTGCCTGGGTGGACGGCGAATGAGAAGGAAGGGTAGGGACCCGCAGGACGCACCTTGGCAAGCCATTCCTGTGGTGTCGAAGCGAGTCACATTGCCTATCACATTTTTTCCGCTGACAATATTTGCCCAAAATTCTTCGATACCGACGCCAACTCCGTTCACAACGCCAACGCCTGTGCAAACGATCCGCGGCTTCATAAAACTACGACCGGGGGAAGGACCACCTGCAACTCCCTCCTGCTCACGGCGGACAAAATAACGTGTGTCTGGACACGTCACTTGTACAAATGCTCTGTCCTCATCCCTTCGAAGCATTTCGTCAAAAAAGTCGACGCCGCATAGACGTTCAGACGCAGATACAGCTACCGAGACACATACATAGATATACATATACATATATAGAGAGAGGGAGAGATACATACATACGTATATATATATATATATGTGTATCGTAGGACGCCGCGAAGCGAGTGGAAGCCACAGAGATACATAGGTGTATACGCGCACAGACAGACATGCATACATATATATGTATATGGATAGACGACAGAGATATCTACATACACATATATACATATATATATATATATGTAAGGTGGTGTCGAAGCGACTGGTAAGCACAGAGAGACATAGACGTATACAGGCAGACACAGATTCGTATACACATATAGAGATATATATAGAGAGACAGATATATGTGCAGATATATGTAGAGATACATACGAATGTGTATATCTACCTGGTGGTGTCGAAGCGACTGACATTCACAGAGACACAGAGAGGTATCCATGTGGACCTAGCCACGCACATATATATACACATACACAGAGAGATAGATAGATCTACATATATCTTTACATATACAGATATAGTGGTGTCTCGGCGACTGAAAGTCACAGAGACACACAGACGTTCACACGCAGACACAGACACGCATATATATATATATATATATATATGTATATGTGCAGGGCGTCCAGGTAGCAACGGCGAGGGGCACGCGATGGGCGCAGACCTGGTATGAAGAATTGGAATGCAGAGGGAAATCACGGATGGCCAACACGTCTACGCAGAGACGTACAGTCCCGCCCGAGAGAAAACGACGCCTCTGACTATACACGTGTGTATATAAAGAGAAGTTGACGAAAACGAGGAGAGAGAATCGACGAGACGCCCTTTCATATCTCAAGAAAGGGAAACCTTTTCTCACACAAACACACACACACGCGTATCCACAGAGTGTACGTGGGGGTGGTTTCAAGTCTCTGCCTTTCTGCGAATTCTGTCAACTCTGCGTGCCTCATGGCTCTTACCCTGTGTGTTGTATATTAACGAAACCGCGCTGCTGCTGCGCTTGGTGTGGCTAGGAAGGAAGTCTAGCGGCGCTTGGTATGTGCGCCAGTGTTCACCGTCGAGACAAAAACACAGACAAAGCGCCTTCGCACAAACACCTGGTCCAGGAATACCCACACCCTTGGGCCTCACCAGTGAGAGCTTCAGACAGAGACAGAGACGGACAGAGAGATAAAGAAAGAGAACTTTCCAGCGTATGCTTCGGTCTTGTGTGTGGAAGACAAACTGAGAGACGAAGAGAGGAAGAGACAGAAGGAGAAGAAGGGAACGACATACGGACAGGGAAGAGGGAAAGGCAGAAGGAAAAGAGAATAGAACAGGAAGAGAGGGGCAGACAGATACCCATCGGTCAGCAGCAACCAGTTTCTCCTGCAAAGACGTTCGTGCATACATTTATCTATGTAGAGATAGGCAGGCGGATTAAGATAGACGTCGATAGTTATCCAGCTGCACGCACAGCCTGGGTGTCCAAGGGGAAGTCAAGATTCATCTTCTCCTCCTTGTGTAGCTAAACATATGTTTATATTTCTGTGTAGATACGTACCGGACTACAAATACCTACAGTTGTATACACGCAGAGAGAGGCAGATACACAGACACATACGTAGACCTGCAAGTGTCTAGAAAGTACATCTAAGCGTCAATCTATACATACGTGTATCTACGTGTTTGAGTATATACACATATGTACATACATGTATAGAGATATATGCACAGATATACACAGGTACATATCAATGTATGCATAGAGAGAGAGAAAGAGAGAGACAGACAGCGAGGAAATCCTGGAAATAGTCATGCGGCTTCTTCTCAGACGTATAGGCGCATACGTCTGGCGTCGTTCAGTACATAGGCGGACGTATATATACATATACTTGTGTGTCGGTGTCTAGGTGTAGAGTCCGTGTGATACAAATGTAGGTGTACACGCGCACTCACAAGCACGTATATACACGCAGCCAAATTTTCCCAAAAAAATGCAGGAGGAACGAAAGAGAGAACGAGCAAGTGTCTCCTGCTTACTTGAGGGCGTTCGGCGGTGCTGGTGGCTGGTGCTGCGAAGAGCCGCGCGCGCGTCCTGCCCCGCGTTCTTGTCAGAACGGCAGCCGAGCGGAGAGCAGCAGGCGCAGCAGCACAGAAGGCAAGAGGGACGGACGAAGCAGAAGCAGCAGCTTGCAGAGGAGCAGTCCTCGTCGTCAGCGGAGTCGAAGAAGCAGCGGCCGGACCACCGGGAGCGGCAGCGCCGAAAGAAGAAGCCGCAGCAGCAGCCGACGGCGACACGGCAGCACGAGGCAACGGCGTCGCAGCCGCGGTAGCAGCAAAGACAGCAGGAGCAGCAAAAGCAGGAACAGCAAAGGCAGAAGTAGGATATAAAAGAGAAGAAGAAGAGACTGACGTGAGGCCGCCGGGAGCAGCACCTCCTGCTTCTGGGTCAAGGACTTTTACATGGAGCGGACGTATGTTGGAGGAGAACGGCGAGAGGACAGCCGGCGGGGAAGCGAACTTGGGGAGAGCCGGAGGAAAGAAGATGGCAGTGTCGGCCTACATGATCAACAAGCAGCACGACATCACCCCGAGACTGCTGCTGCTTCTTCTACGTAGAAATAGACATACACCTACATGCTCAACGACGCACATACGTAAAATTTCTGACACCTCCCCACACAGGAGACGACGTGCAGACGGCGGGTGTGTAAACAGGCGAACACACGCAAATGTGTGACGAGTTCAAAGCAGGTTATTACTATCCGATGCCTCAAGATGTATGTACGCATATATGTATGTAAATATGTACGTGTATATGTACGCATACATGTACGCATATACGTATGTATATATGTATGTATATATATGTGTATATATGTATATATGTGTGTGTGTATATATGCATGTATATGTGTATATATCGCACACAAAAGTGTGCATACACACGTAGGTATATATCCGTATGCAGGCGCACAAATATATGGGCGCCTACGTAGCAGGTCTACACCCTCCTCAGAGTTGAGACGTGTAGCTAGGCGACACAAAAGCGCCTTCCTTAGGACTTCAGGAGGATATCACGAGATCGACGTGCCTTTCAAGAAGATCTAAAGAAAGACCTCTGCGTGTGTGTGATGAGGACGCGAGACGCGCGGCCAAATATGAGACCGGCGCAGAAAGCCGGAGGCAGCTACACACGGTAGAGACAGGCGATTCATCGCCTACCAGTGCCACAACTACTACAGAAGCCGACGTGCGCTCCACCGACTTCTCCGGCCCCTGTCTCTACGTGTGTACGTGTGTCTCTGTGTGCGTCCGTGTGTGTCTGCATACATAGGTATATATAATAGAGAGATAGACACGTGCCAGCAAACACATGTACACGTGTGGGCATGCAGCCACCAGGTGCCTGCTGCCATACGGCGGGGACTCGCACGCGTTGCTTGCGTGGGGAGTCTAGAGACGGGAACAGCGTTGTTTCGGAAGTTCTGCGCGTCGAGACGGAGACGGCGCCACCGCTGCTCTGGCGCTTCGCTCGGGGGCTGCTGCAGTTCCGTCTCTAAGCGACATTTCTCTGTGCGTCTTTTTTGTCTCGCCTCTTCCACAACGCATGCAAGCGTACGCGTGTAGACACCTCTGTGTTGGCGCGCATGCACGCGCATGGGTAGACATGTCTGCCTCTCCTTCGCCTCCAAGAGGCATGGAGGCGGACGAGCGACACAAAAGTACGCAATACAGCGCAGCTTCTTGTTTCAAACGCATGCTGTCGATCACTGGCCACGAGTTGCACTCCCTTAAACCTGCAGAAATATTTATATAGGTCCATGTGTATACATATATGGAGGGACGTATGTGTGTATACTTACATTCGCGTATTAGTGTATACATGCACAACGATATACATATATATATATATATATATGCATGTGCAGGTATGTTTACATGTGTATACATGTGTGTGTACATATATATATATATATATGCAGATGCATGTATATTTGCACTTGCATATATGCATATGTGTACACATGTGTATCTATATATATCTACGCATACGTACGTATGCATGTATGTACGCCTCTATGAGAGTATGCGTACATGTGGGAAGCAAGGGGCGAGGAGGAGCCCAGTACCCGAGGCGTCTGCACTTCGAAGTAAACATCTTGTTAACAGCGAAAGTATTGATTTTTGCAAGCACAGTACCGCGGTGCGTCGGCCAGTGAGGGACGTGAGCAGGGGGCAACGAAGTGGCTATTGCAGCAACCTGCAGGACCACACGAAGTCTGCTCATACGCGGCCCCGTATCTACATCTGTGGACAACAATTTATGTCGCTGCATGCGATATGTACATATACCGAATAGAATATATATGCGTGCGTGTGTACGTGCGTACGCACACATACATGTACATACATACATGCCTACATCCCTTCTGGCCCTATACACATGTACATATATGTGTTTGCTTGTATGTGCCGCTAAATCCACGCGTATGCTGCTAGACGTAGGGGAACGGTACATCTACGCACACACACAGATATCCTCTCACGCTAGCGCCCCTGCAAAGGCGACTGCAAAGTGGAGAGACGATCCTGTCAGCAGCAGCCACAGGAGCAGTGAGAGAGAGCAGCAGTTGCACGAGAGGGGAGAAGAAGCAGCAGCACCGCAGAGGCGCGCAGCCGCAGAGGAGGGACGCAGCCCGCGCTCACCGTTCGTAAGGAGAGAGCCACGACGGAAGAGGTACAGAGAAAGGTTTTGGCGAGGAACGAGAGGAAAACGAGACGAGACGACTGGAAGACCGAGTGTCTCCTGCCGCCACTTGTGCTGCTGCTTCGACTGCTGCTGCGTGGACTGCTGTCGGCGCTGCTTCTGTGGGACCTGCTTTTCTCGGTGTTGCTCGTGCTGCTTTCTGCGTCTCTGCTGCTGCTGCGGTTGCTAGTGCTGTCGGTTCTATTGCCGCGACAGCTGCTGGTACTGCTACTGCTGCTGCTGCTGCTCGCGTTCCTGTTGCTGCTGCGCATGCATGTGCGAAGCCGCTGCCAGCCCCGCCCCAGCGCTGGATCGGTTCTCGCCAGCTCCATTTTCTCGTAGAAGCGACCAGCAACAAGACCTCCCCGGAGAGTCGAAAAAGAGGTAGAAGTACAGGGGGACAGAAGAGAAGAAGGAGGAGGGCGAGGAGAAGGGCGAGGAGAGGCAACTCGGGAGACAACAAGTAGTGCTGTGAAGAAGAAGCAGAAACAGCAGAAAAGAAACAGGTGGACACGGAGAGCAATTCCAGCTGCGAAAGGAGGAGCGACAAGGGAGAGACAGCAAAGAGGCGTCAGAGAGGAACGCTGCAGAGAAGGAGAGCACCGAAGGAGGGATTGCCGAGCAAGAAAAGGAGAAGTGACTTCTTCGCAAGAGACCCATTCAAGAAACAACGCGTCTTTCAAAGTCTCAAGAGACCAACCAGCCTAGAAACGCGTGAGGGCTCAAATCGCTGCTGCTCCTGCTTGCGGTGCTCCTCTTCCATATGTAATTGCTGTCTTCCACTCTGCTGCAGTAGCTAACATTGCTGCTACTGCTGCTGCTTCCACTGCTGCTACTTTCGCTGCTGCTGCTTTCCCTGCTGCTGATGATGCTGCGTAGGCTGCTCCTGATGCTGCTTAGGCTGCTGCTGAAGCTGCTTGGGCTGCACCTGTTGCTTACAGTCCGATTGTTGCTTTTGTTGCTGCTGCTGTTGCTGCTTTTGTGCCGCTTATGCCGCTGCTGCAGCAACTGCAGCTGCGGTTGCTTTTCGGTCTGTGGCAACCGGCGCGGCTGCAGCTGGGACGATCGCTGCTGCTGTTGCACTTGCGCAGCTACTCTTGCGTCCCCTGCCGTTGTTTCTCCTCCTCTGCCTTGTTGCTGCTGCTGTTGATGGATCTGTTGCAGCTGCAGCTGCCGGCGCGCGAGTGCTGTGGTGCGCCGTTGGCGCGGATGGTGCAGGCCTACGCGTTGCTGCTGCACCACACGTCATTCACAGAAAAAAAGAAGGGCAGTCTCAAAAAAACGTCTGCGACGATCTGCATGCGCGGCAGCAAAAAAACCTGCCGCGCGAGCAACTCTGCTTTTCTCTCTCCTTCCGCTTACTCTTCCTGCGCCTGCTGCTGCTGTTCTCCTTCCTGGCAGCTGCGGCGTATATATGTGTATGCGGATGCTTCTGCATTTGCATGGTATACACACATAACTATGTATCCGCATGTGTATCCACATGAAGAGCGTCGACGTCTATATGAAGCAGAGGCGTCTATACGTGCATGCGTACAGGAGATAACGAATTGTATCTAGAGAGCCTAGATGCCCAGATACATGTAGACGTATATGCGGAGAGAGATGTCGCTGCACCTGTGGACGGTATACACATGCGTCATGTGCGAATCACGTAGGTATACATCCGTATATAATATACATATGTGCGTGCGTCTGTGTGGGACGTGGCCCATAGTGCTTCCGTCCTAGCAAGACATCTGACCGAGGTGTACATACACTGGTAGTTTATGGCTCCCCAGCGCCGTCATGGATTCAGGCCCTGATGCTTCATCGAAAGAATTCTGTCCGCAAATCGATATCTGCGCGCCGAGACGCAGGGAGCGAGACAGAGAGTGACACAGAGAAAGACTTGGGGCCACAAGATGATAGGTGCAGACGACGTATAGATAGGCTACTGCAGACTTATAGATAAGCTACATAAATCTTGTGCATGCGTCTAATGTATGAAGGATACACCTGGTTCTTTGGGAGTGGCATGGGTGGTACGTCATCCCACGTAGTATGATGTGTGGGCTACACGCGTGCGTACACGCGAAGAGAATCTTCCCTTCTTACAAACTCTCCCTCCGTACAGTACACATGTAGAGGGGGTGTGCGTGCCTGTACGTGAGTCATGGGTAGTAGACATGCCGGTTACGACTGAAGACTTCTTGTTGTTACTTTTTTCTCACAAAGCGTATACCCGAGGACTTGCAGAAAGCTGTGCTTTGCTTCCCAGCAGCAGCGAGACGACCAGCAGCAGATGGTGTCCCAGCCGCAGCACGCCGGAACAGCAGCAGCAGAAGCGACAGTACACACACACAGAGCCACAGCAGGAGCAGGAAGAGGGGTCGCGCGCGAGCTGTGGTGCCGGAGGAGCAGAAGGAATAGTGCGTGGAAAGGGGGACGGCAGTGGAGGATAGGGGCAAAGCAACGCAGAGACGAAAGCTAGTGGCTTGCGTCCCCGTCTTCTGTCGAAAAAGTAGAGAGAGGAAATTTTTAGACGAGAGGACGTGACTAGAAGAAGAGTGAGTGAAAGACGCGGCGACCGGACACAGAGAAGCGACGGACAGAGAGACGAAAGGAAGAGGAAGAGGAGGTGCGGACGAAGAAGGACCGGCGTCTTCGTTATGATGTGGAGGAAAAAACATCCTCACCTGAGAGATGTGCGGTGTGGCATGTGACGTCCCTTTTTGACGAGTGTGTCAGTGGAGTGAGGACGGGCAACGGGCGGAGATCGCATGAAAAATACATTTGAAGTGGGGAGTGGAAAGTCTGGAAATACCGTTTCTGCCTGCGTGGATTGAAGGAGGGCGCTCGACAAGGAGGGAGAGGACGGATGGCGGTATCCTCTGGAGAGTCGGAGCCAAGAGAAGGCAGGGAGGAATTCCACTAGAGAGAAAGTTGACTTGCCAGCGACGAATAAACGTTTTAAAATGCAGAAATAGCTACGTATGTGCGATTCAGGTCGGAATGAGAAAACACACAGACTCCTTACCACGTACACACATAGCGAGAACGAAGGCGGCCCGAAAAGATGGAAGTGTGCACGCAGGTAACATGTATGTGTGACGATATGTAGCGGACAGGAAGGATCCTAGTCTTTGACGAGTAAAAGAGAAAAACGCGCAGGAGTTCACTGAACTTAAAATCGAGTGTGAGGGGTTTTGGCCGGCTGCATCCCAGCGGCAGCGACCACTGCAGAACGACGTACACAAAGAAAAACGGCAAGAGCGATCGATCACCAGAGAGAGGAATCCACGCGCAGAAAAAGGAAAGTTCGTATTGGGCTCCAGCTCCAGTTTTCCTTCTCTACGGAAAGGAGGAAGTTGCAGCTGGCGTTGCAGGGGGGACCGATGAACGAAAGGGGCAACCTGGGAAGGGACGATGCTGTCTCATTCTTCAAGGAGACACACACACACACACACACGCACACACCAGCAGTTAACACAGCAGCAGCAACAGCAGAAACAGCAGCGGGTGTCCGACGCGCAGCACCCCTGCACACCTGCTGCAGCTGCAGCAGGAGCGACTCCGCAGCGCGGGGGGGCCGCAGCAGAGCGCCCCAGCAGCAGCAGCAACACAGCAGCGTGACGAGCAGCAGCCAGTACGAGTAAGTGCAGCAGTAGTCCTGGTCAGCAGACACATCGGAAGGGGCACCCGCAACAGCCGGAGCAGGAGCAGGGAGAACCAGCAGGAAGGCCGCCAGGAGACGGGCAAAACGGGCAGCAACAGCGCCAGGAACAGTGAAAGCATCTCCTCAAGTAGCAGACAGAGAGCGAGTGTGGCTGGCGCCCACACACCGGCTCAAAGAGCACCAACGCCAACTGCAAAGCCAGTACAGTAGCGGCAACTCCCGTCCAAAAGCTGGAGGTGAAATAACGCTGCACAGCACGTACGCCCTTTCCAGAAGACGCATGACGAGGCCACATCAATGAATGCCTACGGCCATCCGCGGTGCCGTCGTTTCTTCTTGTGCCGCACCACCACTTCGGGCATTCGTTGTCTGTTATTACTGCGGCTTAGTCTGGTGCTCGTCTGTGGCTGCAGCTGCTGCTCCTGCTGTGGTCTAGTCTATAGAGGACACAGCATGGCGCGCAATGACCGCCTCGCATACACACTTATTCACGCGGTGTGCAGCTACACACGGATATACTTTTCAAGACACTACTCATATGCGCTCCTTGCACAGATGCATACGTTGTATGTGTTTCGTCATGAGTGTATATATATAGATACACATATATATTTATATATCCGTTACGCATATACAATAAATCGTCAGTATACACCTCCTCAGCCATGCCGTCAATGTAAACCTGCGTCGTTCAGCTACAAGTACTACATATAGACAACGCTACGGATACTTGATCAGGATTCAGATACGACGCCCCTTCCACACACACAAATAGACACACACTGGGGTTAACATCCAGCCATCCGCATTCTTCAAGGAAGGCCTCGTATGTCCATTCCAGCTGCAACAATTCATCCGTTGATGTACAAATCCCTACACAGGCCTTCAACTTGAAATCTCTCGTAGGGTCATTGAATATATCACTGCTAGTAAGTGTCTAAGCAGGACGCCTAAACTTCCCCCACACAACTCCTCAAGCGTGGGAGTGCCTTCGTACTCAGTTCTTATACTTCATTGAATCCCTCGCCGTAGATACTCACACATGTTCGCCTAGTACACAGCTCCATGTGTATGACTTCTTGGCTTCCCCTGTGCTTATATTGAGTGCTTGCTTGCACATGAATCATACGTAAAGGCGTCTTCGCAAAGTACCCGACTATGACATCGTTGATCTCTGTAAAATGGTACCTAATTTAGTGCGGCAGGAACACGTAGGCCGGTTGCCAGAGTGGACAGTGCGCTGCCACATCTAGAGAAAAGCTTGCGCACGTACGAGATTATACTGCAGGCATGTACGGGCACTCACATGGATGGCCATCCTTATCATATATGTATATATACATCCTTGTGTTTCCAGATACACACAACCTGGCAAAGCTACTACGGATGTGCTGCTTCTTTCAAGTCATGCGTAAAAAGGTGTACACCCATGTCAATATTCACGTCTCAAACAGTTACTCCCGTAATACCCCTTTACGTATCTGTACATCTATGTATTTGCTCACACCATAGGCAAGACCTAGCAATAATCGGCTTCTTCCACTGCTTCCTGTGCGCCGTACCTCATAAAGGCGCACTTTTCGGCCCCCGAGTGGTAGTATGCACGTTCCACGTCATTACACATGCACACGGTAATGCGGAGGTGGGTACCCCCTTTTCGTTGCCCGGTCAGTTCTGCTTTTTCTATCGATTGGGCTTTCGTCTCGTACGCCTGTCACCATGGGAGACGCCTGGCAACTGAGAAACTATCCCATGCAGAAGACTGCGCTCCAGTGGACAGCTATCTATACAGAGATATCTTACGTACATGTGCTTCCTTAGGTTTCCTTATGTATGCAACTGAGCGGCACATGTATCCTTCAGAAACCGATGTGAAACGAGTGTTCATTGTTGCAGATACTTGGTTACGAGCAGCACTGCGCACGTACGTATGTGTGCGTACATATATGCACATATTTATGATGTGGATGCCAACGTAGGCTTGTGTGGGGCACACGGGTAACATAAATCTCCTCCACGCAGGGGTACACCGGACGGGACGCGGTTTCTGGTTCACTGCAGCGGCTGCTTGTGGGGAAAATGTTTTGCGTCTGTAGTTCACCAGCGTCCAGGAATGCTGCCAGAATCCACAGTGCAGAGTGATGTGCCATTCCAAGCACCTCAACGTGTTGTATGGGAAGTTCTAGTAACGTAGCTCTTCACGCAGGTGTGTTCGAGCCACCACGCCTGCCGGCGTCAGCTGGCTTTACTGCGTCGGTAGGCCAGCGTCGTGGCAATTGTATTTCTCTCCTTTGGTTGTATAGAGCTGCTGCTGCTGTTGGTGGCCGCATTGTCCCTGTAGGGGTTGCTGCTGCTGCTGCTGCTCCTCCTGCTGAAGTGGCTGGCAGTAGTGGTCCTCTGCTGCTCTCGCCGCTGCGTATGGTGTCGCTCTGGCTGCTCCTGCTGCCGCATGTGCTGGGGCCTCGTGCACCACCGGCTTCGCTCCTACAACCACGACGGACAGAAAGGACGTGCGAGTGCTTCTTCTGTACCTCGATCTACGCATGCGAAATGAGACTTGGTAATTTGAAGGGGTTTCTTTATTTCATTTCGTCTGCGACACTGGGCGAGCTACAACAACAACGGGGGGGCGGGCGAATGCGTCAACGGAGAGGCAGCAGAAGCGTAGAGATATACCCGCTCTTCGAATTTGTCGGGCCGACTACTACGAAGAAACATTGCATTTATGCGAATCCAGGAATACTAGAGAACTGTCCACGCCAGATAGGTACGCGTACATTCTATGCGCCTATTCCGTGTGACATCTTTAGACGGACACCTTGCAGATAGATATCCAGCAGATTTTCTAACCTACACACAAGGCACGGACGAAATGCATGTATCCTGCCCATACATTGAATTCACCAATGTTGATGCCTATCTAGCTGAATAAACAGATAAGTTTGCTCCTCTTGAACTCCAGCTGCCTCGTTCTGTTACCGGTCGCCTCTCCCTCTCCCCCCCCTAATACGAGTTGGAGGTGATGAGCGCCCGTCGTCACGAGAAATATGACGCTCCAATCGGCTGTGCGTCACGCTCTTTTCGTCGGTTCCTGAACACTTTTCTGTGCGGCACGCCGGAGAGCCAAGCACCGCTGTTTTCTCTGCCACACGCTGCACTCAAGGGACTGGTAGCTTTTACAAACTCGTGTGCGACTCGTTATCGTCGGCAGTTCTACCTACCTCGTGAAACTGACCTGCGACGCGCTTTCTCCCTCTTGCCCTACCATGTGTGCGGTTCCACACTCACCGGAGAACGCAGATGCGGGGAAGGACTGCAGAAACGTCGCCCGACATACGCGTAGTTAGATCCCCGTGCGCGTACCGCACTCTCCTATTCTGCCCTGTCGTCCCCATACACAGATATCTTCGCCTCGATATAGAGTTTCCTCAGCATATCCATACATATATATGTTTACATATCTAGAAGTGTATACGTACACCCCTGTGGACACTTGCTGACTTCGTGCTCCGGACAGACATCTGTATAGACACATATGTGCCTGTCCCCCCCTCCGATGTAAAACTTCTCTATCTCCACCTGCAGATCCTGTACCTGTATACGTCCTCCTCGACATATATAGACCGTGGCCGAAGGAAATCTTCGGGGGAGGCTCTCCTCCCCGTCGTCGGTGACTCCTGCTCAGATGTTGCTGCTCCTATAAAGTCTTTGACATTCACAGGCTGTAACCGCACACACACATACAGGTAAATTTATACTCTACTATCTCCATCGACACACACGTGTTCACATGTATATATATATGTTTATTTATCACTACGGAAGGTTTGCACACGTGTGCTATATATTCTTTCTATCTATCTTATATATATTTGGCTTTGCATACGTGTATACGTGCGTGTGTGCGTGTGTGTTGCATGTGGCCCGAGAAAGTCTTTCTGTGTGGCAGGCGTTAAACACCTTTTTTCACGTCGTCTTTTGTGTCGAGCCAGACGTGCTTGTTCTCCTTTTTCACCCGTTGTCTTTGTCTTTTCGGTCTCTCTGCGACTCCCACTTCCCTCCTCGGTCGATCCACCTGCCACGTGCTTATCTCTCATTAAGCTGCTCCTCGGGAGGGTGCTGCAGTGTGTGTCTCTGCCTGCTTCATACGCATGTTCCTCCTCCTGTAAATCTAGACGCAGACCTACCCCACTTTTTTCGCAATATGACTTCTCTTTTTTTCTTCTTGCAGTAGTTTGTGTGTGTGTGTGTATGATTTCTTGTGAATCCTTTTCTGCTGACGCTCGTCGTCTACTCCGGTTTTTCTTCTTTCGATCTGTACCTGTATTTTCGACAGCACGTTTTCGCTTACCCCTCCTCGGCTCTTTGCTTCATCACGTGTCTCCTTCGGCGTCTTCCCGTTTCCCGCGTGACCACTTCGCCACTGCGGCAGCGGACGCTCCCCCTAGACAGCCGGTTTTTCTCTTGAGAAGGTTTGCTGTTGTTGCTCGACAGGCGTCACACGCTAATTTTTCCGCTGCACCGCGCAGTTGTTCGGCTGCGTCTTCTTCCTGAGCCGAGCACGCTCAGGCTGCGAAGAGAATAGGGGAAGGGGACGCACCTTTTTATTCGCCCGACGATCCACCTCTCCCGTCCCCACTTCGTTTCGCCTCCTTTTCTTCTTCTTCTGCATCTCGCCGCGCCTTCCTCTCCTCTTCCCCAGACCCGCGCGGCCCGTCACACCATGTCACGCCTCCTTTCAGCAGACGCGGCTGCCTCGGCGCGTGCGGCGAGCGCACAGCAGCAGCAAGAACAGCGGCGCAGCGCAGCAGTCGGAGTCGCGGGCGACACAGAGAAGACGCAGAGAAGGCAGCAAGAGGAGGGAGATGCAGAGAAACTGACGGGAGCAGAGCTGCAGGCGGCATTGCATCGCATCGACCGGGAAAAACTCGTTGTTTCGAATAAAATACTCGAACTGCAGCAGGACCTATCAGAGCACAGGCAAGATCGCGCATATACGTATACATGTACTTGTGGACAAGCCCCCTATATTTTCCATGCATGTGTATCTCTGCACGTCTGGGCCACACGTGTACCTCTTTTTCGTACACACTGCGTCTCTCCTCGACGAATTTCTGGCGTTTCTGTCTCCTCACATGGTCCCACTCGCGCCGTCTACGGGAGGATGAACAGATGACGCACAAAGGCACGTGTCCTGCTTTGCTCTGAAACTATGCGTATATTTCTGTAAGCAGAAAGCAGACTACGCACATAGATGTATATTTATATCTGTCGCATGACAGCTGCCTTCAGCTCCGCCCTCGTTGTCGTAGCTCTCCCAAAAAGCCTGGCAGTTGGGTGTCTGGTGTTCCGTTTTCCTCCTGCTGTTTCTCCAGTTCTCTGTGCGGATCTCTGTTTTTTCTCTTCAAATCTAACACTCGTCGTTACCTGCAGCAACTTGTGTGTCCACACTTTTTCTCGGAATTCTTTGTGTGTTGCGGCGTCGAAGTTGCTCGTCCTGTGTCTCTCTCTGTCTGCACACGTGTACGTCCTCCTGAGAAGATCTTTGCTGCACGTCGCAGTCCTCATTTCCCCTCCACTTCTTCCCACTTCTCCGCACACGTCCAGAAGGTGTACCCGTCAGTGTAGTCCGGTGTTGCCGCTGCGAACCACCTGTTTCTCTCATCATTTCTCGCCACTTTGCGCAGCTAGCTTTTACATTCCGCATGCTTGCACGCCTGTCACCCTCCGTCTCGTCTCCCTGTCTGGAGATACACCGCCGTCCGACGCTGCAGGGCTGCCGCTCTGCTGAGGACGCGAAGAAGAAGGGCAACCCAGTGAAGTATGCTGTCGTAAAACTCGAGGCTTCCTGCAAGTGTAGACTTCGTGTAACAGAGTGGTTCTTCTCCTCTGCTCTTTTCTCTCCTCCTGCGATGCGAGTCGCCTGCCGACGAGCTCGGGGTGCGCGTGCGCATTGCAGACTGACGCATGAGTACTTGGTGTGGATACCTCAGCGTTAAGATTTTGTATGGAGTATGTCTGTGTGTGTGTAGGTTGACGCATTTTGCCTGTATCTTCCCGTGTATTCCTGTGTATCTGTCGCAGGGACCACTCTTTCTAGAAACGCCTACGTGCGCACATACGTGTGTGTCCATCTGCATATGTAGATCCGCCGTCTTCCTTGTGTACCTACCAGCGTATGGATCTCTGTGTGTGTGTATGTATTTCTTTGTGTGAAGGAGACACATCTGTGTATAAATCTGGATATGCGTGTATGAATTTTTTTGTGTGAAGGAGACTTTCCTGCGAATATAAATCTGTATGTGTACGTAATAAACGAGTCCGCAAAAGACTACCTTATGCGTGTGGGTGTGTACGTGTGTGTGTGTGTGTCCTGCCAGTCCCGACTGCTTCTTTTTCTAGATGTCTGCGAAGGTCGGGTTCCTCGTCACTCTGGTTCATGCGTTCCACCCTCTGCAGTGAACCGGCGAAGTCTTCTTGCATTGCCTGCAGTGTGTATGTGATGTGTGTGACTTTTTTATTTTCTCGCAGAGTCGTGTTGGAGGCCTTCGGAAAAGTCGAAAACACTCGCGCCTGCTTCCGCATGGTTGGGGGCGTCCTCGTGCAGCGTACTGTCGCAGAAGTGCAGCCTGTTTTGGAGGCGCATAAACAAAAGGCAAGATATTTCCACCGTCGTCCACTCTTCTAGAAGACAGACTCTTCATCTGTGTGTATGCGTGTGTATATTTGTTTATCTGTTTGTATGCATACATACGTGTGTGTGTAACACATACGTGTGCATGTATACGCGTGGGTAGAGATGTACAAACATGTGCATATACATCGATGTGGATATGAGGGGTGGTATGTACGAGCTTGTCAACCTGTCTGGCTTCTATATATTCCTATATATATATATAACCGCATGTACGTACATCTACTGAGAGGAAGTGGGGCGGAAAAAGAGAGGAGAAGACGTCTGCCTACGCGGTGGTGTGGAGAAGGTGACACTCTTTCAGGGACTGGACGAGAAGGAGGAGAGAGCAACACGTGTACACGTCTGTGTAGCAGCAGAAATGCGTAGAAAGAGAAGGAAAGTGAACCACAAAAAGAATAATAAAAGAGGGGAGTGTGTGCCCGATAGGCGTACCGGGTAGGGCAGCGGCGCCGGAGCATACAGGAGCACTTTTAGGGAGTTTCGCTTCTTCGAAAAGACGAGACGGAAACGGGGGAGACGATGAACTGGACCGCTCGGATAAAGAGTTATTCAGAAGAAACGAACCGGTACTTATACATCCTGCATGTTTTGCAAAAGGCGGAGGGGAACTGGTTCCCCAACGGGGAGAGATATAGAACGGTTGTACGTGGCTGTTCACACAGAGTAACTCCTCCACGTGTGTCGAGTCAGGACCTCCGTATTGACTAGTGTGAAGACATGCAATGTCTGCTACAGCGCGTCTGAAGCTCCTCGTGTGGCTTATATATATATCCGTATGGACACGTGTATATACGCCCATAAAGATGCACATGCGCACACTTTTTTTTTTACGTATTCGTAGGCAACCACGTATATAAGGCACGCGAGTATGTGTACACGTGTGTACGTCTCGTACGATTGACTACCTGCTCGCATGTTTTTATCGTGCAAAATGGTATGTAGGCGTACGTATAGACTGTGGACAGGTGCGCGACTGCTAGCTCTTTCTGTGTGTACACAGGTGGAGGCAGCTCTGGAAGAACTTGAAAAAGAGTTGAACTTTTTGACACAGAAACAAACAGATTACTCTCGACGTTATTTGCAAGCTACCGGACAGGACCTGCAATCTGCATGGGCGGGCAGCAGCGGCAGCCGCGGGGACGGCGACAAAGGCACGGGGGACGAGACGCAGCAGCAGCAGCAGCAGCGCGTAGCAGGTGGTGCTGGTATTCTTGTGTGAAGGACCACAATCTTTCGGAACGACAGCCGCAACGACGCCTCGCTTGTTTCAAGGTAGATCCGGAAGTGAAGAAGCTGCAGTCAGTACATGTGTACTGTAGAACAGGGCTGACTCTGTTCATGTGTGTGTATGTGCATATATATGCAGATATATACTGACTCTTTACATGTATATGTACATGCATGCTTCCGTATAAAAATACATACCTATATATTATATATGTATGTATATGTATAAGTGCGTAACTGCGCGAGCGTGCGTGTAGGTAAATTGTCGTCCTCTCCTCCACCCGTGCGCGAACCTAGGAAGGTAGAGAAAAGCATCTCCATAGTCATGTACATACGTCCATACGTATATGCGTATGTGTATACGTTTGTTTAGATCAACATGCGCGTGTATAATTGCACTCGTCTGCGCGTTTGAGGGGGTGCCCGGGCTGACGAAATCGATTGACAAGGGTGATTGCGAGTAATGCTGGGTCGAACAATCCGTCGCGTCGAACTGAACTATCCTGCAGGAGCAGCAGGAGCAGGAGGAGCAGGAGGAGGAGGGGCGGCAGCAGAAACGATAAATGGGGAGAAGAAGGAACAGATAAGTGAGAAAATCTGGGAAAACTCGACGTAAGAAAGAACAGGAGGGAGTCCGCGAGAAGAGGGGGACAGTGAGAAAGAGAAATGAAATTATGGAAGAATGTGTGCGTATAAGTTTGAAGGAATCTGTAGATACAACCACTCGGCCTCGTGTCGCGCTCTCGGCTGCAAAACTCCGTGCTCCTGCGTCCAGCACGTGAAACCCATAGGAACTCCGGGTTGTTAAAGCGGTTGAGCGACTTGCACATTTATAAGGGTCCGTCTGTTCCGTATGTGTGTGGTGGTGTACACGTGTATTCAATACATATGTGGGAGCATCTGCTACCGGGACCTCATTCGCTTCAATCGCCTCCGTATACCCCTGTATGTACATTTGCGGGTATGTGCGTCTATCAATGTGTTCAGACGAACGTGTGCTGCCAGAGGCAATAGGACTTCGCCTGCTCCCGGGCATGTGCGGGTGTGTAGATGTAAACATTTACATAACTAGGCCTGTTCTACACATAAAAGCTGTACGTGCGTGTAGTACTGTATATGCTTTGGATCGCAATTACACCACTACGCGTGTATGTAGTAGTGTACGGGGATAACAGCACGCTCAGAAACTCCGCGCGTTGGCACGCGTCTGCTGCGTCAGTGTGCTAATGGCGCAGCCGAGAACATACTAGTGATTTGGTTCGTTCGGATTTTTTTAGCGCCGGGGTGCCACTCAGAATGGCTGAAAATACCCGGTCGCAGTTGTTTTGTTGACGTGGAAGTAGAGGTACAACGAGTTGTGTTCATCAACAAGGAAGGCACAATCCATTGTACAGATATTAAGCACGTGCACATATGTAGGTACCCATATTACTGAGTCGAACACGGATTGTGAGCACTGCTACGCACGGCCACTGATTGAGCCATGACGATGAAAAAGCCCCTGAAGGTCCTCGCGAAAGTCGGAAACTGCATTCGTTAGACCCTTGACTGTACAAATGCGCAAGTGGAGGTACGGACAGTCAAACGTGTAGCAGTGATAACTGGATTAGCTCTAGTGATGCAGAAGACCGACATGATCTTGACAAATGATCCACACTGCAAACGAGAACATCAACTGACAGCACACCTTGCATGCTGGTTGAAAAGATTCTTTCAGCGGAAACAGCATCTACGCGCTTTCCGCAGTAGACAAACAACCACGGCAGGTGAAGACTAGCGAATGCACTAGGGGTATTGTAATAAAGACCGTGAGTTAGAACGCATCAAGATCCCAAATTAGTCGAGATTCGCGCCGGCTCAGAAACGGGTTTCAGCCTAGTGTATGCAAAAATGCCCCCTCCACCTACCAATGAAAGTGGCGAGGAAAATATGGATAACTATGTCGTTCCTTGTAGCTATGGTGGTCCAAGAAAATTTGGTTTGAGTCGCAAGGAGGGCGTTCAGCAGCATGGACGCCACAATGTTACGAAAGTAGACTAAGACTTACGACGCCTCCTGGTGTAGTGAAAAGTAAAACATTTACCAGTGTTGTCACAAATATACTCAAGGTAGCGTAATCCAAAATGCGCTTAGCCTAGCGACATTGACAACGTTCATGTGCGTGTGCTTGTAATATATTGGAAGGCTGACCCCTGCAAGAGACCGACAAAATGCAAACGCAGCTCTCTTGGGCCTGACTGGATGAAGCTTTTGCATAAATATCACAGGCTGTGCTGAACGCAGTGTACCGACGGTGA
The DNA here is from genome assembly GCA_000727475.1 of Sarcocystis neurona. NCBI lineage: Eukaryota > Apicomplexa > Conoidasida > Eucoccidiorida > Sarcocystidae > Sarcocystis > Sarcocystis neurona. The sequence goes on along the minus strand of KL647291.1, from coordinate 3,492,955 downwards.
CGACCGCCCTGTAGATAGCATATCTAGCCGTTGAGCAAAGGTGACGACGTAAACGGGTTTACCCAGTACCGCCCAGGGAGTATCTCACCACCAGGGTCTGGGATGTAGTATACATTACTATTTGTTGCCGTCTGTGTGTAAGTGGCAACATTAGTTTGTACCAAGACGGCACCCGCTTATTGTGAATGCGTCCAGGATGTGGTTTACATTACTATTTGTTGCCGTCTGTGTGTAAGTGGCAACAATAATTTGTACCACGACTACGGCACACGCTTAGTGTGAATGCTACGTCAGGGCCCGTCTGCTCCTCAATCTCTCTAGCGGCGCAACTTTGTAGGTCAGGCACGGGAGATACGCGTGTGTATATCTAAAATAGGAAACAGCCAGTTCGCAAGACGCAGCAAGCCGCTCAGTCGCATGGACACGTTGTTCCTCCGATGTGCTTGGAAACGCATCTACATGCTTAGCATCTTGCGCGTTGCAGACTGCACTCACCTTCACTGAATGCATGCCCGCGAGCATCCCCATCACAAGGGCTAACCAGTGGAATCGCACCGTGACGGCAATGCCTGCTGCACGTATATTCATTGAAGGCGTCACGACGCAACATAGTGGTAAATTGCACATTGCAGTCAGGAAGTAACTTACTACTTGGACACGCACAAGACTAGATACCACGCAGCTCATGTACCCCGAAACTACAAGTCCGTCATAAGTCTTGAAAACCAGGCGTATCGGTGGAATTAGAGGCTTCTCACTACGAACGCACGTAGAGGAGACACAAGAGATGTTTTTACAAAAGAGTAGACAAAAGGGAAACCCGTAGCATCCCTCTGCTTTTGAAAGTCACGCACGACCGTGGTAGTGGGCAGCTGCTGATGCGTTCAGCAGATACTAGCGTGGTATGGGTGCAAGCTTTCAACGTCGTGATATGGCCTGTTTAGCACTGCGTCTGCAAGTGCACTGTCAAGCTTTGCTTGTTGTCAACGAAGAGCAACATCACATTATGCAGATTCGGCCATCAGTACATTCTACGCTTACATGCTCTTCCAGCGAAGGTGGCACACAAATCTGCGTCCACCGGTGTACTTGCACTTCAAATAAAAACGCAAATGCAAAGCCGCATTCGAACCTAGCCGTGACACACAGCTCCTGACCTTGTGTACGGCCTGGACTGCCTACGAGCGGGAACACGGGCACGTGCATATATATATATGCATACGTATATAATATCTGCTGTTGATAAGTCTTTTTCAGATGGAGCTGCGGTGGGACCGCTGGTGCCTTCAGTCCTCATCAGAAGTGTTCAATTGTGTGGACCACGCAATATCGCCGGAGCCTCAAAAGAATTGTGTATCTGTGGAATATACAAGCACAAATGCGCTACAAGTATTCAGCGAGACATAGATAAGTGTCCCATCACTTTTCAAACAGCCTTGCAGATACAACCAGATATCCGTAAGTAGTCTTTACAGAAAAGTGGAGTCTCAGGATGCCCGGTATGCCCTTTTGTCAGACGTCGACGCTAATCCCACCGCAGACGTCGAGAGCACGGTATTCTGGCAGTCTCTTATCTTCGGAGGAGATTACTCAGGGAAAGCCTAAAATCGTGCACAGAACTGCAACACTGTGTCTTACGATGTTGTGCTTGAATTTCGCTACATTGTTCTTCAGGTACGTCACAAAACACAGAGCATCCCCTATACATCACAGCATTATCCGTTGATGTAAGCGAAAAGACGCAGCGTTAGCTGAACTCGCTTCAGAAGCTTTTCTTGTTGGTGAAGCTCCGTTGTCAATCATCTCATGGGTCGTTTACCTGCAGCACTTGGCACAGCGACGCGCAAGGTAAGTTAGCGGAAGAGTGGAAATACGCTACTATTTTAGGCACCCGAGTTTGTTAGACAAGAAGTCCAGCATGCAAGTTGATTCAAAAGCGCACTGTACGTAAGAAGCGCCCAGAACTCAAGAAGCTGCGGGTTGATTCGTAGGAGTTGATGTTTCCCTGTACACGTCATCGATACACAGGTTCGTTGGTATATATGTACACACGTGTGTTTACAGGTGTACCTATGTGTAAAACCTGTACGAGTGTACGAAGAGAACCTGCACGTTACACACGGATACTCTGTGCATGTCTTATGTGGTTCCTACGCAGGAGCAAAAATGCTGGTGTGCATTTCCTGATGGGCCAGACTCATATGTATACGTGACAGCATTAGCCCTACGGGGAGTGTCATGTCCAGAGACTACGTGCGTATCAGACACGGCCGTCTATAGGAAGTCGTGTCCGTGAGTTTTCAGACCAAGCATGTACTTACTGACAGAAGACGGGCGTAAAACACACTACATATTGTTAAACGTAATTTATCACTTTGTGCGCGTCTGCAGCCGCAGCTGCAGAGCTCTTGGCAATCATGATCGGCCCTCGTGCGCCACGTGTGTTGCTCGAGATATTGATGTGTACGTGACCATCTTTCTTTCAAAGCCCCGATAGGAAACCACACACTTGCGCATACGCACCGTTCGGCGCTCGGAAGTCGCCTTCACTGATGCTGTTCCATCTCTCGCTGCGAATTATGTAGCTGACCACACTGGTAGGCAGTTCTGAACGTAGAGAGAAGGAGATTAAGGGGCAAACACCTACAACAAGAATAGACTTGTAAAGATACAGCGGTTAAGACCCTTGACAAAAAGCGTGACAGGTTGTACAGTAAAACAGGCTTTTTGTGGACGCTCGACTGTATGGGAATCCGAGACGATATAACTTTCCCGTGAGGAATGCTGTTGTTCAAGTAAAGACGTGCGACATGTCACCGAGTCGTGCACATACTGGAGAAAGCTCTGGAGCTGGTGCTTCATGTGCTTCATGTGCTTAGAGGCTGACAACCTACCGGCCGACTTTGCGCTTGCACAGCCTGCATGCAGCGACGACGGATAGGGAAAAGCGATACATGTGCACGAACAGGATGCTAACGAAACTGACTGCACAATCCTGACGCATCGAACGCATACAGACACGACCATCATACACAGAACTTATGGGTTGCACACGGTTACGCGTCGTTTTCCATACTGTTACGGACAAACGCACTGCGCGAGTGCATCCTTGAGGTTTTTGTACAACCGTGAGACCGATCCTACACGCGCGTTTGTATTTATCTAATTGTGAATATGTGCATGCGCATCGACGTGCAACAAACAAGCACTAGGATAGTAAGTGTGAATGCCTGGGCATGAGCGCGTGCACGTCCCGCAGGTAGGAACATATCTGTCGCAGAGATCCCGTGCCGGTAGCAGCGGTAGTAAGTCTAGTGGAACGGTACAAGGATACCGACTGTCAAAGCAGTGCCAGATAAAAGTGTTACTCTACGCATTGTCGTTCCGAGTTTGCGCTCTAACCGGGCCTTGAAGAACCGTCGTGTGGTATCCCACTTAGTGCACAAGTGAGTACAGATGCCTCAACGTGGTCTGCGAGCCGGCGGACAAGATTTTTCCGAAACTACGGGAAGGCGTAGTCAGAAGCCATTACTTCGCGCGCCTTCGCAGAGCTGCTAAATACGCGCACCGGGGCCTCTCTCACTCCCTGTACGACCAAATCCTCTGCCACGGACAAACGGTCCAGTGTGCGCTCTCAGCAGGCTCTGCTGACACAAGACCTCGTGTAGCTTCTAATAGTTAATTTGTAAGCGCTTCCCTACTACGTCCTCTTACCAAGTGGTTTCGCCGAGTTCGTTCCACCCCGCTTTTCGGTCGTTCTGGTCTCCCGCTTCGGTTCAAAGATTAGCCTACCACATCCCTCCGCGCGAATAAGCACGTGCATGCTGCATTTCCACATTTCAGCAGTAACGCTCCCGCCGGCAGGCAGGCTGTTTGGGAGGCTCCATTGATTCGCGGGCATTTGGGGGAAGACGTCCCAACGGCACATACCAGTAGACCTCTCAACTTAGAGGCGCCAACGCCTGTGGCAAAGACGCCTCATGATGGTAGCCTCGGCAGAAGATGTTGCACGAGGATATGTCATTTAAGAAGAAAGACTTGGAGGCCGCGCAGCCCGGATAAGCTCACCACAATAGCTCTCCTTGGTTTCTCTTTCCTCATTATCATCACTTTGCCTGTTCTCCTGTGTGCTGTGCTTCGGCACGACACATCCAACAGGTAACCTAAAAGGGAAAATGCTCTGTCGAGCTATTGGTGCGCACCTTTCCGGCAAACTGCACGCGTGCCGAAATGAGCTGGGCATAAGGAATCGCAGCGTGACCGCTGCCGTCTGATCCAACTGTGGGTCTGGTTGTGCAGTCCCTAATCTCTAACAACCTGCTGGTATTGCTCCGTTGCTACTGCGGCAGGCATAACTAAGGCACAGCAGGTACATAGCAGTCGGTTCTCCTAAATGCGCTTGCGCCGCCGGGCAAACCACGAACTGACGCAGGTGCGGCTGTCGCGCTGCTACAGGCGCACACGACGTACAGCAAAACATATGTAGTATTTCTCGTCACTGTTCTGCCCTATCCGACAGGTAACAAGCTGACGCTGCTGCTGCGTTCCATCCCAGACACAACTGACCGAGGCGCAGTCGAATACGTGTCAAGTTCACTTGGGCTCTTCTGCGTTCCTAAATGCTGCTTTTGCTGCTCGGTTGCTGTTACTGGAGGCACAGACGGTAGGCAGCTCGCCAAGTGTTCCCCGTATCAATTACAGCAAGAGAAAGCTGCCAGTGCGAGGTTATACACTAAGCTTCCACAGACCCGGCTACCACGGTCGTGTTAGGGTTAGTCCAAGGGCATTTTTAGACTGCTCTCAGGAACAAAGGTTCACAGGATTCCGGTACAACCATGTATACGTATAGCGACAATCTCAACTCCAGTGCGCACGCACAGATGTGATGTATAAATGCGGAGCTGTGACCCTAGGCTCCACGACAACCAGTTCCGCATTCCACTTTCTCCGACTAGGACTGCACCTGCTGTAGCAAGAGTTCATCTTTGCCCATTGAGACTGCACCTGCAGGAGCAGGAATTTAGCAGCGCCACCGCAGGGAAACGGGAAATCCCTTATGGTTGACGAGTCCTACCAACACCCCCTGCAAACCAAAAAAGATTTTTCAGGGCTGCTACCGAAAGTACCACCACACACGGCTCTACACTACCTAAACCAGCAAAATTTTTCTGCAAGATCATGGCTTCCTATCGGAGGGGAAGCAGGTGGTCATCTGAAGGACAACCGGGAAGGAAGGCTGGCCACATTATCAGGCGGAATTCGACTGCAACGTGCAGCAGCAACCTAGCGGCATACGCTTTCTCCACAGGGGCGCATGTGGAAAGTACTTTAAATCGAATCAATGAAACTACTCTGGGTTGTGAAAAGGGCAGTCCCTCGCTAAACAGGCTTTTTTCCGCGAGAGTGCCAGGTTCCGCCGTCACCGTTGAAGATGTGCAAGCGTGTAAAATTCTGCTTTATGAAGAAGACTTCGTAGGTAGAAACAGCTAAACGCATTCCAGGCGTGTTCACTACGCTACTAGTTGTAGCCGCACAACTTTGTGTGTCAGCGAGAGGCTGACGAACACAGATAACGTAGCCGTGAGAAGCTTTGCATGAAGTGCTTTGCCCTATTGCTATGTGGGCTAGACCTTCTTCATTGTACGTCAACTTTGATAGTGGTGCGTCTCTCATTATTCCGGTAGTGTTATTGCCGTTCCAGCATTTTCCGGAAACAGAAGACAAAAAATGGCTCAGACGCTACGTACGCTTCTATGCACAATGTTTAACATATTCTTAAAACAGCGATTTGCGCTATGATTTGAGAACCAGAACGTCCACACCAATTTGGCGGGTTCGCTTGACTCTACCGCTTGCAGGGTGCGTTGCGTGTGGGAGGGGATTGTTTGGAATACCGACGGTGTGCCACCGAATATCCAGGCTCTGCCCTTCTACCACTCGTTCACCCCCCAAAACCAACCAACACAGCTGTTCCAGTGGCGCCTTCTTCACGTCGAGTGCGAGCGCATGAAGAATTGTCCATTTGCCTTCCGTTCAACACCTGAAGGGAGGGACTTCGGAGCTGACACGCCTATCAATAGAGTACATGGAAGAGCGTATTGCCACACCGCTCTTACTTGCGGAGTCTTCTTCGGCCGCACTTGTGTCTCCTCTTGCGAGGTAGAATTTCAGCATGGTGCTTTTGTGTATAGCGTTGAAACCATCAGTGGACGTAACTGACTGTGGTCAGCATTGTCGTCGGTGAAGCACTGCAGTGGCTGAACGGTCTCCTTGCGCTTGTTGCTCTATGAATTTAAAGGAGACCAGCGTGTGCGTACTCATTCCTGCGTTTATGTGATTTTTAGCACGATGCGCACGCGCTCGCATGGTGGCGTCCTGCAGGCGTTGAAGACTCGCGGTGCCTGGTCTTTACTGGTGCTTTGCACGGATTACCTCGCACTACAACAGCTGCTCGGAGAGAACAATCGAGGACAGATGATAGGAATGTTCGTGCGCGTGCTTCGAGAAGACGGGCGAAAGAGTTCTGAACTTTCCGTCGCCCTGGTTGGCATCCTCTTGATTTTCTCTTTCCACTGTGATTTGCACCCCTTACTGCTGCAGAGTCAAGTAGGTAAAGATGGCACGGGAATGCGTGAAATTTTTGCCTTTAGATAAATCTCTTGTCTCTCAACACAGTAGCGGGGAGACTAACGAAAGCGAAAGCAACTACAAGCTGTTTCCACAGCCAGGCAGCGTGCTCGCGCACTTGTTTCTGCGTATACCGCTGAACGAACCCACACCCTCTGCGCTTCCCGTGTGCAGCTTCTGAGACCCACGTGAAAGCTATTTGTGTATGTCTGTGTGCGGCACTTGAGAAAACACATTCGCTTTTACGGCCCGAAGCGTGTAAGTCGCACGTCGCTTCTCGCACACTCCCAAATAAGCAATTTGAGAGACTCTGTGGAGGCGGACAAAACGGTGTACACATATTCTGCCACGCAGAAGGGCGCGCTTGTTCTGTGAGTGGTGGCTTTTTATCTCTATCAATGTTTGTTATCTCCTTTTCAGTGCGGAGACGCCGTGGTGCGGACAGTCGAATTCCAGCTAGAGAGAGCTGACATATGGAAGACTGAACTCGAGGGTATGAAGAAAGCTAGTACACCGGGCGATGAAGTTGGGAGTCGGCGGGTACGCCCAGGGTCCATGCAGAAGTCGCATTTCCAATGATTCGTGCAGATGTCGGTGATTCTGAGTTCATCGTGGGTAGTATATGTCACGGGCAGCCGCTTACCAGATTGAGTAATTTTGGCGCCCACGTGTTGTCATGCAGCGCGTTATGAAATGACGTAACTATTCAGAAATTTGACGCGTATTTCGGCAGAGACTGCTAGAAGCCGCAGGTCGGACACAATTCAGGCAGGCCGTTTCTGTGCACGTGCGAGTTAAGGAAGCGCAGGAAGACACCAGCCCAGCGACCCGTCTAGAATTCGCACAACAATTCAGAGTTCACTGGAGGGAATGACGTTCACGCGCTATCGGCACACGGCAAGGACTGCCGGCCTTCACCTAGTGAAACCTGATAGCTACTGACTGCGGATCACTTCACTTCTTGGTATATTTACCGCAACTCTCTGCAAAGCGAATCAGCCATGCTAAAGACTAAAAATCACGTTTGTGCCGCTGCAGACGATGAGCTTAAAGCCCAAGTAGTCCGTCCAGCTTAAGAATGAGCCTACGGGTGCGTAATGCAGACCGCTGCAGGCTTTTTTAGCTTGCATCTGAGGAGACCTGTGTGTCATCTTCTTCAGGAAATCTGTATTTTACATGCGTGTTTCTGTGCCCTCTACCTGAGAGAACTTGAAAAGTTGTCCGCAGTATATCCTCGTTAAAAAATGGGGGGCAGATGTGCATCTCGACCAGGTTCTGATGCTTTTTACCGTGAGCACTAGCTCTTTGCGGGAAACTCAGTGGTGCCCCGTTCTGTGACGCCCGTGTGGGCCTGTTAACCTTTCAGATTTCGAAAGTAGAAGCACAAATAAGAGAACAAATGCAACTACAAAACAGACTCCTGTACGGCTGCGTTCACCTTCTGCGGAATCTTGCTGTAGATCCAGCGTAAGCTACCTCGCACCCATTTAAAAAGTATATCTTATATTTTCGTCACTCGAAATGTGGATTGACCATGATTTCGGCTCTTCGGTTCTGACACGTTGCGCCTGAATCCTCTGGGGCAGCACACGAGGAAGTTTCGCCACGGGTGCTGTTGTGGAGTGCGTTTGACCAAGTCATGGTGTATTAATTGTCTATCTCCGTACAGTCAGGGAAGTGCGAACTGCGACCTGACGCACTTCCTCAAAGTGGCAGGTACACAAGAATAGCGCACAAAACATGATTAAGACTCGATGAATTCGACCTTACTGCATGGGAAGTTCTTGTTTTTTGAGCACGTCTGGGAACAGTGGGACTTGAATGCAAAACTGTGAGCACAACGCTTTTCGCCGCCTACGGACGTTCACTAGGATTTTTCCGTTACAAGTTTACCTATAAATGCATGTCACCAATATGTTATTCGTGGGTGCTTGCATGTGAACAGCGTGGAGCAGAAGATGGTTAACAGGTCCATCATAACTACCCTAGTAAAACTGCTGGATCGGAACCATGACGCGCTAAACTACGCAACACTTTCGTTTCTTTGGCAACTAAGCGTGACAAAGGAAAATCGTGAACAAATTGCTACGTTCGGTAAGGCAAAAAAATGGAAGAGTATCTGTGCCCCGACATTTTTTCTCGAATAAAAGTAGTTTCAGACTACGGAGTTGAACTCACTTGAAGACTTGTGCCAGTCACCTCTATAGTAAAGGGCTCAAATGTACCATCGTTACGTCACTCCGGTGGTGGGTCTACTCATGCGTGCACACTACAGTGCATCCAGTGACCTATGAAGATGCTTTCTCTGTCTGCGCGTGTGTACCGAGAAAGGCTTTTTAACGCAGTGCAGGACACTTCTTTCGCAACGTCGAAAGAGTGACTATGCTAACCAAGCCGACACTGATATTCCACTTCTGAACCTTCTTTACAATCTGACTTTTGAAGAACACGTTCGCGCTGACATGGTGAACACAGGCGTTTTGGCTCAGGTAGCCAGTATGCTGGAGAGCACGTCGCTCCGCCAGGTACCCGAATGACACTTGAACAGAAATCCTTCAGACACCCGCCGGCGCGGTTATGGAGGTCCCACGTACCTTGAGAGGATTAATGAAATTCTCGAAAGTGCTGCTTGGGGAAGGGTAGACACGTGCGTCTGCGTGCACATACCGTTTACCCCTACATCTTTTCCCGTCAAGATGCACTAGAGAGTTCGCATACCACTCACAAGTTGAAGCACGTGAACACGCTAAAAGAGGTATCCTTGTACGTCGTGTGCTTGCTGCACAGCAGGTGCTTCGCCTACTATATCAACTTACCATGGATGACTGCGGACGGTCGCTGTTACGGTTTCATTCTTCTTGCATATCAACTTTGATGGCAAACGCTGCACGTACACCTCAAGATCGCGCGATAGAGAGGTCCGTTTGCACATCATAACCGGCTGTCGAATCCTAAGCAGAGTGGGCCCACCACCGGGCCCGGCGAACTACAGTTCTCTTAGCAGGCAGCGTCCGAAGGTGAGGTGTAGCTGTGTACTAACGCGTCTGCTCACACTACTTCGTGCACCCGTAGAACATTGTCCTGCTCCAAGGTCTGCACACCCCAAAGTGCGCATCTCTGCGTTACCCTTCTGCTGTCCAGCGAGGTTGCCGCCGTACTCTGCAACCTCAGCCTCTGTCCCGAGGTAGCATATGCCATCGCTATTGAGCAACGCACGATGTTCGAGAAACTTTTGGGACGCGTCTGGCTACCGCCACTCGACTTGCTCTTATTACAAATTACGTCAAACGTAACGGCCTTTCGAGCAGTTCGCAAAGAACTCACGTCTAGAGGAAATACTTCTAACGTACCGTGAGTTCAATTCTACCGCTGTTGTGGAGGAACGTGGGAGGCGCGGGCTTCTCAGTGCCAGGAAGCAGAGTCGTCTCGTCATTGCGCAGCACATCGTTAGCCGGAGATGTTACGGAGATACGTGCTTTGTGTGGTCACAAGCCGACTGAAACTTCACCCGCGGTAAATTTGTGATTGCATACTATCTTTGTATGGCTGTCGGCCAACGCTTACTCCTAAGGCTAGCTTTGTGTGGAGCCAAGTAGTGACGCCAAATAGAACGCGTACTGCGCGTTCTAACTTAACCTCTGTAGGTTGCCCGCACTGGCGCGACAGCTACTCAAGCTTGTGGAGGCTCATCTGAACAATGCGGACCTAATTTTGATCGTCTTCAACACCTTGGTCCACCTTGAAGAGCACGCTGACTGGCCACAGCTTTGTGATAACGGCCTCCTTCGCCTGTTGCACATGTCAGGCAAGAATGATATGTCTTGCAAACGGCAGCTGCAGGACTAGCACCAATTTGGCAAACGCTTAAGACCTCGTTTGTTGCCCACCCGCTGCCTAGCATGTGAATGTTCACGTCTATCTCTACTCCGTCGTAACAGTGGAGGCGTAGGGGATGAAATTGTTTCGGTGGCGCTTTCTCGACTCGATGTGAGAGTGTCTGGCTTTATAGAAAAGCATTGCACACGGGAATCCTGTAACCTGCTCTCGAGGCAACTGCTGTGAAATAATTACAAGTCTTACTACTTTGTGCGGAAAACAGTACATGATGTGTGCGGAGAATGCCCCTGTTACGTGATTGACCATCTGCTTGTAGGTTGCTGATCCGTAGCGGACTTCCAGAGGCAATTACTCGCATCTGTGCAAAACTAATTGAGACTATTTCCAGGGACACTCGAGTGTCAGTGAGGCTTGCTGCCTCTCCGCTTCTTGGTCCTTTGCAAAAACTGCTCACAACTCCAGTGGAAGAAGAAGCCACTCTGTTACAGCTGCTGCGCTGTTTTCGCCACCTTCTAAAACTTCAGGACATTAGGTCAGAAATCAGCAGCGTTCTGAAGTGAGAACCTCTTTCTCGTCCAGTGTAGAGGCAGGTGAACTTCTCAAAGAATCCCTATTCGGAATGATTATTCTGCACCTTCCGATTGTCTGAGCACGTTGAAGCGCTCACAGCTTCCGTGGTACTGAGTTGTTTCCTGTAGCTTCCTTCCTTGCAGAGAACTGCTTAACGATGACGTTTTCGAACGGCTCAAGGAGCTGCTTGCCCACAATGATCCGCTCATTCAAAGTGAGGTAGGTATATGAAAGCTTTTTTGCTCTGGATGCTATACCAGAAGCTACTGCGTTACAGCGAGAAGTTTTGAAGTGCATTTCTCTAGTGAAATTGTTCTCTCCCTGTGGCCTTTTCTGCTCCAGGCGTCGACGTTTCTCATGGTAAGTACGTATTCCAACGAGACAGGTGTGAACAATTGAACCTTTGGTGAGGTTGGGGCGGCCAAATGCCTTCGTTGTCGCAGCGTAAACTTCGATGTGAATGCCAAGCGAATCAGGATACGTAGCCGGAAAGTCACGTGAAGTCTCGATTGACCAAAGATTTCCCCCAATAACGTGGATCTGTCGAGCTGCCGGTTCCGCTGTCGCACAAGGGTGCACTATGAAGACCGAAGAGGGGCTGCACTAAACAGTAAAAAATCAACTACTGGCAAACGTGACTCTGTGTGTGTGTGTGTGTTTGGGAAACTGGTTCCAAAATTGCCAATGCAATGCGCTGTACAGCTCTGCGACAACAATAGCCGCGACTTGGTTAAAAAATTTAGATTCTGGCAGTACAATAAACAGTGGCTTGAGGCTGTTCAGGAATCTTCCGTCACGGAGTTGTAAGTCGTCTTGTAAGTTCTTCCCCGTTTTCCGTTCCCGTCATTAGGAACAGTCTTGAGAAACAGAAGCCTCACTGCTATTTTGTCCCCATTTCCAGTAGTACCAATCGGGGAGGTACGACTGTGTTGATCACCCGGTATACTGCGGATCTAGCTACACGCAAACGATTTAGCTGTTCACATGATTGAATCGTCAAGTAGGGGGGGAACTAAGCTCCTTTTTCCTGTTTATTATGTCGTGAGTTCACATTCGTTGAGAAAGGACTACTGAAACACCCGCACCTGTGTACCCCGAATGTCAGCGACCCGACTGGTGTTTCAGGAATTCCTCAGTGTTGCCGCACGTAGTGTTTGTGTGCTAATCTTTCGTTTAGACTGGTCCACCTTTCCCAGTGCTTAACGTGCAGCATGAAACTAGCACTAGAAATATATGCTAGCTACCTCATTACGAACTTTTACCTACCCCTGTGGTGGTCCGACATACGTGAACCCGCCTTCGTAAAGACGCATACACACGTGCAGCTGAACGTGTAGACGTAGACACGGCAGGGAAGGGAAAAGTCTTTTGTACTGCGAAGCTGTCTGTTGATCACCTAGAGAGTTAGCCTGTTTTCAGCGCCTGCTACGCCGGTTTTTCGACTTATCCGTTGATTCCATTCAGCTGTGTACACCAGCCTATATATTGCCAGTAGAGAGCAGAACAAATCATAGAGTTGAGCTAGCGTCCTTATATAGATATATATACCTACAGAAAGTACCGTAACATAATGTGCTTCGGCGTCTATTTGTGCTTACGCTGCAGTGCTGTGCCGGACGCTTCACAGGCGTGTAATCATTCTGAGATCCTGATGCAACATGCGGAAATTCTGTCACCCGGTAGGGCATATAATTCGAGCTGGTCGACGTAGCGTGGTGTCCCCTCTTCACTAGTAAGCTACCATTAATCGTTTTTACACCACCGGGCACACAACAAGCGACATCAGTAGGAGCACCGGCAGTGTTGGTGCACTCAGCCAAACAGTGCATCAGAGCAAAGCTGCATATAGTGAGGCACGGGGAATACAACGAACGGCCGCAGTGTAGTTATTTACTAGATACACACATGACACCCGTCAACGTGTATAGACGATTATGTGACTGAGCACACTTCTGTGTGAACAGTGCACTCATTAGCATTCGCACGTCTCGTCGTGAGTTGAAGTGACCGCCGCTGTACACGAATGAATATTAAAGGTAGGGACTATCCCTTCAGTTCGAAGTTATGACACAAACAGTCTGAAATGCATGCAGTGTGAAAAACTGGCTTATTCTTAGAAGATGGTGCCCAAGAGGATTCAAGGCAGCGCTGCAAGCTACCACTTGCCTGGGACGACCGCATTGCCCTGCAGGGCAGGTACGTTTTTCCAGCTAGAAGTCAGCAGGAAAGGGACCTGGAAATGCAGTGCGACTTGAAGGTTGTAGACCAACACGGAGCGGAGAACCAGGAAGGAAGTAAACTACGCAGTAGTGCGTAGGGGGGGAAGTGCTAGTACCGACAGTGCTACGCTAGCGGTGGGGACACAGGCAGACTGAATCACCGGTAGAGAACCTGACGTACGACTGGATACGCTTGCGCACACATTCCATTTAGGCGCAGTATTAACTTCACATAGGAGCTAAGGGGAGAGCCCGTATGACACTTCAACGGAAATTCCCGACAGTCCCTTGTGAGTCGCACACATCCGAATTTAGGTCTTGACCAACTGCTGAAGGAAACAAGATGTGTATTTTACAGAGTGATCAGCACAAAAAGCTCACAGCGACACACTTCGCCCTCTGCAACGTGCAGGATGTCTACACAGGCGGCAAGATACCCTGCGCGACTTCCGTTGTGGGCGCTTAATCTTCCTGGCGTTCGAGGCGATTCGGTGACGGCAAGGAAAAGGGGACGCATTTCCTGTTTGTATTCGTTTTGCAGAAACTGCAGCTTCCTGACGGCGACTTCTAACTCCATTTTCCTTAGTTGAAGCTTCCACAGGACCTCAACACACGTGCTGTACCGCAAAGAGTGTCAACAGACCGGAGGTCAAATTTACGTGCCAGTGCCCAAAAAAGAGGAAATTCCATTACCACGTCTGGAGAAGGCAACGTAAATCCGTCCTTGGGCCAGACCCGACTGGAAGCTGCGCGTGAACGCACGATTATCGACCAACATCTGTTGGACTACCGCGAAATAGACTCCTACTCCACGTTCGCTACAACCAGGAAGAATACGCACAATGAACCCAAATAATTTTTTCTACCATAACCACGCTGTTCTGTTACACAGGGTGGCTTCACGTGCGTATGTCGAAATCTTGAAATTGTGCTTGCAGCAAACACGCAGAGAGATGGTTACTGGATACGAAGTTCGACAGGGGACAGTATCAGCACGAAGGATCTGCATAAGTCTTCCATCTCGGGTTGTTGAAGCAACCTTAGTCCCAGCTTGTCTATTTGTTGATCTAACTGCACATTCACGCTACATACGGATTCATATATACATATATGTACATATATATATACACACATGTGTATATATACACATTAGACACGTTGACACACCGGGTGTACCTCTTCTGGACTGATGTCGTTACGAAATTCAAGCCAAATTTCCGCGACAAAATAAAACATGCTCCCCACGTTCGTGGGGACAGTTTTCCAGCACCACTTATGCTGCCCTTCTGGAACACTTACGGATCTAGACACTTTGACCATACATGCTCCTAAAAAGGCGATAACCTGCTACTGCGCGAGAATTTAAAGTAGGAGATCCAGATGCCACACAGACTGAGTCAGAGCCGTGCTCTCGCAGCTGCGCAAATGTAGACTAGCAGAAAAGCTGCGGGACTTGTTCGTTGTCTTAGGAAGATCTACTTGGAAAGTCCCATAAAAAAAGCATGAGCTGTTTCACTTTTTGCATTTGAATAAAGCCCTTCTTTCTTCCGCTTCGTATCCGGATTGGCACAGTCGCAGCTTGCAAAAAACGTCCCGCTCAGTAAAGAGCCAAAACAACGCGCACCGGGGCCGCGGTGGAAGATTCAAAGACCAGGAGTGTGGTCGGCGTACACGACCATACACACATATTATTGTATATACGCATACGCACGCACACATGGGCATGGAGAGAAACTGGGCGTGCACGTGAGGATGACCATCTTGGGGATGCTCTAAATGACGACAGAAACTAGCACGTTTTTGCAGGAATACCCCCACACTGTTCTGTACGACAGGAGTTGTTGACGCTCTCCACAACCACAAGGTCAATAATATTTCGACAATTCTCCGCAATATCAGAGTTTCAGGGGCTGTGTCTATACAGTCCGAAATATACACATTGAAAACCCATATATGCTTGTAAAGCAAATCCGCACCACAGGCACTTTTCACGCGACAAGAGTTGTAGAGTGCGTATCTACGCAAAGAGAACAACACTTTATTGCGAACTGATAGCAGTACACCTGTTATCGGGCTGAAGCCTGCGCAATCTAACAGGCACTCTCCGTTACTGTCGTCATACATGCACGCACACAAACTAGGACAGCGCATCACTGAATTCTTTCCTTAGAATACGTGTACGTGTCCTATAATGTATACGCGTGTGCACGACGTCAATACACGCAAAACAAAAAACCATGGCACCGCACGTATTTATGCAAGTCTCCCCCAGGAAGGAGATTCAAGACGCACACGCCTGATGTTTGTGCGTAGACGCGCATATACACATGTACATATATTTACACACATATATACATATATCTATACATATATACATAAATGCATTCCACGACCGCCGCGTGGTGGTAGGCTCTGGCGACAAATTGCTTCCATCCGTAACGCTTGATGGTTGTTCACAAAACAGATCGTCGTCACTTTCGATAAGAGATATGTTTAGTCCTACCTGGTAACGGAAAACAGCCACATAGGCGGAGTGTCCAACGCTTCGAAAAGATGAAAGCACCTGACGTGCTGTGTCCTTGGTTGTTTTCTGCCCTCGTAAATCGCCTACTTCGCAGATACTTTATCTGTTGCCGCCTACGTCGCTTCTCCCTTTGTTCTAGAATTTCTTGTCTCGGGTGCGAATGACTGCATTCGCTCCGTGCTTTTTGCCTGGTACCAGCACCGCCGGCGTTTTTCCTTCCAAAAGCGACAACGCCAGAAGAAGACCTCTTGCTGCTGTGCGCGGTAAACAGACTGGAAGACATCGTGGACTGACAAGCCCATTTGGTGTTCATTTGTCTCACGACCGTACTGACTATGTGTGGAGGCTCTTACCTCCCATATGTAAATTTTCAAATATCACCGTAATGTCGGATTCGTGTTCTGCAAATACACAGGAACTGCATGCACGTTTAGACGTACTAAAGTCTACCTCGTAGACGTTTTCAGGAGCTTTGCATATGCTCACTGCCTGGGAGGTTTTCACAATCATTGTCGTCTTAGCGCAGTACGAAAAAACGCAAGAGCGGTAACGAGACCGTCGATCAGCTTCCTGCAACACTACCTGCAGTGCCTAGACAAAACTGCATGTACTGGTCGAGAAGTGAGCCTTAGAGAAATACGTTCCTGGGGCTACAGGACATGAGGCTGGGATCTCCTCGAATACGTGCAAGTCCCCAAGGTGGACGCCTAAACACACTGCAGATAGGCGTGGTTACTGGTGTATATGGGGGAAACCATTCCTTTACATATATTGGCTGTTGTGCTTCTCATGGTTGACTCTGCAGATATACTGCTGTTATACCGTAACAGCGGTACTTCGCAAGTACAGACACGTTATTTGTTCGTGTTTCTGTTTGGAAGACGACAAGCTTGCAGAAACGAAGACATTGTGATTGTTGTTTCACTTATTTACTTGCGCGGAAACGTCCTGTCAACCACTATGTTAGCAACAAGAGAGGCAGTTGCAATTTTCTCTCGCGTCGTCTTAGTCGGCTACGGATTGTCTATAGAACCGCTCAGAGAGTCGCGCTGGCAATTTCTGGTTCATTTACTATTGTTGTCGTGTGGTTGTAGCGTCACGTTTCATAGAGTACCACACATTGACCGGTACTGCATCAGGATGAAAATATCGTCTTGCTGTTGTCGAGATAGTGCGGATAAGCGCACAGCGGCGCTGCAGATTCTGAGTGAAAGTGCGTCCCTAGAGGAAGCAATGATGGGCTGCTTGCGTGAGTACTTGCGCCCGTCGCTCAGCGGAGCAGCGTTTGTCAGTCAAGCAAGTAGCTCCACCAGCAGTAATGGGCACGCACTTCGTTAGTCGAAAGGGGGGAAGGAGAGCTGGACGGACCGTGGAAACGTCGAGACAGAAAATAACTCTTCACTATAACAGCAGATGAGTACGACTGGTTCAGAGCTAACTGAGATGAGTGGCTCACTTTTTCACGATCCAGTTCCATTTTCTACTACTACAAGCGCACCGTAATGTCACCTCACTGCCTTTCCACTACAAAACGTGCACCTTAATGGCACCCCACTCACCAAGTGTGACACACTGAATTTGCCTTGCTCGCTAGTCGGTGCGAAAATACAGTCAAATTCTCGTCGTTGCTGTGCGCACTGCCATATGCGGATGACGCACTGCGCGAAGGCTGAAAGCGTGAAAACTTCATGGGAGTCCTTCCATAAGCCCGGGGCTGGCTCGGCTCCGGCCTCGACGGCTTCTACAGCATGCTTTTTGTATTCCAGGGCCCATGAAACTTCTGCAAGTCGTCGCATACCCGGTTCTCACCTGAGATACTTTGGAAGTCCAGTCGCTAAACACCGCCCGTCACGCTGGATGAAAATTACTCTTTTGCCTAGTAGCTTAAGTCCTCGTAGAGAACTGCGAAGTGTTTCAGGCGTACGGCTGTGGAAATATATTTATCGGCGCCATACGTGCACGATAACATCTGTTGGCAACCGCTCACCTCCCTATCAAGCGGCGTGGCAGCTGTTCCGCTCCAGGATCTTGACGACAAACTGGCGTCGCACACAAATGCGATATTACGTCTTTTGACGAGCCTTCGGGTTTGTGCCGACCTTTTCTCACTTCTGTAGATTGACTCTGACACTGAGTTTGGAAAATGAAGGAATGTTATGTTCTCTTCGCGGTATTCGTCGTAGGGTTTCCTCCTTCACTTGGCGCACAGCCTGCCGGTGAAAAGGTGCTCAGTAAGGAGGATGACCCTACTGTACAAGTAAGAATCGATAAAGCTCACTTTTTAAACCGGAACCACCGAGTTGTCTAACAGCGCAGAGGAGCTTCTTTTTCCAGACAGGCGGAGACAAAGTGGTTGTTTCGGAGAGACTAGGCATCAGATTTGTTGAGAAGTCGTCCCCCACTTTGTTGAAACAGCGAAGTGACAAAATAGCAGGAAGATACAGCATATTGTGCTTTTTAGACAGTTACACGTACGGAAGGAGCGGATGCGTCTCGTTGTGGAATACGTATTTGAGAATATTGAGACAGAAGCGCGCACACATTTTGAATGAAGAACAGCCACAACGTGAATATATATATGAATGTGTATGACGTGGAGGTCGTTGAAGAAGTGCTGCGCTCCATGTGCGTGGAATCATGCATACAGCTTAACCTGTAATATATATACATATATATACATATATATTTACTGGGATGTTCGTACATTTGTGCTTCATTACGTGCACACGTCCACGTAGAACAAATGTCTGGAAGACAGTCACATCAGATTTTATTGTTGTTGCTCAAGGTCTGTATGTATGAACAGGGTGTACACGCGACTTTATGGTAGACCTCAGCATAGGTATGGTATTTGTGTATATGCATACTTGTATACGGGCGCTACCCGGTTGTTGTTCCCAAGTGATCTGCACCTTCAGTACGAGCGGAGGTGTCCCGCTGTACGTGTTGTACATGCTTTGTGCAAGGCAGAGCCATTCGCACTTGGGCTGATGGCCAGCTGCTCTTCTGTTCTTCACTTCTTCAACCGTCAAGTCTTTCCGCGCCTCTTTCTCCGTGTATGTGAACATAGTATTGCAGATCCTCATGACTAGTTTTTCTCTTCGTGGTCTTCCTTCTGCGTAGCATTAGTAGACCTTACTGTTTTGGCAGGCCGGTATCGACAGTCCGAAGCAAAGTTCAGGGAATGTCATCTCTCTTGTGTTTCACGTAGTGCAATGGCAGTGCGAATACAAAGAGGTGCAAGCTGTAGAAGCTTATCCTGCGCGGGGGCAAGCGTGTCCTTCTACACATTTTAAGCAGTGTTTGCAGTTGAAGTGTGCGAGGTGAGACCGTATACGCCCTCCCCCGTGAATCTCTTTGTACACTGCACAGAGACTGTGCGGGCGCCGACGACTGATGATGTGCACGAGAAGGAACCATGCAGTTGACGCGGCCTTTTGCTGAATCACGGCATGTATTATGTATCATTTTATGGTTTTGTACTGCTTCATACGATTAGTGAAGGTACCGCGCGGGAGCACAGACTGGCTTTACAGAAAAGGTGTTTTTGACTGTCAGACGGTAGGTGTGTTAGTACAGGTTTTTTCCGTGCGCATGTGGTTATGTGCAGAGGATGGTGTGACACGCACGACGTCTTGAAGAACGCGGGTCTGCACTGCGGCTCTGCCACTCAACATCTACTGTCCGCGGTGTGTGTTTCGCGATGTGTATACATCACAGGAATTGCAGTTTCGAGCTAGTCGTGACAAGGCGCCGTTGTGGAAGTCCGCATTTTTGCCTAATGCCTCCTCTGAAAGCGGTGACGAGGAGCAGCTTCAGAAGAACGCTCCCGAATCCCCATCTGATGGTGAGCCCCGCGAAAATAGAACAATAAATTCCGGGTAGGAGGATCAGTGATGTCAGGCGTTTTCAGCTCTGGGGCGATTTCAACAAGTTAAACGGTGATGGGGTACAGGTTGTATTTTAGTTTTGCATAAATCGCTAGTAGCCAACATGCTGGGAGATGCTCGTGATGATTCTGAGTTAGCAGCTGCTGTGGCTAAGTTTGAGCCGCTCTCTTCACGGCCGCGGGGCTGCCGATGCAACAAGCTGCTG
This sequence comes from Sarcocystis neurona, assembly GCA_000727475.1. Lineage (NCBI taxonomy): Eukaryota > Apicomplexa > Conoidasida > Eucoccidiorida > Sarcocystidae > Sarcocystis > Sarcocystis neurona. The sequence continues at coordinate 3,473,083 of KL647291.1, read as the reverse complement.
TAATTCCAAGTGTTTTTTTCTCTGTAGACGGGTCAAACCTATTGAGTGTTGAGAGGGACAACGATACTGCTGGAAAAGGTGATGATGAAGGCGGCAGAGATGAGCTGTTTGACTTTGATTTCGGTGACCGACTCGAAGCTGCGGGGTTACCTGGCGACTTGGATGGTGGTTCGGGGGCTCAGAGGCAAGCGGGCGGTGAAGCTAGAGTTACCGAGTCGGGCGTGGATGACCGAATTGGGTCGTTGAATTCTAGGGTGTCGATAAGTGACAAAGACCGTACTGCGACTGAGGATAGGCGTGTACCGTCTTTCGGAGAGCGAATGGAAGCCATGATGCAGTCTCTTGTCGGAGCCGATCTTTTTGCTGCGCTTCGTCACTTCGACGATGTCTTGGCTCCAATCAACTTCACTGGGCCAAGAGTGACTACCGGCATGGATGAAAATAACTGCATATTCGAAGTGAACCTTGAGAATCTTCCAGAAAGAGCTTCCCTAAGTGTGAGCGTGGAAGGTGGCCGCGTTTTCGTAGAGTATGCTAATTCTGTACAGGAGGTTTCCAGTGAACGAGAGGGACACGCGAAGGGAAAGGAAACCTTGGAAGACGAGCTGGCCAAGCAGGAAAGCGGCAGACTCGGAGAAGCCGCTTCTCCAGGTTACTCTGTTGGTCGAGCAGATGTTTTTTCGCTGGAAAGCTTTCCCGTTCCAAGTGCCTGTGATCATGAAAGCGATATGGCAAAAGCAGCACGGGTTGACCGTGACAAACTTATAATCAAATTCCCACGAATGAAAACCGAAGGCAATTTTGAACTCCCAACCCAGGCAGCAAGCTCGGAGATCGGTGTCTCAAGCGCGAGCCACGAGCCGCCAGGACCACCAGGAGATTTCCGAGAAGCTTCTGTTTATGAAAAAGATGGCAATTCTGCAACAGAATCTCCGTGGATTACCCGACTCCCTTTTGCAACGCGTTTTATGCATGAGAAGGGTCGCACAAAGTCGTCCGGGAAACCCACAGGTCTCGCGGCACCTGGCGTTGAGAGATCAAACGCAGTAGAAAAACAACCGGCAGAAGCGACCGGGAGAAGGCGACACATACCATTAGTACGTGCTGATGATCTTTAAGGTGTATTCTGCAATTGGGGTACTACAGTTTTTTGGAAAAAACCAGCGTGAACCCCCACTTCGGTTACATAACATTAAATAAGGGTTACTTCGGACGGGTGCTGACACATATAGGGGGCGACAGTCGTACGCTTGGTCTGTGTGCGCTCGCGGGGAGTTCTGGAAAAGCGTGTGTACGCGTTCACGCAGAAGAGGAAGTATGGACCCCTTCTAGCGCAGGCAGTCTTTGTGGGTGTGGCCCTTCTGCGGTGTCCGTTTGTCTCTGCGAACACATCAAGCACCGCTGAACGCAGACGGTAGTGTATCAGTGTGTGTCTGCTTACGCCACCACGGGCACGTATGGAGCTGATACCAACATGTCCCTGTGGGGGGGACCATGCCTGATCTGTGAGGTGCTGTGGTGACTTGGTCTTGGGTGTGTGAAAGGAGTCTGGTGGATGCCGTACAAGTGAACACACAGCTTGATGTATCTGTGCATGGGGCTGTAGAACCGAAACAGTCTTTCAGTATGTAGTCGTCCAGTGCGTTGTAGAGCAGAACAACTTCTGGACTCTACAGCATGCGAATTCTGACTATATCTGCCACCCTCTGTAGGTACACTAGTTGGCAACGGCAAGCGGCTTTATTCTGAACAAGAGTAAATCTGCGCGAGTGGCCCTTGAGTAGAGTTTCCACGCACATCATCTTATTTAACCTGCAGATTACCTCGGCGTGGAACCCCATTTTAATGAGCTTACGTTGAGTGGTTTTCCGTAGCCCGAGAGTTTTTAAAGTTTTTTTATTTCCATATTAAGAACATGCGGGACGACTTACAGTGGATGTTTCCCAAGCGATTCACTTATCAGCGGTTAACAACAAATATAGGCCGTTTATGCTCCTGCACCTTCGGCACGTTAGTGCGACGTGACATTGTGCGTGTATCTTGAATCACTAGACATCTGCAGGATCCACAGGCATGAGGACACTCCACGGCATCAGCCAGTCCCTGCGACGCACCAAGAAAGCTTCAGAATCAGCCTCACCTCGCTGGCGTAAAAATCCTGAAGAGAGTCATTTGGGGGCATCTTGTTTGGCCTCCGCCTCTTCCCACGCTACCGTGCGGCACTCACAGGGGGCACCGCACCGCATACTTCTGCAGTACTTCTATTAGACTGCTCTCGGAGGTGCAGTGTGCCCTGGTAACGCACACGGGGTACCGTACCGCTTGTGCTTGGTGTGCACACTTCTGCACTGCTTTTAGTAGACGACTCTCGGAGATACACTGTGCCCCGGTAACTCATACGTCCGAGTCGCCTGACTCCGCTCAATGCGCGCACACACGTGGGCACATGACAGGTGTGTCAGGCTCTTGGCCGCTCGTAGAACTCTCTATTTAGGAAGAGATTCATTTCTTGCTTTTGTTTCGTTTTCCTCGCATCACGGGTGTACTTTTGTAAGGAGGCGGATGAGGCATAGGTAATTGGTACGCCGTAGTTGCTCAGTAGAGAACGTTATATAACTCCAGTCAGCATTAGAAGCACTGTGATTTTATGCCAAGAGTTATGGCCATACGAACCTTAGCGTTACGAATACGCTGATACACGATTGGGCTATCTCGGGACGCACCAGGGAATATAGGCGTATGTACATACACATATATTTCTCTGGTTGTACGCCTATAGAGAATTGCTCTCCTCACACAGCCCATGATCTTTCACAGTGCTAAGAGGCGGCTGGAATTTCACAGGTGCACCTAAGCACTTATCAGACAAAGGTAGACTCGGCTGTTCGCCTCATGGTGACTTCGCCACACATGTCTACCTTTATAAACGTAGCCGTCGTGGTAGACTTTTGACAAGTGTATCCGTACAGGCGTAACACCAGCCCTGAGTTGTTCACAGGCGACTCCGCGATACTGCACAGTCCAGCTTACACGAAGAAGAAAATTTTTATCACTCAGCCCCTCCCCGGCGTCGCATCTCATCCCACTCTACATAGACGTCGAACAAACGCACTAATATTTCGACGGCTTCAGTATCGCTCGAGCTGAGTTCCATCCAAGGCGTTCCAGCCACTATGTGGCAGGCTTCTTCGACCTGTGAAGCCGTTAGCACGAACGGCGGACACGTGTCTGACTGATTAGTTGAGCGGCATGTAGTACGCTCTGTTTTTGTTGTTGCTTCTGTAGAGTCAGCGGGTTTCGAAGCCCCGTCATGTAAAGACTCACTATGCGTCGCCGACAGTGGGAGCAGCAGTGAGGCGTAGAGTTCCTCGGCAGCCACCTGTCGCACTTTGAGAAAGCTAAGCTCATCAGCACAACGACAAATATATGCACGAACAACCATGTGAGAAAACTTTACAGAAGCATCCTGTTCTGTGCAGGCAATCATCGTACACTAGAGAGCTGCAACTGGAGAGACGGCAGTAAATATGCGCATCACCCCTCAAAATACGGCTACTGAAAATGCTTACACCTTCACACTATATGTAATCCATCACGCTGACAAATTTTGTATGTAGCTACATGTAGACCCTGCCAGCATCAGGGACACCTCCCCACGTGCATATATGCGCATTCGCGGAGTATTTGTATACCTGATCATTTCCGTCTATTGATATCTGGAGACCTGCATCAGCTTTATCGTGGACATCTACACTTCTTTCAACATGAACGTTTACGTACACGACAACCTAGTCAACTCTTTCTACGTGTATCTACGTTTTCGTGCCTGCGCGTCCTCCCACTGTGTCTGCAGTCTCTTACTCTCCGTATACAGGTCTCGTACATCTACAGTGTGTACATGTGCCTTTTCACGCTTCTGCCACAAACGCGAGCAGATAGACACATGGACCCTCGGCGGTGTTGAGACGGCTGTACGTCTGTTAGGATTCTCGGCGAAAATCTTCCCATTTTTTGCTTTATGCGCGGCCAGAAGCACAACCTGGCGCACGCTGCGTGGCAGGCACTGCCTAGAAGTCACGTCCATCCTAGATCAGAAAGTCACACTGACTTGTGGAGTCACATCATTACCTCAGCTACAACAATAACCCGCTCGACTCACAGCGTACCTGTGGGTAAGGTATTGTAGCGCTGCGCAGAGTGCTTTCCTATGCGTTGTGCGTGCGTTCTGTGCGGTCGCAACCGCACTGTCCGGCACATCCACGAAAAGACTCCTTTCCTTCGTTGTACCGTCGCAGAGGAAGCCGAGAGGAGCAGAAACTGATCCTGCGGCGAGAAGCGCTATCAGAGCCTCGCAGCGCGCCTTCGCATACTGAAAAGACCGTCGCCAGATTCCGTCGTCTAGAGTGTTCATCAGAAGCTCCAGCACCCGGCACCCTGAAGCGCGACCACGGCAAAGTACGCAAAAGTCCCACTCACTCGGCGTTACAAGCCCTTTAAAAAATACAAGCGCGTTAAGGAACCCTTCCTGCATGGCAGGATCAGCAGTGCAGTCACGGTAGTCTCGTTGTGCGGCGGTGTTCGCAGGTGCCCCCACTGCGCCGTTGACGTGTCATCGGGAGAGAAAACTCGTCCGTCCGCCTCGCGTCTAGAGAGAATAAGGTAGAGACACAGAAACCCTTGTACAGCGACTGTATGTGCCCACGCGTACTGGGTAAATACAGCTTGGAACTCCCAGGGTGTGAGGGCCTCTTGAAAGAAATTGCTTGGGTTGGGTAGCCTCTACAGGCGCGGACTCGCACGAACTGATCGTGTTACAGGCGTGTGCCGATCGGCTAAAACAACTTGTGCACGAAATTTTTCCGTTGACAAGATCAACCAGTGTCGTGGACGGGCACCTGTTCTGTTCTCTAAGACATACTCCCCACACTCTGTAACAGTGAATATCCTGCAGACGGAACACTTTTCGCACGGACGCCTATGCAGTAGTAGAACACAACAACAGCAGCAGCTGCCTGACCACGTGGACGCGGGGCTGTCACACACAAACGCAGAGTGTCTCCTCTCCCATGTGTTTGTCTCGGCCAGGAAATCCAAATGAATACAAACGTAAGTATATGCATCTACCGACGTGAAGACGCCTGCATTCACAGGTACGTGTGGTCCTCGATCTCCGCAGACGCATACACGCGTGATGCCCAGCTTCGCGAGTTATGCCTGTCATACACCGCCTGCTCATGCTCTGCGCATTCATTTTGCGGATTGGAAGTCAGTGAAATATTGAATCTGCCCACTGCTGTCCAAGAAGCGCCTTTCCTGTGTGCGTGTCCGGCGGTGTGAAGCTGCTATTTTGCGAGGCGTACACAAGTGCAGGAACGTGCCATGCAGTACAGGGACAAGCCACGCGCATCCACACGTTTCGCCGTAGGCGTCGGCCCCTCCGCACCTATTCGTGTACTCGTAAGAATGTGTGTGTGTGTGTATGTATGTATGTCTCGGTGTCTGTGTACGCGTACGATACAGAAAGATATATGCAGACTATTCGAGGGTGGTCGACACAGACACGCGCAGACGGAGCCCACTGTACACAACTTTTGGTTTGTGGAATTTGAGAACACGGGGCAAAACCATACTGTCGTCTTTGGACAAGAAGTTGGAGATTAGCGTTGTAGTCCTGAGGGCGGCGAGGCATGTCTTTTCGTTGTGCCAATGAGTTCGTGTTTCGCCTTTGCGAGCCTTCTCTGCCCGCACGCATCCGCTGTCTTCCAGTACGTCCACGACCAGTGCAGCGACTTTGTGTGCGGTTGTTTTCTCCTCCCACGGAGGTCTTATTCCCCCCCCGTCGCGCAAGAGATCGTTCGCTGCTTGTTGCTCAGTCATGTGTCTCGTAGCAGAGAACGGTCCTGCAACGAGAAAGCGCGTCTGCTGCTTGTTTCTCTCCCCCTGTTGATGCACCTCCGCGCGCTGAAATCCCGACACACACGTCACAATGTTTGTTAGCTGCACGTGTGGCCCTGCACCAGCAGGCAACCGTTCTGGCGCCGTCCGTCCTGCTTTGCCGTGTCTACTTCAGAATCATCATGAAGCAACAAACAACAATGCAAGCAACCTGCAGTTGGCACTTTCCGTCCCTGTACGCCGGCGTACGCACCTACCTACCTCTTCTCCGTCGCGATTGGCGCCGCCTCCAGTACCAGTGCCTACTGCTTGGCGCAACTCTGTGAGAAACGCCAGTAAAGCCTGCGCTGCTCTTTCACTGCTGCGTCCTCCATAGGCTCCTACGCCCAGACAGAGACCTTGCGCTGCTGCCTGACAAAAGGGAGGGGGCATCAACAGCGACTGCAGCAGCGGGGGATACGTCATGGCCGAATCCGTGAACAGCGGCAGACGGAGTAACACCCCAGCCTTCCTCGTTTTGTGCAACGACGCGCGGCCACCATCGCCCACGGACGCCTCCAGCAAAAAGTCAAAAGATCCCTCATCAGCAGGGCAGGAGTACAGCTGGTCTACGACCTCGTCTTCTTCAATGTCCGGCGGCCCTTTCGCGTTGCCCTCGCAACTTCCACGCTTTTCTACTACACCGGTACCACCTCTCTCTGCAGCACTCACCTGCTGCGAGGGGTGTTTGTCGATGCGATTCGCAGCAGCCGCAGTTCCTGCTTCATCTGCATCTCTCCCACACAACGGGACTGCAGCAACAGACCGATTTTCCTGACTTCCGCTCTGCACCAAAAAACTCCTCTCAGTATTAGTGTCACAGACCCGCCACATCGCATCCACAGCTGCACCAGCAACAGTGCCATTCCGTCGCGCTGGCGTGGCAGGGACTGCACGCCGCAAATTATCATTTGCTTGCACGGTCGCAGTGGCACTAACCGGCTCCTCGGTCCTTCGCATAGAGCCAGCAGCCGCAGCGACAGCATTACAAGAATTTTCGGCGAATTCTGAGAGATTCAAGTTGTGGAAAGGTACACGCGGTTTCACTGACTCAAGGGCATTCGCCTGCTTTTCGGCGAGAGGCAAAAGTGCATGCTGCAACACGGTTACCAGCAACGCACAGCCCGTCAGAGTCGCTGCCGGAGCTGACATGGCAGCCATTGAGCCTGCTGGGACTGGCGCTTTCTTCGTCGCTGCGGTCGCTGCTTCCCGTGGTGCTGTTCGGCCCTCGGTGCGCAGGAGAAAGCAAGGTGACGGACCCGCCTGCAGTAAATCTGGCCGCGGCGTTAAACTCGCTGACACAGCCTCGTAAGAGAAGTCGTAGAAGACCCGATTCCATATCCACTCAACCTGCACAAGTCCACAGAGTACTGCCGGACCTTCACAACTGACGGTGACGGTCGAATAACAAGCGCTTCAGCACTTTGCGAGCGTAGTCGAATACCGGGACCTGCGAGGGTCGTCTGTGTCAGCGGTCGGAGACGAGTGTGTCGACAACACGCTGAAAACAATCAGACTTACTTACTCTGTCCATAAAAGAACAACGGGAACTGTATGGTCTGTGTCTACCAACACTATAAACATATATATACGTCCGATGCATACAAGTGTGCGTGCGTGTATATATATATATACATACACATAACATGTACAGAGGGGTGACTGTGTGATGTCTGCAAGTGCAGCACACATACATATATATATTCGAGTGTAAAGTTTCAGTGTTCTACACATATATATATATATACACAATGTGTACACAACACCCCTTATAGGTCTTTAATATTGCGTCCAACGTACATGTCTGGGGTCTGCAGGTGGAGGTTGTGCCCACTCGCGCAGCGAGCAGCCACGTTTTTCTCCCCAACAGCGTGAGACAGCAGCAGCACACACTTCATGCTTTTGCAGCGTGTATGTGTTCACAAAGAAGGAGAAAGAGAGAATCGCACGTGAGAAGTAGTTGAAATTGAAGTCCCAGAAAGGAGGCGTCCGGAGTAGTCACGGGACAAACGTAAGCAAGTAATGGATGACGCCGGCTGCAGTCCGACACCTCGCTGGTGGCCTTATGGGCGTTAATGCGATATTGCAAATGTGGTGATTTCAGGTGTCGCTACAGCCGAGAGCGCCAACATGCATTCCAGAAGGCATCCAGCAGCAGCGGACGCGAAGATTCACGTCTAAAATATCGAACAACGCAGGTGCGAGAAGGAACACCGGCTTCCCCGGCGCATCGCTTGATCATTCGAGCTTCGCACGTGTGTACAGCAGAAGAAGCAGGCGCCGTAGAAGCACCGTCAGCAAAGAGCAGAGCGTAGCAGGCTGCAGGCTGAACTGTCTTACGTTGGCACGTGCACGCCGCACCAGCAGCAGAGCACCGCATTTGCAGCGCCGCCGCGGGGCCGAACGGCTACACCTGCATCACCACCTATGCACGGCAGCAACAGGCATCACCACCTATGCACGGCAGCAACAGGACAACTATCGGAGTTCGCTCCGAGTCACACTCACACCTTACACGCCAGGCGTGGAGACCGCCGCTGGACAATCGAGGTGTACGAGTGGAGCTGCTGTGGGAGTGCAGCACGGAGAGTAGGCCGAGCAGCACATCCTGACGCCACCACAGGCGCAAGTGCCGTCTCTGACGTTGCTTTTCTGCTCGTGCGCACGGGCCGGAAACCACAGGGAAGTACGCACTCTCCGGGCACCACAAAGGAGGAACGGCGACGCAGTACCTTAAAAGGCGTCGGTGGCAAGCTGCCATCGCGGACGACGGAAGTTGGCAGAGGGGCCAAGAGATGGTAGAGAAGAAAAACCGCTCTGCTTCGGGTTCTGTCGAGGTTTTCCAGAGACATGCGAATCAAAATGCTTAGCAGTCGAGTCCTTGCGCAGCTCTGTCCGGCGTCGCGGGTGGGTTCGCCATCACTTCCGGGGGGGTGTCTGCTGTTCGTCGGCGTCACCTGCTGCTCACCCTGCGGTTCGCGCTCTGGGCTTGCGTCGCCCGCGCAAACTAAGCTGCAGGGTAGTGTGCAGGCGGTTTGCAGGTTTTCCAGCAGAAACGTTACCACCTCCGCAGCCACTTCCCTCACCCACGATCCAACATCTCCCCTTCTGTCTATCTGGTAGTCCACGCTACATGTTTCTAAGGTATTACACAGTCTCTCTAGCGTGGACGCGTCGAAAAGCTCCCTGCTGCGTTTTTCAGTCACCCCGCACACCTCTGCCGTACCCTTCCCTTGATAGGGCTGCAGTGGCTGTGCTGCTTCGGCTCTATCTTTACCTGAAGCTGACCCGTTTAGTGCCCCGCCACAAGAGAGGACTGTTGTTGTTCCGGTGGACGGAGCCGCCGGTGCTGTTGCTGCAGAGCCATCTTCTTGCGCTCCTGCAGTTGACGTTCGCGTGTCGAGGCGTCCCGGAGTCGCGCCTGTATTAGCAGCTCCTCCCGCGGCTGGAGACCCCTCCGCTACCGTTCTGCTCTGTGCGCCTTCTGGTGCTCCAGTCGTCGCCGCTGGCGTCGCCGCCGCTGCACATATTCCTCCTCGCAACGATACGTTGTTTTCTCCCCCTGCTGAGTTCTCTTCTGCTGCTGTTCTTCCACCTGCTACCGCTGCAGATACGTTTGGCGGCGGTAACGTTACCAGAGCCCGCAGAGCAAACGCGAGGGCTATCAGGGCGTTGCGTCGCGTCTGTGCGTCCCCCAGTGAAGGGCAGCCGAGGGGAGCGAAAGAGACTGCTTCTGTTTCGAGAACGGTGAGCAAATCTGGGCGCTCGCGTGAATCAATCCCCTGCTGCTGTCGTGGAGGACTGCTGCATGCACGACGGTACACTTCTGCCGGCAGGGTGGCGAGAGCGAGGGCATATCCTCTGCGGGCAGCGACGTGCTCGGACGGATTCTGCAAATGCTGCAACAGCTGCGGCACGACCTCCTGTAGCACCTGCTCCGCTGCCATTCGCGTGCGCAGCAGGGCCCGCAGTGCCTCTGCTGCTGCAAGCTGCACGTCGTCGCTAAAGTGACGCAACCCTTCCAAGAGCGTCGCAATGTAGCGCCGTGCTGTGGCAGGCTTGAACGCAATGCAGCTTGAAGTCGCTGCGAAGAAGAGACGTGGGAAATCAGCAGCAAGCCATCAGTCAAGCCTTTGTGTCTACATACCCTAGACACGCGTGTAATCCTACACAAAGATGTATGTACGAATGTATCTCTGTACTTGTATTTCTGTCACAAGCCTTTGTGCGGACACACACTACACACGCGGGGTAATCCTTCACCAAGATGAACCTAAGTGTGTATCTCTGTACTTGTCCTTCTGCATTATGATAGCTCTCTGAGTGACGCTATTTGATATACGGACACCTAGACACGTCGTCGCAGCACGTGTGTGGGTGTGTCTGTGTGTGAACAAGAGGCATAAGAGAGTTGTTACATCTCTTCATGCGTACGCAAGCGCAGACACGTGGACCACAGCACGTCTCCACATATCCATTCTCGAGAGGGTGATTTTTTATCAACGGAAAATTCTTAGTAACACGAGAAGACCGACGCTGACCTCGCAGGCGACGGAGAAATAGATCATTCCACGCATTCGTTGTGCCACCAGAGGTCACCCGGTGTTGCTACACAGCATCTGGAAATACTCCACGCGCTGCGAGATCAGACCACATCGCAGGAATACGAAGCTACTAGAGAGCTCGACAAGTACAGCAGCAAATAGGGTGGCCTCTGGCGTTACAACAGATAGAGAGAGAACACGTGCCGCGGGTCGCCGAAGCGTCGCGTTGTGAGAAAGCAAAATTTGCACCGAAACGGCAGGCGCCGTCAGACGCGCGCTGCATGAGCGCGAGGACGCGGTTCAAGCACACCTCCAGTACAAGGAGGAAGCAGGGTTTCTCCCCTCTGAGGCAGGCGTCCAGTCAGCGAGTAAATATATGAGGAAGCGACGCAAAGTGATCAAAGACGTCTTTCTCTCTTGACGGAAAGGACACGACGCACACAACAAACAAGAGGGGATTTTGCGTGCAAACAAACAAGCCACTGGTGACAAGAGACGCAAAAAGACTTTCGGCTTGTAGTTTGTCTCTTTTTCACCGAGGGAGACGCAGGAATCGAAGGCGAGGAATGAAACGCCTCTGAGAGTTCCGCGTCCCGCATAGTGGGGCAGTTTGAGAGGACGTTCCCGCATGCGTAAGCAGGGGGGTCCAACAGGAGTATAGTCACAAGCACTTCAAAAACGACAACGCCGCGACGGTAGCGGCGCACGAAGCTGCTCAGCGTCGAAGAAAAGGGATGACGCACCACCGCCGTCCACTTACCGAGGGCCTTGATGAAAACGCAGACGCCGCTGCGAATCACGTCGCCTCCTTTTCCTCGATACAACCGCTGCTTTTCTATGTGGACCACCAGCTGTCGAAGAGATGTCTGCAGCTTGTCTCCCAGCAAACAACCGACCTGGCCGGCTGCTGCTCCGGCGACAGGCGCCCCCGCGCTGCCGCCCGCGCTGGCAGCAGAGCATGTCGCTGTCTTCTCCGCAGAAGGTCCCAGCGTAGAGCCGCTCGTAGGCCCGCCTTGTGCGTCGTGGTGGTCACGGGGAGCTGCTGCTGTACTCGACTCTCTAGTTGAAGCTGATGCCGGCGTCTGCCTCCTTGCGGCTGGATTGCCAGAAATGACTATATCATCTCTTGTCGACGCTGTGACTCTGGCTGCTGCAGTTCTCTCTCCGTCTTCTCCCCTAACGCTTCCGAGAGCTTCGATAAAAGCCGTCAAGCCCAGCAGTGCACCGTGACGCGTTATAAGGCTCTCGTTCTCTGCAGCTGCTTTCTTGAGCAGCATTTCTATAAAATGCTGCAGTATTTCAACGCATTAGCACACGGTAGGAAAAAAGTCCAACGTTCTTTGCCTGTCACCCGCTGCACCCCACGGCGTCACAGGTCGACATCTTAGACATCCCTAAAGCTATCTAACACATCCCTTTTCATGCGGCACGGGTACACATATGCAAGTCCATATATACAGATATACATATATCGGTATACAGATACACACATATACGTCTGCGTATACATACACACATATTTATATATATATATACACAGATAAATTATACGCGTACAAACGCGTACGCATATATATGAATGGCACACGTAAATGTTTATACGCAAGGGCACTTGGACAGGACATCAGTTCTTGGCACAGAGCCAGGTATGTGCTTTAGTGCTGGGCAAGACGGGTTGGCCCGGCCAGTAGTTTGCATTCGTGAACACCGACTAGACGCCAGAGCCGCACACTCGCTCCACCTACCGCGCGCTCTGCAACGTACGTCACCAGCTCTTCATGCGGAGGGGTGCACACAATGCCTCTCTCTCTCTGTCTCTGCAGTGCTGTTCCACATACTGAGCTCCAGCTGGACTGAGGAACGCATTGTGCCGGCTCCCCTGTGGAAGACCCACACCGCCTGAGACAACCTATACGACGATACAGTGCACACACGCAAACACGTGCGTACCTCTTGTCCGTGTGCCCCTCCTGCCTGTCTATGAATCCTATCCCCTCACGCATCCCGATGTGCCGTGCTGATAATACTTGTGTTTTTACACGCACAGGTGACGGAACACACATACACCTACACGCACACACAGACATATGCACACACGTGTCTGAGGACACGTCTGGCGAGGAGGTGTTCTCGTAGATACAGGTACACATGCAGTTGTACACAAATTTGTATTCACAGTATTGAGAGAAAGTCGCTGAGATGGCCACCACACAGCTTCGCAGTCGCCCCTTTCTTCTGCTGCTGGTCTGCGTCTGCTGCTCATATCCACCTACCTCGACAGCAGCCCTCTCTTTGAGTCTTGCAATGCGTTTGATGCCCGCTGCGGCGAGCGTCCGCATCTCTTCGTCGCTCTGCTGCAGCAGCAAGTGCACCAACGTCTTTAACAGGAGGTCACAGTAGGAGCTGTCAAGGAGAGCTACTTGGGGTGCCACTTTCAGGTAGGCAGAACGCCTGGTAGCCAGTGCGAAGAAATCTGCGGTCGTGACGATTTGAAGCCCGTGAAGGATTCCGCTCTGACGTCCCTCCAGTTCCTGAAAGGCTGCAGCGGCTGCTCGCCTGTGCGCTCGCCACGCAAGAAAACAGGAGCACGCAAAGACACGCGATGTCTTTAGTGCCCAGCGGACCTGCAGGCGTATCGCAGCTAGGGGGATGGAGAAGTTCGCGGGAAAGGAAACGCTCCCGTTAGTATTCAAGAAGGCGTGCACGGTAGCTGGAAAAAAGATTTTATGTGGTCAAAGGAATGTCTACAGTCGTGCAAGCACTCTACGTCCTGGGTATGCGCAGTTCCCGAATAACACGTCTACGAAGCGGAAAACACCACTTCCCCTTGCGAAACCAAAGATCCTGCTGCCAGACGAGATTGCGACACCATGCTAGCGTACAGGCGCTGAGCCTGGAATAGAACGTACGACGGACAGACAACGAGAAGCAACGTTATTACACTCTGGCAGATTTCCTCGCACACCCTGCATCGGCTGTCGCCGATGCACCGTATTCACACGGTGCTTGGGACAGACAAGAGCGAGACGGGGCACTGCGAGAACAGAAAAACATCAGCGTTCATCCGTGTACAGAAAGAATGATGCTTCGCGCCTCACTATCTACATACAAGGTCGAAAAACATCAGCGTTCATCCTTGTGCAAAAAGAATGATACTTCGCGCCTCACTATCTACACACAAGGTCGAATTTTCCACTTTCTTTCCTCTCACAGTAGTAGGGGTGGCGGATGCAGCACTGTACAGGCCGCTGCGTACCAGCAGTGCTCCGTTGCTCAGTAGTGGCCAGTAAACGTGAAGTGAGAAGCATCGTCACTAAAGCTTTCTCAAAAAGTGGGCAACGCTGCGCGCCGCAATGCGACACTCTCTTCTGCACGGGCAGCACCACATCTCTTTTAGTTGCCACTGAGACTTTTCTGTGGTACGTCCTGCGTCACCTGCAGTTGACTTCCCGATCGAAGAGCGCAACGAGAAGCAAAGCTTCGGAGAGCGGTTTGACTTGCTGCTGCAGTGCCTCGGTGTGGTGGTACGCTCGAGCCAAACTCCACACGGCAAAGCATGCAGCGTCGCGCAGTTGTTCAGCAGCTGCTGCAGCAGCCGAGTGGCTGCTGTTCTGAGAAGCGCGGCCCCCGCCGCCGGACTTGTCAAGAGCTAACGCGCAGCAGAGCCGACTGGTGCATGCAGCCAGATGTTCTGCAGGGTCCACGAGGCCCCGTCGCAGCAGCTCCCCCAGCGCCAAGCAGCTGCCGTGCCACAACCGCTCTTCGTCAGCGGTTTGGCAAGTCATGGCGTCTTCCATCCGGTCTAATATCGAAGCGACGACCTACACAGGAACGGCACAAGCAAGAAAACTCTTAACACGATTACGTCCTCGAGACCAACGGTGTGCGTTTAACCACATCGTTGGCCAAACGAGAGACGGAGCGGCTCCCCCTTTAAAAGACGAGACTCTGTCGGCCATAGGATTCAGTGGACGCTTCTTTCACTGTCCACACAGACAGCAACATTCGCGCGCGACAATCGCTGATGCGTCTTACTTAAATCTCACATAAAGATACACCAAGAGGAGCACCGCAGCTGTCGGCACTGTCTCACGGCGCGCAGCGTCTGACTGCCAGCGCCCGTCCGGTTCGCAGTGCCTTAAGTCTTGGCCTGGCGGCACCATCAGTTTCGTCGAGAAACCACCACCAACGTAGCTGCCTGCTAGAGAAAACCAGGTCGATACTACACGTCACGCTCGACAAAGACCGCAGCACCACTACGTCAACTATTTTTTGTTGAAAGAGGAGTGCAACGTGGTGTCGCAGGGGATAACGCACAGGCAATCACGCGCTTACAAGAGAAAGGCGAAAATGCATTTTTACAGGGAGGGGACACGCGGGAAGAGCAGATTTTGAACCGGTCTTTCCAAAGCCGTCAGACCTCCGCCGAGGTTCGAGACCGCGCGCAGAGTACACGAGCATGTGCGTGTATAGGTGCGCAGGAAAACAACCCGCACGTGCAAGCAAGGCACCTGCAGGTGTCCCCCTGTGTGCTGTCTCTATAAACACGTAGTCCATGGTGTGTAGTGACTTCACTGAATTCTCACGGAAGAAAAGCGACCCGCGAGCGGCACCTGCTGCTGCATCACCCACACGCGACTGCAGCGCTGCAGCGCTTTGTCCAGGTCGCGCCATTCCCTCACACACCTGCGTCGCGAAAGAGCGCGGGAGTTGCAGGACTACCCGTCCGATAGCTTTCGCCGCCGCCCAACGCACAATCGTATCCCGATCCGCCAGGGAGTCCAGCAAGAGGCCCACCACCTCTTCCACGGCGTCAGGCACATCATCTTCTTGCACGGCCTCTTGGATGTCACGGCGTGGGATTGCGTCGCTGGCCCTGTTTGCTGCGCATTCTCTCTCCAAACTCGGGCTCTCTGGAATGTTGTGCTGCTGCTGCTGCAAAGCCTGCGCCTGCAGCTGCTGCTGCGACTGCTTCAAGTAGGCCTCTAGGTTTCGGGCGTGCCGAGTGTACCTCCAGCGATACGCTTCGCTTCCCACAGGAGGCAGCAGCAGCATGCAGATGCGGGCCGCGCAGCTGCAGCGGAGTTTGCGGAACAAAGCAGACTTGGCGGCGGCCTCCGACAGAGCCACCTCTGTCCCCGAGTTCTCCTCTTCTTCGCCGCTTGTCCCTTGCTGCACAGATTGAGGCAACGAAGCAGCCGTCCTCTGTGCAGTAGCTCCTGCGGCTGCGTGTGAAGACGCCGCTCCGCCAATACCCACCAGACGCAACAAGCGAGGAAGCTCTGGAAGAGCCGACGCCCGGGAGATGCTCTTGAGAATTTCGTGTAACGCCCGAAGAGCTGAAACACACGAAATCGCGTGATACCATTCACAAGCGTGCAGCAGTCACATGCTTGGAGGAGCGTGTGGACTAGCACACGTAAAGTCGTCTCTTTTTTATCATCCCGATATTGTGGAAAGCAGTTTCTAGCTGGCATCAGTGCCACGCGGCTTAAAAAAATTTTGCTCTGCAACGTTTATCAACAAGGGGAGTGTACACAGTAGCTTTTCATTCTAATACGTCTTTTCCCGCTGGCATAACTTCTCGCGTACTAATACCGTTACGACACGTGGGTCTTACGTGTGCGACCGTGGCGATCGAGGGTCTTTGAGAAGCATTCAAAGGGCACTCATACAGTGCTGCTGCCTGCGGTGAGCAGGACGTCGTAACGGCCTGCGCGACGTAAAACGCGTATACTACACGTATACCTGTATACGTATATAAATTTATATATGTGTATATACGTGTACGGATGACGTACACAGGTGTTCAAATGTAACTATTAAGTGTGGAGATGGTAAAAGCCGGCAGCCTAGCCGAGCGGCTGCCTCGTAGCCTGCTCTATGACTGGGAAGAGCGTTTCTACAAGGAAGAGATGCGCAAAAGAAGCTGCGTGATGTGTAAAAGAGAAGCCGGGGCATACCCCTCGTCTCTGTCACGAGTATGTGAGTAGCGCAAGTCAGCCCTGCAGTGCTGCCAAGCCACCCGCTTCACTGCTGGCACCGCTCCCGTGGGTTGCAGCTGCTCCGCTGTATCCTACAGCCCTTCTCCACGGCAAAGAAATTCCTGAAGAAGTCCATCCTCTGCCAGCAAAAGACACTTTCCTAGAGCCAGCTAACAGAGTGGGGAACATAGAACGCAGGAAGAACGGCAAACTTCAGCCGGAATCAATGCGGAAGCATGTTTCTCACGCCGTCCCTTCTATCTGCATTTATCGAAAAGCGCTCGTCAGAAGCCCTGCCGACGGTCTCTCTGTGTGTGTAGCTGCCCTTGAAGCATAGCTTTATATGAAGACAGACACGTAGAGACAGAGACGGAGAAAGAGAGAGAGAGAGAAATTTTTAACTGTTTACAAACGGCGTGGGCGAGCAGAATTTGCCGATCAACACTGCGGTAGTATCGCGTGTACCAGTAACTTTCGCGGCGAATACGACGTTGATTCTACCTGTTTCGCTGCCCTGATGAGCGAGCAATAACGGTGCGACCGCCTGTGGACGACGCGTCACTTTCTTGTGCAACTCACCGTTCGCTTTGGCAAATAAAGGAACAGAGTCACTAGCACTCCGCAGGAGTGGAAGGACCTGGCAGCAGGAAGAAGGCGCTGCCTCCGAGAGAGTTCTTTTATTCACTACAGTGCAAGTGTTGTCGCCGTTGAGGACGTCCTGGCAGAACTGCAGAAAGGCAGAGAACGTTCCAGCAGCCTTCGTACATACGTCGGGCCTGCTAAAGAAACGAGCTACAACAAATGCTGCTGCATCACTCGCCTTGCTGCTAGTGTTTCGCAGATATCCCTCCACCAACACGATTGTGCGTGACCCCAGAGGCAGCTGATGTCTCAGGGAGCAGAACTTTTGTCCGTTCCTCCGTGTTGGTTCGCTGTTGTTGTCCGTCTCGCCGATTTCGTGCCGCGACGGGGCAGCCGGCTGCCCCTCTGCAGCCTGCACAAGCGTTCGCTCGTCCTGCGGCGGCAGCGTTCCTGCTGCTGTTTTCTGGTGCCCCTGTGTGTACGCGTCAGACGAGACGGAGCTGTCGAGACTCTCAAGGTCGAAAGGCGCGAGGACAAGCAACGACAGCCACACAAGTAAGGAGTAATGAGTGCTCCAAAGAGGCAGCTGCCGTAGCAGCTCGATGATCGTGTGCATCTGCTGTACAAGCAGAGCTTCGGTACCTCTCCAGCACTTGTTTTCTATCGTGTCCTTTTCCGCGACAGCGCCTTGCTCTGTAGCAGCCCTGCTGCTAACAACGAAGCCGTTAGATTGCTGCTGCGGCTCTTCGTATACAGACGCTGCAGCAGAAGCAGGATTAGCGGCGGAGAGAGTCTCTGCGGCCGCTGCTGAGCGAAAGGGGTGGAGAAACTCTGCAGCGAGCAGCGTCTCGCAGTGGTCGACGAGAACTTCAAGCAGCTCAGGCTCTGATGGCAATAACTGCCGCACACTCTTGTAGCCTCTCACTCTGTTGACGACATACAAGACATGTAGCAGAAGACGCAAGGCCACGCTTGCTGTTGTTCGTAAAAACAGATCTTCAAGCTCCGACACTTCGTTCTTGCGGCAGTGAAACTCTGTTGCACCAGCAGTTGTAGGTGGCGCGGCCCGACTTGCACTGACACACCTCGCCGCAGGATTCGAAGACGGTGCAGTGAACTCGGCAGACACTTCTTGGTCGACTGGCGAAGTGTAATTACTTTCCCGCAGATAACTATTAGGTGAGGTACAGAGTGATCCTTTGAGTGAAGAGGCAGAGATTGGAGCACCTGAGGCAGAAGGAGACTGAACAGGTGATGAGGACGAGGCAGTAAAACAGGAGGAGACGGAGGCGGAGGAAGAGGAGGAGGAGCTGCCTGACGCCGTAGCAATAGAGCGAGGTTCCAGTGGGGCTGCAATTTCACACTGCTCACAAGTGGAGTGCGAAATAATTTTTGAAAGTTCTGCTTCAAGTTCTCGAGTTGAAAGGGGGGTAAGAAGCTCGATGTTGCTGGCTACGGTCTCCGCAAGGGGTTTGACTATCTGTGAGAGGTACGGATCGAGCAGCGTTGGCTGGCTCTGGTAAATTTCCAGAGTTGCGACGCAGAAGACAACAGCCGAAACGCTGTTTTTGATGCAGGTCGAAACTTCGCAAACAACGCGCTCGATGCGCGTTGTTTGCCCATCGCGAACTAAATTCCTTTCAGTCCCACTTGCCCATTGTGACTTTGTAAAACTACCCTGGTTTTCTCGAGCGCCCTGCGGTCCTACCACTGGGCTTGTGTGAGCTGGAAGTGTTGGTTGTTCACATGTATGCACACCTCGGATTGTATGTGCCACTCTGCTAAGCGTGCACAACTGTTGAGCGGAGTCGAGCAGCTGCGTCATCCGAGAAAAGAAACACTCGGCTTCTAAAAAGTGCGACAGTCCGCCACTGACTACATCCGCATCGACACAGAGGCTGCTGTTTTCAGCCGAAGACGTTGACGCACTTTCGCTTTGATGGGAAGGCGACTCACATCCCTCAGAAGAAGAATGCGCAACGACAGAACCCGCGCTGGATGTTGTCGGGGCATGATGCCGCAGCGCCCTTATGAAATCCATCGTGCTGCTGAGGTGTAAAGGCCGCGGCAGTTTAGTCTGTTCTCACTAATATTAACAGGGAGCGACAAAATTTCGCGCATGACTTCTGATGCGGCTGCAGTTTTGGTTGAACTCAGGTATCTGCACAGATTATTTTATTCTACACCTTCGGTGAAGTGACAGCCAGGAAAAATATCAAGAAGCCTGCAACTATATATGAAAAGTAGGCACTCGGACCTTGCCATCTAGAGGAGGCTTGGCGGTGACAACGAGAGAAACACAAACACACTCTTTTCCCCTGGCACTCAGCAGAGACTACTAATAGTGCAGCCATTCTTTTTGAGCTCACAACTGTACCACGGCGTGCGTTCGTTAAAGAAACACCCAGTTGGCCACGCGTGTAGATGGCTCAAAACACCCTTTGCCTCATTCGTGCACTGTATCTCTCT
The DNA here is from genome assembly GCA_000727475.1 of Sarcocystis neurona. Lineage (NCBI taxonomy): Eukaryota > Apicomplexa > Conoidasida > Eucoccidiorida > Sarcocystidae > Sarcocystis > Sarcocystis neurona. Next base: position 3,453,570 of record KL647291.1, on the reverse strand, counting down.
CGCGAATGTATGTTTCACTGCACCTGCAGAGGTCATCGAAAGATATGCAGCAACATAGCTGAAATGTATGTTTCACTGTGCCTGTAGAGATCATCCAAAGATATGCAGCAACTCATCCTCCGCGGTACTTTTTTTGGCTTCAGGCCCTTAGCAAGGCTCCAAACAGATGCCGTGGTCTTTCCTTTCTCCGGCCTTTAATCTATTCGGACGCTGATTTGGGAAGATATTCAAGAGTTACACTATACGGATCATGATACAAACGGAGATTTAATAGTGTCCCACGTAGGACAAGGAACTACAACTATACCACACAAATCAAGACAACGAAAGACAGGTAGGTGTTATACATGGCTTAAGGGCAAACCTTGAAGTCCCTGTCAGTACGACAAGAAGCTATTTCAATGCGGCGCAGGCGACGTGCGCGAGCTGGATGAGAACTGATAACGCGGGAGCAACTGCAGTAATCCAACGGTGCAGCAGAATACAACCCTCGTAAAAGTGTACATACGGATAAGTGAATGGAGGTATCTGGCGGCTGTAGGGAAGGAATCTCGCATTAGTAAGAGCTCCTGTTGAGAAGTGAGGAGGATTCCGCATTGTCTACAAGACGAGTGCAGTACGATTCGTACACTTTACATGAAATAAAGCAACGGTCTTCCTACTTCCAGGTGCGTGCAGCATCAGCGGAGGAACGTTGCCTGCCACAACGACGGTAGAATTAAAAACCTGCACTGGCGTCGTTGTTGAATCCCTTTGTATCGCAGGCGCAGCCTGGAAGTAAATACTTGCAAGGTACTAGCCTTCCTCCAGTGGCCACCGTCTGTAGAGGAGTCGTCCTATATTTCCACCACCGTACGCGCCAATGTGCATATTTCCTCTTTGCGCTATTACTAAATCTGCACACCTCCGCCAAGCGAGATAGTGCTTTATCATTGATTGGGTTGACAAGGTGGCATATAGACAAGATACACTTCCTGTGTACACACGCACATAAACATACACACGTATATGAACATCTACGAAACAGCACGCATGTACAACCCCCGGTGCATGCCCCCCAAAGCTTGGCAGTCGTTGCTACACATCGCCCCCCTGTCCTTTATTACTTCGTGACCTACTGTTTCCTCACTGTCTAGAAGATTACTGCCACTGTATTTTGACGTGTAGTGACAGAATTCGTGGCACACCTTACCGCGTGCAGCAATCTCGAAGATTTTTACATTTCTGGAAAAGTTAGATATTCCAAGAGTACTAGTAAACACTCCTCCCGCGCTAGGTACCAACGAGGCACAACAGCCACGACTGGTCCAACGCTCTACAGCAATTTTATTTCTTGTGACCGCATTAGTGGTGTCTACAACTGAGCAGCTTTGCTAAATTGCCGGGGACAACTTAACGCTCAATCGCGGAGCCGTGTCTTCAAATACTGAAATGCACGTAATTTTCATTCCAAGGACAGAAACCTTTCAATGTTGTTGGTGTCCCACCTAGTACGCAGACATCCAGTGCCCCCCTTTTAGTAAAAGCGACCAACCATGTTGTGCAACAGGCGGGATTTGTGAACCAGTTTTATTGAGACAAAAAGAGCGACACCGGCATCCTTATGGCAGAACAATAGCCGTACAACGAGCTTGCGCACATCTCCGTAGTCACTCTCGTGCAGTTGGTCTTCCCTCGCCACGTAAAATCATATCAAACAGAAACCGAGAGCTGGATCCGCTACGCGGGACTTGGACTCGTGGACTGATAGAGGATGACATACTTTTATGCGGTAACTATCGAAGAAGCAACTCCAAGAGACCCAGAATCGTTATCTGCAATGTTCCCTAGCGAAGCGGAGCTTCACTCTGCGCAGTCTTAAATTCACCAGAAGCGAACTGTATGATACACATAAAATTTTCCAAACTGCGCACATACTCGTCCGGAGGCCGGTACCTCCTCTGCAGCCCGCCAAGGGCTTCACTGTTGGGAAAGCATGTCCGCGAAGGCGTATACGCATGAGCGCGGTAAGTGGGAGACAGATATAGTGGTACGTGCCGTTACCACCGCGATAGCGCCCAAAAGAAAGGCAGTTTGTGAAGCGAAACTGAACACTCCAGGACAGAATGATGCGTAATTGCTCCTGGTCCTACAAACTGGTGGAGAACAAGGTCAGCTAGTCGTGTTGCTTTTCATGATAGCCTTGAGGGAGCTGGATTTCATGTCGACGTAGGTGTCGCGTGGAAGAAAACTGGACGGAAAACGCGCCCTTGATTGTAAATTGTCGTGCAAACCTGCTGTGTTAATTACTGTAGATCACATGTTGAGCTCTTAGGGACGCGTCAAGGTCAAAGACCCTTATAAACGCGCCACTATTGGCATTATTGAAATCAACGCAGTTAGAATCAGTTCCTCTAGCAGCATATGCCACAAGAATAGTATTGTTAGTTCCTCAGCCTGCTACGTAAGGCGAAACTGCGCACGCGTGTGTACAAGACACAGTACTAAACGCTCCTGTATATGTACGTCCTGTATTTATGTTTACATGTGCATCTACACGAATTCTTACAGAAAACGATGTCAAGGCACTCGCAGCTGTAAAATTCTTATGCGTCTGCGTACTTGCGGAGGCACAGCTACCTCTCTCGTCTCGAAGTTCGGACAATATTCAATCCAGAACCACTAAATTATAAGTATCACTAGCAAAAACGTTTTAGTGGTAACGTGCAAATCACTCACCACCCAAGGAGCTCTTTTTTTCCGTTGGTGGAAAGACGTTTGTTGCGCTTATCACAGCATTCCATTGAGCTGTATTTTCCTAGAAGAAAATCACCAGGACTGAAGCTACGAATGGTGGTGACTGGAGCTTTTCGTTGTAGTCGATGAGAAGATATTTTGGGCGAAACAGAATTGAGCGAGGGCAAAACCCATATGCACTTGCTTCTCAGATGCGTACGCTATGCGCTTCTTCGTAGGCGCGACGCTTTCAGACCCAGATTGCAAGAACAGAGAACTGCCTGTGTACGGGTATGTGTAAGGTATTCCGAACGACAAGGTATGCGTCGAACAAATAGCTCCAAATGTGAACGTGGACACACATTTGCAGGGACGTATACGTATTGGTCGATGAAAATGTAACTGAACGGATACGTCGAGAAGATACGCAGTGACACAGTTGGAGATGAATATATAGTTGAACGCTTGTGTGATAATATGAATGTAAATAGGTATGACTTTTAAAATTGTACGAATATATGGGTATATCCATACACACCTACCACGTATACGGAAGTAAGTGTATGTACGCACACGTCTGTTCTGCACTTGTCGTGCTGGAAGGCGTGCAATAGCAGCAGGAGTATGACAGTCTTTTTCGATAACCAGGCGAGCCCATGAGAGCGCAGGGAACCCTGTACCACTAACTGAAATTTACTTCTTTCTCATTCATCCGTCCCTATTATTCAGAGGCAGTCGTTACGTGCAATTTATGCAGAGGCGAGGCAGTTCGCAGACCATTAGTCGACGGCTTCTGCTTTTAATGCATCAGCCCACTGTCACTGCAAGGGACCTACCAATTCGCGTGAGCAACACAGGTGTGTGATCACTTTGTCGAGGAAATTATTCACTTCGAGGGGTAGCAGATGAAGTTACCCACCGCAACTGTTTGCAACCATTGTAGATCAGTTACTTCCCAAATAAGTTTAGGGGTCACTAAAGGAGCAAAATAAACTGGTTGACGAGCAGCCGCTCTCAAAATGAGAAATGTCTTCAACGAGCAAATGCCACCCACGTGGGCAGACGAATTGCAAGCTTCATTGCCTGGGGGCTCACATACGCAGGAAAAACGTTATGGCTACCAATGCGTCACGCTTCTTATGTACGAAAATTCACATAAGCTGATACTGAAAAAGTGGTGTATTTCAGCTTCACAAACCGAAGGAGGCGTTTATCAGACGTCAGTATGTGACACCGAGAAGATGCGTGCTGAAGAAGCCTGAACAATCTAAACACCACCGTGAGTTGTGTTGGGTGTTCGGACTGTGTTCACAGCCGCCGTGAAGACTAAATTGTGTGAAGTGGCCCTTAGTGGACGGCTCGTAGCGTCTCCGTGCACGGAGAGACACACACCCAGGCGCGTGTACATCTGTCTACAGCATTTCACGGTAAACGCGTGAAAATACCCATCTACATATTTACTTTTATATATGTATATCCACGCACGGGGAGGTTCAATCAAAATCTCCAAGCTACACCTGTTCATCTATACGAATGTGTGTTGCAGTATGTGTGGGCTACGCAGCTACAAACACACGTGACTGTCCACGTGCGTGTATGCAAGTATGTATGATAAGTCGTTAAGCGTGTATATGTGTCTTTCTCAAGTTCAAATGGGTTTGCACGGACGTGTTTTCCTACGCGCGTCTTGGTGTGTACAGGTACGCCCCGAAACCTATTCCGTCGACGATATCTCGACGCTTGCCGGGTGGGCCAACACCGCAGATGTGTCCCCGACAATTATGAAAGGATAGCTGCTGCCGTAAACACAAGCAATCTCGTAGACTTGCAGTTTGTTCTGGTATCTCCGTGTACAGATGCGTTCACTGAAAAGTAACGCCGCCCCACATTTTCGAAGCAGCACACCAGTGTGTGCTCAAGCCCTGTCAGCCCTACACTGAAAGTACGAGCTGAATGTTGGACAGCTTGTGGATCCACTTGTAGTTACGTAGACTGAAGTCATGCCTGCCCCGGACGCGTAGAGTCAGACGCAGCAATAATGCTGAAGTGCGGATGTGACGCAACGTGGTGCGTACGCTGCCGAGCGACACACGCTGCGCTGTCTCATAAAGCTGTGCACACTGCCGGGAAAGCGTGAAGCACACTCCATCAGTAAGCGGTCCAAAATATGACTACTTGTGATAGTGTCACCCCAGCTGCGGTTATGGAAGTCACCCTAACACTACCGCGGTTCCAAGTCTGATTCTATCGTGACAGGCATCGCAGCAGCTGCTGCGGCAAGCTTTTTGTATGAATTCTAGGGCTGCGGCACTTCTTTGTCGTTCCCGGAAACGAGATGGCATGTTTACGGCTCTTATCAGTTCAGTTTTTTACGCAGTAGTGCCAACTACATGCGTGTGTCTCGTCATACATTCTGTGCTGTCCCATGATCTTCTGGTATGTTGCCGTTAGTAGGCATCCACTTGTTTATCGTGTGGTTCGTTCCCCTTCTAAGGTGTTTGACTTTGCTATTGCGTTTTGTGAAGTCCATCAGAAAAGTGGTTCCACTACCTACCCTGCTTGGAGGACTGTTTCAACTTCTGCAACTCCGACCACTTCCACTATCTCGAGTAACTGCTGTTCGAAATTGCCGAGCCGGAATGTGCGGCACAACTCCGCTGAGCACCCAACCGCGCTTGGATCTCCACCGGAACGTTTGTACTTTGCTATGAGGCGATACGCCCATCTGCAGGCGTATCTTCTCCACAGACTTTTGTGCACATATGCTGGTGCACTGTATCATGTAGGCACAAGTGTCTGTTGTTTTCTGCAATTACGTTTAAGGACGCATCCTTGCATGCTCAGAACTTGGCAGCCTCAGTTAACAAAAACAACCTGAGAAGCCTTATTTGTGTTTGCACATTTACTGTGCACAATTCTTCCGTATCGTGTTAATTGCCCTCTCCCGAACGGATAGACGAGATGGCCAGCCACCACCATAACGCAAACCTCTCCAACTGCGGAAACGAGCTTCTCAAATGCATCGATGACTTAAAGAGAAAAAGAGACGAAATTGGGAAGCAGATCATGCAAGTAAGAGAAGGGACAGACACACGCACTCAACCTCGACAGGATGTCTCGTCGTTAAATTACGAGTAATGGCCATCGTCGACGGATCAGCCATTTCCTAGTTCGTCTCAGTGCTGTGGACCAACGTGTACACAAATCATGGAATCCACAAAATCAGATAGACCTGCATGTCCTTGGAGGCGAGTGCGTAAATTTAACACACAAAAGCACGGTGTGAACGACACAAAAACGGTCATTCAATCACGTAGGTGCGACTTGGATGAAACATTCGTCCCTTTTTTCCCATGAGTTGAAGGTTCACACGTGTGTACCAGTAACCGTTATGCAATTTGCAGAGCACCTAAACGTATACGTCTCACAGAGATACGGAGACATATACACTACCAAGGTGAGATGCGAGCGCGGCTGTTGCCAGCTTAATGCGGGTATCCAAAAACTATTGGCGAGCATTATGCGGTAGAAAACTGTAGGTGCTGCAGATGCACTCAGACGTGGACGCAGTTCACTGAAGGGCTCATACAACAGCGTATCATACTGAACTTCATGAACGGAAAATCCGTCGTAAAAGCAGGTGGTTACGCACACACAAAGGAGGGAAGATCGGGTGATGTGGCCTTCTTTGTGTGTGTGCACAACCACCTGCTGCTCCGCCTTAGCGTCTTGTGCTCTCTGAGCTGTCACGTGGATTTTTGAAGCCCGCATTCGATCGTAGCACATTCCACAACTTAAGCGTAAAACTAGGCGTCAAGCTCATCTGTTGAGGGAGGCAAGATGACACATCTACAGATCGCGAACGAAAGTAAACCACAATTCTGCCAAACGCCGCCGATACAGTGCGGAAGCGACGCCACCACAGAAGTGAGTGACTTGTACCTGTTTCTAAATAATATTGTGGTGATTCTCGTGGAGCTTACGGTGGAAAGCAAGCACAGACTCATGTGCACTTGCTTTTTATCGTCTCGCAAGTGCTGCGCTCTTTCGTGGAGCGGCGGAGCTACCAGAGGCCATCTGCAGACACATGGCGGCATGCTGCTTGACCACGTTGCTCTCTGCACTACATACCAGACATCATCTCCTCCACCATTTTTAGCTTTTTACGTACGACCACGTCTCAAAAGAAAAAATACAAAGCTCTGTCTTCCTTTGAATTCCGTCACTTTCGCAAGCACGTCCAGTACGGACGTGGCTTGTCACTGGAAATACTACTCCACTTTTCCGTGTCCGTTGTGTCCAGAAGGTCTGCATCGCCTATCTGTGCGACTCTTCCTTAGAAAGATCCTCACAGGTGGGAACATTTATCCCATAGAGCTGCGCTGACTGTACTGGTGCTTCCACCAACAAAATCTAATTTCCACTCTTACGATTACGCGACCCTACATCCTGCCGCATTTTTCCGTACGTGTGTTGAACTGCCACTAGGAAAACGAGGAAAAGGAGAAAGTGCAGCGAGGTATCGCCGCCCTTTCGGAGAAGCTAGAAAAGCTGACAGGTAAATTCGAGTGACTGGAATGTACGCGCGTATCGGGGGGTCCTTGTAATACCATCAGCTGTGGGAAGCATCGGATCTTCTATCACACTTTCTTTCTTCGTGGGCTAGTGCTCACACAGACGCAGCAGTATGCTGTGGTACAAAACGCGAAGGATGAAAGAGTGCAGCAGCACGCGGGTCCGCAGGTGTGTGCGCGCTCGTAACACAAAGAGGACTGTACCTCTGACAGGACCGTCTGGCAACCGAAAACGGACACAAAGAAAGCGCTCTTTGAAACCGTGAACGGAGTGACCGCTTGCAGTGCAGCACAGGGACAATAACGCACAGCTGCGAGTCCAGTACAGACGTGTTGTATTCAACCACGAAAACGTCTGGGAGCGCGGACAGCTTCGTCTAAGTAAATGCACGATGAGAGTGATGTGCATGTACCCGTTTGCATGTACGCGTGTTTGTGTCAAGTACGCAGACGCCCGCTGTACCGTGGCATGTTTCCGTATATCTGCATATATGCGCGTACATCGGGAGACGTACTCTTGTGCCAAATAAATGCTAGCTTTCTTGTCGACGTCGTGCTCCTCCCTCAAGTAGAGGTGAATTCATTGTTCCTCAGCAAAATGTCTCATGTAGATTCTGTGGGAAATGTGTCGCAGTCAGCACTGAAAGAAACATGCAGGCGAAGGAGGAGTACGACAAAACAATACAAGATACAGAGGCAGCTTACATGAAAGTAAGCAAAGTCCTCTATCCGTTCTATGTATACACATACATTGCCGTGGATGCGCAACCGTGACTGCGGATGTGCTTACAATCGCCGACGCGCCTCAGTGTTCACTTCATCGTGCAGGACGACCACTTCCTTACGCTTTGCAGAGGAGCGTAATTTCTCCATTCAGTGTTGTACACTGTACTTACCCTCCCCCGTCTGCACCTCTTCTACGCGCAGCCCACATCTTGGACTCTCGTGTACGTCCTCCGAGCTTGGGCGCACACACGGGATTCTGTACTGGTGCAGACAACGTTGTTCTGAACAGTTGTGTGTGGGCGTAGGCACGTTATCTTTTACCTAAATACCATCTTGCACGTGCGTTCACGCAGATCATCGAGTCTTCCCAGACGCTTTTGCACGTGCTGCGGCGCGAATCCATGAGCCTGGCGAAGAAAGTCAATGTCGAGTGACGCACTCGTCCCAGAAAATGCAGACCCCGGTGTCCAAAGGACGTCAAGAAAAATCCGCTGACTGCTCCGTAGCGAGCTGCCGGTGACTGCTTCCACAACGAAGCAAGTACTTACGCACAGGTGGGCTGCTAATACGTGAATAACCACCAGGGTTCATAATTCGCGTAGAAGCTGCGAAACTAAAGCACGACTGTTGCTGTATGCCTACTTCAAAATCAGTGTGTGCTACTGCAAGAACGCGTGACTGCCGCCAGCCTCCCCCCTCATAGGAGACACCAGGGAGTGCATGTGTTTATGCCGAAAGCATAAAGGTCGACGGGGTTGCTGCAGCGCAGGAGGGCTGCTAACCACCAGGGTTCATAATTCGTTTAGAAGTTGCGAAACTAACGCACGGCCGTTGTTTTATGCCTACTTGAAAATCCGTGTGTGCTGCTGCAAGAACGTTGACTGCCGCCAGCCTCCCCCCTTCATAAGAGACATCAGGGAGTGCAAGTGTTTATGCCGAAAGCGCCTGGGTTTTTTTTCCGTTCCCTCCTGTGCGCGCACTCGGGTGCGAGTTTCCCATCAAACGATTCAAGGCACGCGTTAGGTGCATTCACATACATGGGTACACGCACAGCTATAGATGATGTTTTTCCTGCAAAAATGTCCGTCACACAGAGAGAACGTCGGCAATGACACAACAGTAAACATCTCTACTTCCCCACACTCCGGCGTGCAACGCGTAGTCATGCGCTGAGCAACCTTTTCGCGTTCTCGCACCCTACTGCTCACTGTGCTAATGTATCATTCACCTCGTTACACACTCAAAATTCAACGGTGACACCGTGTGCCTTCGACGTACACGTACATCAGGAGCACAGTACGAGCAGGCCCTGTGAAGGACGATGAATGCCTCGCAGTGAAAGTCTGCTTTTGCGACCCACACACGCAGTTCACCTGTCCCGTTAAGACTGAGCCTTCTGTCGGTATCTCCTGCCGGAGAACATCCGCGCCACATGCCGCTTCCGAAAGCACTTCCCTCTTGTTTTTATGGGAACGCAGATCTACTCACATGTATCCACGAGTACAGATATACAACTTGGATATTCATACACAGATTCATACGCCCACAAACTTGACCGAAATTTTGCGGAAACATGCAGACGTTGACGTACAGGCGGCGAAGAGAGGTGCAGAAGAAAAAGATGTAGCAACATGTACGCATATACACACGTACAAAGTGATACGTGTGGACAGTCGTACGTGCGTGCACACCCATTCGCAAATACGTGAGCACATGCAACAAAATGCGACTGCAGACGTTCCAGCGTTGTCCTTCAAAGCACTACTCAATGAAGTTTCTTTTCACGCGGGAGATGGGCCACGGCACAGATCGTACAGGAGGGTTTGCTTTCCCGCATCGCTATACCGGAACCGGGCATGCGCAGCAGCGAAAAGTCCAACTTTCAGCTCATGACAGTAACGACCTTTGATCTCCGAAACATCGTAAACACTATTCATGAGCACACCCGCCGGTTCAGATGTTGCTCCACATCGTAGGTCGGAGTTTTCCCTACACGCTAATCGAAACTCCCGCCTACACTGCCGTACACCTTGATATCATCTCCAGACGCGCTGACGCGAACCACCGCATAATATATTTTCGTCGCAGTGCTCCCCTGCGTCGCCTAACGTCACTCGCCACCTTGCAATCGACCAAATACAAAAGCCTTATGTAGGACCCTTTGATCCTCAACGTGGTGCTCCTTCCGCCGCATCACCATCACCAGCTCTTACGGAAAGGTGCATATCCAACTACCTTGTTTTGCTTATTTAGTCTTACACTTTGCTTCTTGCGTCTCTTCTACAAAAATCATGCCTCCAGCGCTACAGCAAAACCTGATGCTTCTCTCTCCGGGATTTACGTCGAGAGTGCTTCGTTACGATCACCGTACGTATACACGGTACTACACCTTGGCCTGTGTCTCCCTTAAACGCTTTAACTCCCGTGTTCTACATGCACAAACGATCCAGACACAATGCGATCTCTCCGTGCGTTCTACAAAACAGACCTTGAGAGGTGAGCCAGGTATATGAAACATCTCCACGACCCCTGAAAGAAGGGAAACTACAATCGGACGTCAGACCAATCAGTTAGGTACTGTATGAACACCACTTCTGTCACGCTTTCTACATCGCTGTCGAAGCACTCCGACGCTCGCGGCACACGCGACAGCGCACGTCTCATAATATTCTTCAGAGAGAGTTGTCCATAGACACATCCATGCCTGCAAACATGCACACACACATACGCGCACCCCCAAGGAGACATTCTGTCCAGAAGACGGTACCCGTTTGCTCACACGAGCTCACCGGTTGATTTCTGAACACACAGCCCTTGCTACGTGCTGCACGGCGTCCCTTTTTGATTATGCCTCGGCGCAGCATTATAAATACGTAAATAAGGACCACCAGCACAATCACTGCCACCGCAACAACCACCACGACCTACTCGGCTCACTAAGTTAGCATCACGACGATACTCCCGTTCTCGTTTTTGTGTAACCTTCTAGTCAACACTTTATCACGGTTGAATTGTTCAACCGAAGAGAGATGTTTCGCATTATGATATGCGGACGGGGTAAGATGCACCGGTGGTGGACTGATGACTTCAGCTTACTACTGTCTGCTGCATGAAAAAAGTACACCTGATCTCTGTGCCCACTACATCGGCATTCTGAAGTCCCCCCTACACGGGTGGTAGTGCCACTATTGAGGAAGTACGTTGAGGCAGGAACCGGCCTTACCCCCGTTTTCTGAAAGACAAGCGCCCTCTCACCACGGCTGCACAAATTCTACTAGTCAGTTGAGAAATGTAGAAAGAGACGTCCACAGTGGCAGCCGGGACACACAATGGAGCGCACACAAGCAGCTGCTGTGAGCCAACATCGGGCCCTCCGCTTTCGCAATCTTCCCCTCCCCTCCCTGTGTGTGTGAGCCATGTTCATTCCCCATGAGTACCTCCAGCTGGTTTGAGCGTGCCGTTGGTAGTGGCATCGCCACTTCCCGGAGCAGCTCCCGCCGTCGCCGTGCCAGCACCTCCAGTAGCAGGATCGACAACCGAACCAACAGCAGCCCCTGGTGCCGCTCCGCCCACCACTCCCGCGCCTTGTTCGCCGCCTCCAGCCGCTGCAGCAGTCGCTGTTGTACCTGTTCCGACCGCGGCCCCGCCGCCTGCGCTTCTGCTGAAGTACTTCTCCAACTCGCTGTCCAGACGTTTCTTGATATTGTCTTCACCCATGTACTTGTCAAGCTCAGCATCCAGCGTCTCCTTGTTCAGCGCACCGCCTGCTCCTCTCCTGCCACCCCGTCCGAAGCCAGCTCCACGGCCACGGCCACGGCCGCGAAAGGTGCCGCCTCGCTCTCTGCGCCGGAAGACTCCTCGCGCAAATCCGCGCACGCCTCCACCGCGACTAACGCCGCCTCGACCCGCGCCCCTTCCTCGACCCGTTGCTGCTCCACCTCGTTGGCCTCCTGCCGTTGTTGCAGTCACACCTCCGCCTCCCCTGGTCACCCGATATGAAGTAGGACGCTCCGACAAATTCCCTGCTGCCTGAGAGCGACCTCCTCCAACGACAGCCCCTCCCCTCGCATAACTCCCTCCTCGAGACATACGGGGGAAGTAGCGGTAGTAGCTGGGAACCGAATGCACCGAACGAAAAAAAGTCACTTGACGCGCATCAAATAACGAATGGGAAGCGAATTTACAAATAACACCAACACGGGGAACGCAGATCGGGACAACCTGAGAGGAAAGATCACTATACAAAGAGAGAAGGCAAGGAGTATACGGACGCACAAGCTCAAGTTTTACCACTTTGGCAAATCTTGTAGACCAACTGATACGGGAGACGCTGCCAAAGGACAACGCGTAACCACGGCGCCCATGGCGTGAGGAGGAAGACATTGTTGGACACGAGTGTGGAGCACTACCCAGGAAATGCAACACACTTTTCAGAAAAAAAAAATTAACGCCGAATTTTCAGCCCGCGCAGCAGCCAGAAAACACAACTACCCTCTTCAGTCCAAAGCGCCAGGCCTGCCTTACGCTTCCGAAACAAATTCCGTTCTGCTTCTCAGACACTGCTGGGCACACAACCACCATTCGGACCGTCTGCTATGCCTCAGGAAACTCAACATGCCTATCTATAGAAACATGTACAGGGGATCCGCGTGCGGTACCAACTGCTCTAAAACTTTTCAATATCTTTCAAGTCACCACCCCACGCTACCCACTGACGAAAGCAGCTCACACTGAACTTGTACACCGGTCTCACAAGATTGCAACCCTCTGAATTACTGGCAGTGAACAAGCCCCCCGTGGATGATCACTTCTCCTGCGTCGCTGTCAACTAACGTACCCAGCACGAGGATACTGGAAAGTTTCGTAGCGACCGCGGCTGATTGCGAAGTTGCGACCGCGGCGTGCCACAGATCCGGCAGCACCCGCGCCTCCTGTCGGTCGTGCACTGTTGTAGTAGTACTGGTAGCGCGTAGCTGTGTTCGCCACGTTCTTGGAGTAGAGTCTCGCGCGTGCCCAGCTGCGCACGCCCGCCGCTGCAGCGCAACAAAGCAAAACAGGAGACGCTAGCTGGACAGCACTTCTTGCCTTCCTCCTCGGTCCCCCTGCAAACAGTGTATCGGTATTCTGAAATCTGCTCGGGGACACCAGTCCTAATGCAGGTCTCATAAGATGCTGCATACCAACTGCATATGCAGCAGCTCACGGTTTTCCTCCTCCTCCTCCGGCTGCCGAGTCTTATAAAACCGTCCACAAGGATATCCCCGGGAGAAGCACCAGCAGCACCACCCTTTCACGGCCGCCTTCAGAAGAGTAGAGTTTTACAGCTTTGAAACAGTAGCTTTACAGAGAGTACTGCCGCACTTGCAGCCGCGTCCGGCGGCCAGTAACAGCGGCAAATGCACCCTGCGTGACTGCTCTGACCGGCCCCCCACCCAACAGCAGCAGCTGCGGCAGCTGCTTTCCTGCATCAACGGGAGCTTGTGGTAGCGTCGAACAGAAGCGAAGAGGAGAGAAAATGAAACAGAATCAGCCGACGAAGAGAAGCAGTTGGTTTGCTGCAGCAGTTGTACGAACGAGCAGGCGCTCGCGGCCATAGTCTCGAGATAGTAGCAGTGTCAGCTCGAGTAGAACAGTCCTTCCACCAGTCCGAGCCCAGTACGAGCAAATCCTGCCAAGTTGTCACGCCCAAAGTTACCACGTACAACTGCACCCCAAAGGAAAGGAAGTTTCGGAGGCCGGATCGTCCCTCGCTGCGTACTTGAAATATTGAAGAGGACACTGCAGTTCAACTGACATCTTGGAAAAATACAAACAGCCCAACATGCTTTTACAAATATAACTCACAGTGGATACACCTGAGTGACGAAATACTACACAGCGTGTGTCAGACTCGCACAGAGTAGCGGTGGACGCCGTACGCAGACAAGTGGTGAAGACTCAGTGCACGCAGTCGGAGGCAGGAACCTTGCAAAAATGCAGTGTAGCCACTACACCGCAGATGCCTTATTTGTCAAACGCCATCGCTTAACGCAACGGGTGACGGCGGTTCCTTCGTATGCCCATGAAGCACGCATGAAAACCACCAGCTGGTTTGCAGAGGTATGTACGGCATAGTGAAGAATGCCGTTCAGTCGCAACCCCGGGAAGAACACGCGTGTTGGGAACTGCTGTTGCGGTGGTGAGGAGTGTGAGGACACTGAAGAAAAAAATACTTCCATGTTATTTCAGACGACGCGCATCAGAGAAAGCATGTTACAACTCATGCGTGAGCAGACACACTTCAAAAAAACGAGCGCGCACGTGAAGGTTCCACACACACGACGGGGTCCTACCACCAGTGTACGGCATTTTTCTCAGAAAGTCCGCAACAATCCGCGCGTCTTCCTTCACGCGTTGCTGTAATCCGACGACCAGTCTGACCGTGCAACCGGGAGGAAGGTGCGGGAAACAGAAATAGCAGCGGCTCGGCATCTGTTCTCAATATTCATACTGACTTCGACACCTGTTCGCTTAGCGCGCTTGACTGGATAAGCTAGTCGGCAGCCCGCTGCCTCTCCTCCCTCTCCCAACCCATTCCGTGAACATATGTCTTCCTCGTGTCCGCCAGCCTTCACAGGCAGAACTGCAGCAGATGTCACGCCGCCTATACCTCTACGCCGTCGGTTGCCGTGATGCCCTACATATGGCAGTGGTAGTGGAACAACGGGCACTGCTGAGGCGTCCCACAGGCTCTCTGCTCAAAACTTCACCCTTCCCCTACTTTCCCCCGTGCGGATTTCTAGCAGCTCCCACTCGTACGAAGTCGCCATACACGCGATCCTGGGTCCACCTTTTCGAGCAGTCCTACTGGAGAGGTTTTACAGTGTGAAATGGGGAACAGCTTCTGACCAGAGTATTGCCCCCCACAGAAACGTTACAGGCCATCAGCCCCTCTAGAGCGACGCCCACGGCATCCCAGTCACGTGCAGTATAACGTAGTATTTCCGCAAATCGTATACAGCACAGCACATGCTGATGCGGCGTAGTGAAACATGGAGCGCCTCCTCCTTCAGTTGGGTTTTACAGGTAGAGGATGCCCAGCGGCAGCACTATCTGAATCAATGTAAACTTTCAGCCGCATCTTCTGCTCGCTCGAGTCGTCATCCCTCCCGCAGGTTGCCGACACGACTAGAAAAATACCGGTAGCCAGTGACAGGCAGTAGCAGAGCAGGCCAATAGTTGCGGGGAACACCGGAGGAAGAGCTGATCTTCAACTTACTGCTGCTGCTGCCTGTACTTGGGGCATTGTAACGCCCGCCGGAGTTGGCGGCTGCACCGCGCCCGTACCCTCCTCCGCGCACCATTTTCGGGGTGAATTCCCAATAAACCAAAAAATTCGGAGAGCTTCGCACGAACACCACAGGAATCTGGAGCTGTGGCAGCGCGCAGAGAGTGTGCCTGCAGGGCGCGAGGATTTCGGTAGACGGCCGGAGTCAACACCCTCTTGAACTGAAGGTTCACTGTAATGGTTCCCTCGAAACGCAAGAAAAAAGCAACTGTGGGGGCGGGAACGAAATTTTCTGGGCGAGTCCACGATTAGGAGGCTACACTAGGACGACGACAAAAGGGGCAGGGAGAAACATGGGCGGCCGTTTGAAGTCCGGAACGTCCTAGAAGGACATTCACCCAAAAGACTCCGTAATCCGTTGTGTTGAAGTGATTTCGGCCCTCGATCAAATTTCACGCAAGCTTTCGGAAAGAGGGGCTGAAAGGGTTGTAAGAAACGCACAGCTGCTGTACTGTGGAAGGGGTACGGTGGATGTCGAACGCCGGCGGCTCCCCCAGTTAGGGGCAGGGTTTACTCTCTGCAGGGTGCTCGTCGAATTGCCGAATAGCCAGAACGTTTCAAGAGAACACTACATCTGCATGAAATTAGTGTAGCAGGAGGCTTTCGAGTGAACTACTGCACCACAAAAGCGCAACAGGGGAGAAAACGCGTGGCGGGGGGAGGAGAACGGAGATGGGCTACACGGCTGAAGACGCGCATTAGGGGATAAAACAGAGAAGGTGACGCTTCAACGAACTCAGGAAGGGAAAGAATCAAAGTGAAAGCACGGAAGAAAAATCTTAGTTTTTCGCGACTCCCGGCGTGCGAAACCTGTCCCACCGCATCGTCAGCAGAATTCAAGCGTCCCCCTCGGACCGTCGTCCCTCTGAGCGTAGTGGCACACTGGGTGTAGACTGCCGGCGTATCGAATACTGATGAAAATGAAAATAAATGGTGTTTCCGTAGGTTCTTCCACGTTTGTTGATTTTCTGATGGGAACAGACTGACGGGAGCACTTCCCTCCTATACTGCTGCTCTACCCCGAGGGTTTCAAGCAATAAAGCACAGTGGCGGATGGGAGCTGTGAAGAGAGCGTGCAGCGCGGTACGTACCGGGAAGCTCTCCGAATGCAGTGTTTTCCGACGTAGCACAAAACGAGCACACATGTCACTCGAAGAGGCACACGCATCTACAGACACTCGCCTGCGCGTATGAATGACTGAAAAGCTTGTGAGATGTTGGCTTTTCCGCTTGTTCTGCACATATGCGACCAGAACGTGGATTCGTCTGTATATTGTATTGGAACACCACCTGCCCATCGCATTGGATACACGTCTCTTCCGGGCATTTTTTCCCCGTGGAGCGGTGGGAAAAAGTCGAATACGTAATTCGCAGAGATAATTAAAACTACGGACGCGCGGGAAGTAGATGCCCCTGTCAGACGCTATGCGCGCACGTCGTTAGGCCGTGCTAACGACGATTGCTTCTACAAAGACTGCGTGTCGAGCATGACGTTGAGGACGATACTGCAACTGCGCGCAGACAATTTTGTCGCAGGAGCACAGTGAAGAAAGAGCAGGGCTCGCTGCAAACCACAAAGAAGCCGTGTGCAGGTGTTCGACAGCTGGTGCCTGCGGCTCTTGAGACGAAAAGGTGAACCACGAAAAAGGTGAACCACTAGTGTTATGACCGCGCGTGCACGGCGTCAGTGTATCAACCATACCCTCTCAGACCAACTGATCAATATACACGTGGGCATGTCTATGGTGTCGATGAACCGTCTTGGGACGGATTCAACCGCTGGAGGGCCCACATCCTATCCACGACCTACTGTTGAGGTGAGAATGTTCAACAGGAAAATTTCCTGACGACATCTGCACTACCTCACATTATGCAAAAGATGCTCAGGGGCCATTCGTGTCGGTGGCGGATTTCCGTCGGTGTGTTATCCTTTTCCTACTGTCCCGACACTCGGGCACGGGGTGAATAAAATCACCTTTCGAACAAATTATGCTGTTCTTTTCCTGTTTTTCCGACATGCCGACGCACAAGGAATTACGTCACCTTTGAAAGAAAGCGGTCCTCACTTTCTTTATATGCCGCTCTACTAGAGGGCTTTCGTGGCGCAGTCCATCACCTCGACGAAAATGATACGCATCGTAGCAGTGACCTGGCAGCACTCGCTGTGGTAGCAGTTCTCGTGCGAGATTCACCTTATGCTGGAGAAGGCACCCTCCAGCACGTGACGTCTGCACTGCTAGACGGGAAGGTCACTTTGAGCACCCGATTGATCAATCTGCATTCTCGTAACCTCATGCCCCACGGCGAATGAATAAAAACAGTTGACACCCAGGCGTTCTTTACGAGGAATCCACCCGTCACAGCCTCCTCAGCCCAGAATAGCGAAGGTTTGTTGACGTCTGGCGGTGGTGACGTCGAGTGATTCTTGTACGTGCAACCATAGCATGTAACGTGGACGAAAGGCGTTTGCTGTGTCCAGGAAGGGTCACGATGCGCCGCTTCGAAGGGAGATTCCTCTTACACATATAACATGCGTACTGCATCCGGACGCAGCAACAAAGTAGCGGGCTCACTATTGTGTGAGCACCTTTCGTGTGAGGTGATGAATCGGTCCACTGACTCCTGCACTGATACCTGTACGGGGTCACACCAGTGAAACCGATGCGGACTGTAGCTCCACGGAGCCGACAACCTACACATTCTGCAACATCCGTGTCTGACATACCTTGGTTGCGTATGCGGATTCCTCACCGTGCAGCGACCCCGCAGGTGCGTCGTCATTTCGTGGCATGGAGAGGTGGTAGGGCCAAAGTGGAAAAACGCTTCTTTCTCTTTAGAGAAAGCTACAAAAAACACACCACACCCACACGTACACGTGGGAACAGCGCACTTTTGCCGGCGCCCATTTTTGGTGTCTGCCTCTACGGTCATAATCACTTCCACTGCCCACACATGTGTGGTGGACATTAAAAACTCTACGTTGTCATCCCTGGTGATCCTGACTTTTATCCCGTTTGCCACGACTTGTTCGAGGCGGCTGCTGCTTGACAGTTAACAAATAGACGGATGGCGCAGCCTACACCCACGTCTAATTCTGGTCCTTCTGCGGAGTGCCTTTTAGTGGCACGTGCACGTTCGCCTAGCGCCCGTTTGAAAACCACGGCGCGTCAGATGAGAAATGATGACCTCTATCATAAAGCTTCACACGAGCCACGAGCTCCACCTGAAACACTGCAGGCTCGAAGTGAGATTCCGCAGAGCGTGTAGGCAACCGTAACAAGGGCATCCACTAGTAAATATAGATGAGGACAATGTCAAACGGTAGTGGTTACCGGAAGCAACTGTGCAGGTGGGCTGGACGTTATGCTGACCATAGGCATCAGTTGCAGTCCAGACACCCCGGTGAGGCGAGATCTGCAAGTGCTCAAGCTCGACATCTGTTAACATTATTATATGTTTGTACGTTTGTATATATACGCGAGGAGCATTCACCTCACTGGAGTGAGTTAAGCGCATTGCAGTCGAAAGTGCTAACCATGCGCACTGCAGCTCATCGATGCACTAACTACGCACGGCCATTTCCGATCGACCTACGGTAAAAGACTTCTTCTTGCTGTCCATCACGAAAGAACACATCTTTACGAGTATCGACACATGGATGCACCATAGGCGTGCTGGGTCGTTTTATCCCTGGCAATGGACCGCTGCAGTGGCACGCTGGTACCAGACAGAAGAGCTGCCTAAGTGGTCCGTCTTTTACAAGACGTAGTTCGCACGAGGGATCATCCGTTCAGTTTACTGCGATACACGCCCCCAGTACGCATCGTTCTTCAAGATTCAGTGTCACTAGTTTGAGAGGCAAATCATTGTTGTCTGCGGAAGTGGGTGAGGGTCTGAGAACTATATAATGGTACTCATCATCTTCCCGAGCTTTACCGTTTCCTTCGAGCGGAGTCGTCCCGAGCGTGGAGAGGCCTTACGGGCAGACAGGTGAAGTTCCATTACCTCTAGAAGGCTCGTGGATGTACAAATTTTCTTTTCCGGGGCACAATATTTCCCACCGTTTGTGACACGGTTACGAAGTGCAGGCACTTTATAGCGTAGTATTATCGGTCGTGTCTGGGTCGTCTGCTTCTTGCAGCATGCCTGCATCGCTTGTGAAATTTTTGTTGGAGAGTGTTCCCCCGGTGAGTGGCAGCAGCGCACTACATTCACACACTTCAACTGTAATTACTTAAAAGGAAAACCAGCTTGTCTTTGTCTTTTCTGAGTTCAGAATGAGACATTTCATATGCGTCGTGGTGGGCTGTTTTCAGTGGTTCACGTTATGGGGGAGCTATTACCAACACGCAGATGCAGTCGGCTTGAACTGGATAGCAGAGAAGGGAAAGGTGTTGCTCCACCATCCCAGGTCCTACTTCTCTCGTACAGAACGGGGACTGAGTCCACACCTTGCAATGATAGAAGATGAGAGTCCGGACAAACTTACTCAGATGGAATTGAAGGAAGTTGGTCTTGAAGGTGAGATTCGAGAAATCACCACCTCATCTAAGGTGCACTCTTTAGGATGAGGCGAGACGGTACAACACACTCGTAGCTGTAGAAGAAGCGCACAAAACGAGTATTACTGTAAGGACGGGGGCGCCGTAGGTGGGGGGTACTTCGTACGTAAAGCGTCGTCGCACGAAAACGAACAGAAAGCTGTCGCATAGATGTCCCTCATCCTCGGCAGAAAAACACTATCGGAGCCTCCTCACAACAGCACCTTCGCATCAAGCAAAAGGAGGACGAAATATCAAGTTTTTAAGTCTACGAAAAACACTGCCAGTGTGACTTATAACAAGAGGTGCTCAAACGTGGTGCGCAGGGAGAGATATCATGTTTGCGCAAGTGAAACCTACAATTGTTCTTTTCTGTCTTGCATGTTTTTTAATGCTTTTGAAGACCCTGAGGAGGAAAAGAAGAAGAAGAAGAAGAAAGAGAAGGAGGAGAGAAAAGCACACGAGGGTGAGTCCGTCTTTACCTAGTGGCCCGTCACAGTAGGGTTCGGCCGCCTCTGCACTGTAGTTTGTCGCAGGGAAATCCGGAAAGCGGTACACTACGTGTAGTGGTAAGCACACTGCCGTTTACTGGAACCACTGCTGGCTGCCAGAGCAACGCGAACAATACACTAGGTCTTGATCAGTTTACGGTACACCAGTCATCGGTTCCCAAAGCTAAAAATTAATCAACTCTTCGCCGGCTGTGTGTTTTGTAGAACACAAGGAACATCATCATCACCACCACCATGAACATCACAAGGATCATCATCACCACCATAAGCATTCATAGGCCCGGTAATCGAGCAGGCAAGGAATACAGCGAGGAGGTGTCGAAATATGCGACAGCGACCTTCTCCTTCCCTGCCAACATGACGAGCTCAGCAAAACAAGACGGCTCCGACCAGGGGGTAGAGACCGAGCGTACAGCGCATTGTCGAGGAATCGTTGGCAGATGAGATCCATCCGACCGGTATAAAGTGAGACTGGGAAGTGTCTACGCTGAACAGGAGCTTCATGCATTGGATTTCCAGCGTCGCACGCATACAGCGGCAGGTAGCGGCCGGCGACTGGGTGTGTTCATCTCGATGGAAGTCATTTCTCGATTAATTTGGGCAAGGCGGCATCACGAAGCCTGCGTGTGCGTGCGCTGTAGCGGATAGTTGGGAGATCCTCAGGAGCGCAGCTTCGCCCCCGTGAACGCGAAATAACAACTTACTTGCCCTCCCTGAGAGAGGTAGAACGAGTTGAAGAACACAAACGGGCAACGAAGCCCCACCACCCAACAAGGAGCATAACCAACGAGTGGCATCCTTTACGTTTTTCTTGACCGTGTTGTAACAGGATAACGCAGTCCCAAGTCTAGGACTACCTGTCTAGACTTTTAAAACCACTGTGCAGATATGAACAAGGGCGAGCGGTGGGATCTTTGAGTCTGTAGAGAAAAGTCTACGCGTGACGAAAGGCACTGTTCTTTTGTGTCCATTTACTCTTGTAGAACTTGCCGCAGTATCTACAACTGTCCTTGGGGGCAACCTTTTAAAACGTTTTCCAGCAGCCATTTTTCTAGATCGAGTGGCTGTTTTTGAACACTGGCACTCCACTACTGCACAAGGACGTCTTGTCGAGCAGTATATTCATGTAGTTACATGTGAAACCGTTGCATTTACTATTGCGAAAAGTGGAGCCTCCCCAGGAGGGGGTGTTCATGCGTAGCAGCTAAACCCGTAGTGCGTACTCAGGAGAAAGTAGAGCCTTGTTTGGGGTGCAAGGAAATACTCGAGAACGTAGCTCCACCATTCCGTCTATAAGTCGCACCATAGGTAGCAAGATTACGGCTACGAGTGAAATTCCATGGTGTTCACTATCTGGTGCACAGGTACATAGTTCTGATCGCGTATAGATAAGTGTATGTCCGCAGTGCTTAATGTATTCGAGTAAAGGAAGGTTTGTCTACAGAATACCAGGAGCATTATTATTGTTCACGTGCACCCCGGGACTGCTTGTTCCCGCTGCTTTCAAATTGCTTCAGTCCTTTCAATACTATTGCATGTAAGTCGAGGGTATCATTGAAAACGCGTTACCTACCGACAAACGCGGCAATCCAAGGAGACTGCATTTGCAAAGGAGGCGAACGTCTACGTTCCTTCCTGTCCTGTGTTTCAAACCAGAGCTGTGCTGCTGCGCATTGTGGGGCCTCAGCTACCTGCGCGACTGCTGCAGGCGGTTGAACTGCTGCTGCTGGTGCTGCTGCGAGGAGAAAGCTTGAACTAAGCCTTTCTCAGAGGATCCCATTAGCGACTACGTTCTATACCGGTCTTTCTCCCACGGAAAGACGGCGGGAAACTTGTCTTTTTCAACTAAAAACCTCGTAAGGCGACGCCGTCGCGAACGTTGTGCCGTGTGGAGGTATAACGGTAGTGGTCTAAACCCGGAGTTGACGAATACGGTCGTTGTTTTCTTTTTGAAGTTGTGACATGTAAGACGGAGGCGTCCGCGTCATGACGTTCAACTGCTAAGTGGCGATGTCCCTCTTGCGGTGGCTTCCGTGGGGCGGGGAGGTGCTGTCTCCGCTGAGCAGATTCGATTGTTTTGCTTGTGGCAGCAGGCGCCGTCAATGGCGAACAAATCCACAGTCCAACTCTGCAAGTGCCTCTGCGATTTTCCGTTTACGTACAGAGGCGAGTAGAGGGCGGTAGGCAGTACTTAGTGCTCCCTTGACGTGTCTCACTTCTCGGTGACGGTTGTTTCGCCTGTCCCGAGTCCACACGCTGAGCGTGGCCCTCCAGGGACCTTACTACACGCACGCCTGCGGAACTCTGCAGATGCAGAAAAACTTCGTTCTCATTGGCGTGATCATCCCTGCAGCTGACTTGTGCAGAACGAGGAGCACGAGGTTCAGAACGGCACCTTATCTTGCATAAACGAAGAGGTCGGAAATCTCCTGTGCAGAAAGTTCCGGCTGCTTTTCCAGTCGTCTACACTCTCTGGCGCACGACAAGGGGCTTCACCAGAATGTTCAACGCTGCTGCAAGGAACTGTCCAGATGCAGGCGCATATGCTTTCAGATGATCCCGCAACCTCAGACGAACTCCCACCCAGCTGATCAGTTGACAGCGGTAGTACTGCACGACGTATCAGTGTCAGCTTAAAGAAACAGGAGACTTCAAACTGAGTTTTCTGATTCCCTTTTGTCGTCTGCAGCACTTACCAAGACCTGCCGATGATTGGACGTAAAAACATATTGAACCGTGTCATTCACCGGTGGTACGCAAACCAGACAGCGCTTCCTCCTTCAATCGTTACGATCCATGGAGCGCCCCACTGCTCCCGCTCTGCTTCACTGTGGACGCAGCCTGTCAGTTATGTCAGTCGCTAAGCAAAAAATTTGTTCGCCCGCCGTGTACGATGCCCTTGAAGAAGACAATGACGCTCTGGAAAGCTGCTCCATCGTTGCGGCCCTACAGGCAGAGCTTGACAAAACCCAGACACCCCCTCCCTCACGACCGTTCACGGGGATTCTGTTGCAGCAACAGGTTGTCGACCACTTGAGGCCTACCACTGATTTGACAGAGAGATGGCGTCCTCCCGCTGCTGCAGCTGTAGCGTCTGATACTGCTTGGAAGGCAGTAACACGGCAACCTGCAACGATTTCTGAATACCTGGGTATCCCTATGTGTAGTGAAACGATAGCCAAGGGTGCACCACTCCCAGCTGCTGCTTTTTGTAGGGTCTCTCCCGACGGCGTAGGGGAGAATCTGTCACGGACGTCTGCGTCAGAGGGACGGCCACCAGCAGAGTTAATAGTCAACGGTGTGACCGACGGGAAAACATGGAGCTGGACCCGTGAGGAACCAGCTCCAAGTACGTCCGGAGGTGGTGCGGTGACGATTGCCGGAACTAATGTAGAATGTTCCGAAGTGAGTCCTGAGCTGTGCCCTTCACAACACACAAAGCGGCTGAAGGCCTCGACGTCCGTTGCCGATGATTTAACAGCAAAATTAAGTGTGCTAGTGGAACCTGCTTCAGTCGCAGGAGGAGCAGTGCCGTTGCGGAGTTGTGTGTCTCCAGTAATGCTACCGAGCAAGTCGCAAGAGATAGACAGCACAACAAACAGTGACTGTGAGGTGGAAGACGACGTTACGTATCATCTGCTTCAGCAGATCCGAGGTGATACGCAGCAACACTGGCTAGATATACAGGAAACAGTTTTGTCCGAATGTCAGGTGTACAAACGCCTTGCGACTGAAGCTGCACGTGACTGCCGACGTACTACCGCCGCCTTCCGGGTCCGTGTCCAACATCGCCCTTCTGCGGTCACTTCTAACCCGTCTGATGCTTTCTGTGCCACAACGGCTTCGTCCTCTTTACCTGTGAGCGGCAGACGCCGCGCCAGTAGCTCAAGGCTGACCGAGCAAGGAGATGCATGCACGTCGGACTGCAGCATAGACGGCGGTGTCTGGATGAAGACTTCGGCTAACGTAAGGGAACAGGGTGACGCGCGCTGTAGCAGGTTCGCAGCGTCCGCAGATGCACTTTCTTTCGCCGCGTCCCGCCGCAGGTGCGCATCAACGACAGCTGCCGTCAAGCGACATCGGCATGTCTCCTCGGCGCACACGGAGGGTGAGCGTGCTTTTTCGCCAGTACATCGTAGGAGGTGTCGCGCCCAGTTTGTCAGGCAGCGAGCGATATGGAAGCGTAGTCTTGAGGCTACAGCGGCGTCGTTGCCGGTCATGGGTGGACAAAGGATGAAGCGCAGACAACGCTGCGCCTCAGCTCATGACATGGATAAGGCTACAGCGTGTTGTGGACATGGTGGTGGCCCGTACAGGTACGTAGTGGATTCCCGTTTGGGGCTGTACAGGGTGGATGGAGTTGGGGGTCGCCCTCGAACTGCTTTTGTCCCAGTTTGGAACCCAAGAGTTAGCAGAACCGTCAGAGGACGGGAAAACAGGACAGAGCACATGCGACCACGGCAAGGAATCGCACCCTCAAGCAAGGATCCGCTGGCCGTGGCAGCCGCCGCTGGTGATTCAGAGGGAACCCAACAGGAGAGGGTACCTCCTATATCTTTTGGGGTTCAGGAAAGTAGTGGAAGGCCCGAGGATAAGAATAGCAGACAACCAATTAGAGAGACTTACACACCCACGAATGGATCCCGGAGCGGCTTTGTCGAAAGTAAGAGCTACGGGAGCCACTAATGCTAGAAGAAAAAGACGCTGATGTACAGCCAGAATCCGGGACAAGTGGTGCGTCTGCACGAAGACTTTGGTGTTTAATTGTCTAGATGTAGGGTTTCACAAGGACACACGTCTGTCAGCAGTGTATGCGTGTACGCACGTACAGTTTCTTCGCGTACTTATGTGTATGCCTTTGTCTTCACGCCACGCACGTGTGGAGGTTCCTTCATCGCTGGATGCACAGGAAGCGAAGTATATGTAGCGTCTTATGTGATGGAGAGTTTGTGTTCGTGAGGTGAAAGATGGTATCACGCTTAGGTGCTCACTTGTTTTGACCGCTGCAGTGCCACGGATCCATAACGTGAAGGTCTGCCCGCTCACGTCACCTGACTGCCAAGGTGCTTTGAATTCACTACAACCCTTTTCACTGCCATCTTCCGCGTCGTATAGCCACCGTTTTATCCTCATCAAGTTGATGTGCTTTTCCAGGTGAGTTTGCGTAGCAGTACTCGCTGACTGAGATCTTCAAAGCGCACCCAGCGCGCCCGTATGCCGTGTATACCACTGCCGTAGCTACACAAGCTGCGCCCGTAACCGCAGCAGCAGCAGCAGCAGCAAGGGGAGCCCTGCATCAGGCGCACAGAGTCTATCAGAGTTCTCTGCGCGGTGAGCAACCCGCGAATCAGGCACTGACCGTGCCACTGCCTTCGGTGCCAGAGGTCATTGCACACTCCTTGTAGTGGGCACCTGAGCCCCACGTCGTGTGTAAATGTGTTATGGAAGGGTACAGCAGGGACACGAAAATGCGATCAGGGCCGGTGTACTGATGCAGCTTCGAAGTGCAAGGAGGAAAACAACATGGCAAGCAGCGCGCCAGGTACCAGTGAGACACGCGACACGAAGAAGGACGGCCTGACGGAGAAAAACATTTCACCTCAACCAGTTCTTGTTAACAAGACTCCAACCGGCTACTTGCGTGCTCTCCGAAGTCAGCCGCATTTTTCGCAAGCGGGGGAGTGTTTTTCTAGTAGGCAGTCCGCCAGTCATATGGCTCAACTGAGGTGGCACGGCGACCGCTGCTACACTGCCAACCGCTGCCAGGACTATAACGTACACTGCAGCGCCATTGGCCACAGGACCACCAAGTGCAAGGATAATGGCACTCTGTGTGATCCTGACATAGCGTCCGAATTGAAGGACATCATCGAAAGCGGCCGTTGCCTCAGCAACGGAAGAAAGCAAAAGAGTACTTTGTACGAGCAAGTGGAGAAGGAGCGACGCAGGTAATTTTCCGCTGCAACACTCCCAAGTTCAGTGGTGCACTGACGAAAAACACCCCCGGTGCAAGCATACCTTCTGTATCTGTCAGCAAGCCTCCCGCCGTCTGTACGTGCCATCGTGGTCGCAAAGAAAAAAACGTGTTTCGTGGCACTCCTTGGGTTCCGCCGCTGCCCACAGATAGAGGAACTATCTGCTTTACGCAATGTAGAGACTTCGAGACTCTAATACCTCCTGCACATAATCGAAGGTGATAGAGAGTCCTGTTCGGCATCCACGGTGCTCACAGGACATTCCCGTACACCTCGGACGCTCATTATGTGATTATACTTTAGAGAGTGTGTCCCCACAACCATACGCTAAGGCCGGTTTTTCCTTCGAAGAGGGAAAGTGAGTACGACTTTCAAGGAAGGGAAAGCCGAAAATCCACCGCCGGCTAAATTGTCCTACACAGAAGCACTCAATTCACATGGTAAAAACACGTCTGCCCATCTATTCGTAGCGCCACTTGATTGCGAAATTTTCAGGATCGGAGAAGCAATGAGGAGCATTGTGGAACAGCAGACATTGTGGAAAGAAGATGTTCTCGCCAATCACTTCATTTTCTCAGAGCGTCGAAGACGCAGGTCTGCCTTCCCTCCACGCTGTTTGTGCGTCAAAGGAGCCACAGAGAAGTTGACTTGTCGACGCTCACTCTATGTTGTAGCAACATGCGTTCTTAGATTTCAGTGCACGACCAGGAAAGCCGCGAGTACGACGTAATATGCATATACGTTTTTGTAGTCTGCGGATTAACTCGAAGCGGCAGCGTACTTCTCGACTACAAACAGATGAGGGGTATTTGCTTCATTCCTGAGCACCCGTGAGTACGTAGTGCACCCGCATTCAGCCTCTCAGGAGCTCTTTCTTGTGGTCTCCAATTTGAGCACTCTTGTCTTGCGTGGGAGCTATGTGAACAGATGAGTCCAGGCCGTCCATGTACGATGACTCCAGGAGGTACCTGTCACATACTACACATTACCAGTAAACGTGGGTTCTGTGGAAGTCAGCGCCTGACAGTACACAGATCCTATGCGCCTGTACGATCAGATCGAATCACATGCGCAGACACCTGCTGTCTCTCTTCCGCGCTGGTGAAGTATTGTCCTCTCTCCCAGCTGTTCTCGCGAGGCACGTACTTCCTCCAGGGACTGAGAATAATGCGGCCACACCATTTCGTGTGACGCTCTGCGCGGTGTCACGTCTCGTTGTATTGCACGCTGTCGTGAAACGTGTTCACGTTATCAAGCCATAAATAGATATGTAGTCTAACGTATGTCCTCACACTTTGTGGACTTCATACTGTGTGTGAATCAAAAATTGTTGAAGCTTGGATAAACAGTCCAAACATACAAACGCCAAATTTCCACAACTTGCTTGTGGAAACACCTTCGTGTGTACAACCGAAACATGAGTTCGTGTAAGTGACATGTGTTTCCTCGTCAGGGACGCCTGCAGATGGCGCATCCGTACCCGTCTTGCTGCACGTGTTTGCGCATACACCTGCATATATACGTGGGTACTTGCAAAGTTGCTTCTGATCGCATCGGCTCTGTGCTGTGCCACGTAGTGATGCTTATACAGAGAGGAAGAATTGCAAATGGCTTTCGAAGACAGCGCCAGCCGCAAAGAGGCCGAGCAACAGCAGAAGTTAAGCAATGCTTTACAGCGGCAAATAGAGATCATGCAGATGGCTTCTGAAGATAGCACTAGTCGCGCAGTGGCAGAGCACCAGTGGAAGTTGATCATTGTTTCACGGCGCCGGGAGGTGGGAGATGCCGAACGTGTAGAACTTGACAATTCCGGCAGGTTCAACGAAGCCACGCGACAAAAGCGGCACCAAAAAGAAGCGTCGACGCAGCAAAGAAAAAGAGAAACATGCGCCAGAATGGTGCAGCTGTGGTGGAAACGGATCCTGCGCTGCAGCAGGGCGGCTCAGGCAGTCAGAAGACCTGTCCAGACGCTAGGAGACGCAGAGGCCTCTGTGATAGTGCGAAACGACGAGGACCAACGGTCATCGCAACCTGCTGCAGGCGCTGTTAGCGAATCTGAGTCCCGTGAAAGCCCCGTAGTTGCTTCCGAGTCAGCAGAGGTGGAAAACACAGACCACGGTGCAGGTTTCCGTGATGCTTTTTCACGTGTTGCTGCTGGTGCAGCGCAGCTGGAAGCCACGCTGGCGCGGATTGTTGTTGCTGGGACCTGCAACTTGCAAAGGATGTTTGCACAACTGCGGCTGCCGGTGCAGATAAAATGTCTCTCGCAGCGTCGCGCGGCTAAGAAAATACAAAAAGCATGGCAGTGTCACATGCAGCTCAAAGCTAAGCAATTCCAACAACCGCGTATTCACACGGTGTATCCCGAAGCTGTTGTTAGACGAATTCAAGCATTATACAGAGGTCGGCAGGCGAGAAGACAGTACGAGTGCGAAAAGATTCACCGCTTCCAGGAATTAAGAAATAGAAAGGCGGCCGCAAAAATTCAGGCAAGCACGGAACACGAAATTTCCATGTTGCGGGTCCCAGGTCAACAGAAATTGTCACTCCCTGTCACGTACAGAGTATCCGCAACACACTAATACATTTGTGCATATACGCAGGCGTATTATGGCATTAAATCAGCACTGTCACGTGAACTCATATAGCTGTTCTGCTGTGTACGCACAGTCATGGACTCTTGTATGCGCAAACTCTTCTTCGCGATCGACATGCATGTTGTGCGTGGTGCACTTTCTCTGCTTCAACGTTTGGTAGCTTACGTGTGAGAACGTGTATCGTTTCCAAGGCGCTTCAGCGGTCCTGGAAAAAAGCGCCCACCGCTAGTGTTGTGCCGTGTTCGACTATCATCACCTTGCGACAGTTTGCTCTGTTACCTGCGGCCATCGTGTTCATAAGTTTGGGACTCTACGCAAGCGACCCTAATTCGCTTTCTGAGCAGCAGCTCCACGCGGTTGCCATATGCCATCGTACGATGAAGTATCTGCTGGCGTAGTCTTTCGAATACTAAGAGGTGGCCAGGTTCTGTGAAGCTTTCTACCCTCAAGTGGGCACGCGTGATTCAACGTCGAGTGTACGTCAGGCCGTTAAGGCACCGGACCCTGACGTATTGCAAAATAGTTTTTGAGGGACACGGTGTTCCGTCTCAGTGTGTCCTTTGCAGGCTGTCTACCGCGGCCATAGTATCAGAAAGAGTCTTCGTGAAGCTAGGAAGCGTGCACGAAATGCCACGTCTGAAGTCCTAGGAGCCATGGAGGAGGTCGACCTCGCTGAAATGGGCATTGAGTTTCTTCAAGAAAACGTTGTCGCGGCGCAGCTGTTTCCGACGGAGAGCGCTCATTTCTCTTTGCATGTCCCACAGAGTTCCTACATGTTCGATACAGCCGGGTTTTTTCATCGTAAGTCTTGCTCGCGCAGCGAAGACGACGAGACCATCAGAGGACTCGCAGACACACACACACACACACACATGAAGTGCACAAAGCAGCACCAGCAATAGTAGCACTGGCATTAGCACGTAGACGAGTTCTGTGGAATCCTGGACAACACCGTACCACCGGTCGTGCAGAAGCACAGACACGTGTTCATCAAGGTGAGTCCGCTGCGAGGCAGGAAGCGCACACGCATTGCTGACGAAGGAAGAATTTTGACAGCTTTCTGCGCAGATAGCCAAGCCCACGGCGCACCCGACACAGCACTTACACCAGGTGGCGTAGCTTTCAATGAGACAATCGGGAACAGGGCCTGACAAACCGGGACGTAGGCATCGGACAGTTCCTCTGCAGACACGGATTTGCTCTCCACGTCGAACCGTATCGCATCAGGCAAGTGGCACGATTGCGTTGCAGATACCACTCGTATAAGCTGCGCAGTCCCTTCCTTTTGACGCCTGTGAAAACGCAGGTTTTATTGTTCTTTGTGTGTGTTTGGGATTCCACGGCTACAGTCAAGCACCCCTGCCCGACGCGGTTTGTCAAATTGCCTCTCGACTGAACAAGGCACAACCAGCTGCACTGACGTACAGCCTCCCTCTCACTCAAGCGTACTGGTCTCCCTTGTTGCGCACGTGCCGTGTCCTCGAGGGTCTGCTCGACACAGTGAATTCTGTTTCTGTCCAGTGTTTCACCAACACTCTTCAGGTGTGTACTGCCTCGCTCGTGTGCTCTGCTGTTGCAGCTGGTTCATTCTCACCTGCATTCCCTCCCTCCGCCACCGGGTACAACGGTAGCCAGAGCGGTGACAAAGGAACAACTAACAGTACACCGATTCGCACAAGCGACTGCGACGGCAACTGGACTGCCGGTACAGCTGAAAGTTGCTGTCTCAAGTTTAAAACCACGAAATTCTACGAGATCTGCCCCAGTGGTCGTCATCAGGAGCCCCGTCACCAGGATGCCAGTGCGCGCTGTGCCAGCACAGCCCCTGAAGTTCAGGCAAAAGCAGGTGCAACGAAAAAAGTGAGAGCACCAACAGCAGCCGCGACCACTGTCTTTGAAAGCCTGCTCTTGCCGCGTAACGTCTATGTGGGCCGAGTTGAGAACTGTCTTCTTCCTCGACAATTGATGACGATGTTGCCGTCTTGCAAGGATCTGGGAGCGGAAAGCCAGTGCGGACTCGTTGGCGCTACTCGTCTTGCGATTGCTGCTGCTGTTCCCCCCAAGTGGCAGCAGCATCCTCGTGATGCGTATGAAGACGGTCTCCTTCCTGCGGAGACGAACCAGACAGTTTTCGACGACCCTGAAGACAACGCGGTGGGCGCTACGTAGTTCCAGAGTGCCGTGGCGACTAGAGGGGGAGACAACCATACACGAATACACTGTTCACCTTCAGGTGTCAGCACCCTCTTTTCACCCCTGTACCTACTGATAAAAAGGAGGTGGAAGAGCGTGCGCACTGCGTAATTCCCTTGCGTGCACGGGCGTCTGGACGTGCAATCATACTCACAGGTACCCTTGCTTGTGCAGTGTTCAAACCGCTAATAGCCTTGGAACCCTCTGCTGCGGAGCGGCTGCAGCAACCCAAATGCAATACAGCTGTCTCTAT
The DNA here is from genome assembly GCA_000727475.1 of Sarcocystis neurona. NCBI lineage: Eukaryota > Apicomplexa > Conoidasida > Eucoccidiorida > Sarcocystidae > Sarcocystis > Sarcocystis neurona. Next base: position 3,422,157 of record KL647291.1, on the reverse strand, counting down.
CTTTCTGTCTACGTCCTTCTGTACATATGCGTCTGTATGAAATGTTTGAAAAAGACGCCAAGGTCCCAAACGACAAACATATCTGCACCCGAACACAATCGCACACGCTCACACGCTTTCGCTGGCGAATACCTCAGCGTCCGTATTGACGTGAATGAATCCGCACGTGGAAGTCTTTTCATGCTTGCGTTTGACTGCATAACTTTACGCCCGCAAAATTGGAACTATGAGCTAAAGATTGTTTTCCGCTTGTGTGTCGCTGACCCGTTGATCTGTTTGGCGTTGCTGATGCATCACCTGGAGTGTCCCAAGACGACAACTCTGTGCGTCGTATTCCTCCTGCATCCAAAGAAAGTGTTGCCTGGAACTGGTTTTGACGAACCTTTCTCTTGTTCTGCTCCCTGCGTTGCGGAAAAAACTAATCTCAGAGTAACCCGAGCGAGAAGGTCGCTGAACCTTCACAGAAAGCGGATACGGTGGATGATAAGCAGCAACAGCAGCTGGGTTCGCGGCCAACGTAAGAACAAACATCGGTGCAGCACATGACGAGGGAGAAGAAGTGAACCTCACTACAGCATCAGTGAACTTAAGTCGAAGGGAGGCACTTTGCTGGTCTCTTGTACCTCTTCTCTCGTGAAGGCACAAGCAGACACATACATGCCATGCAGACTCCTGGCGAAAGTCACTCTCCGACCGAAAGGCGGTGTTCTTGTGCAGTAGACGGTTACACACAGATTTACGCGAAGATGACTAGGAGTAGATGCAGAACTGTCTGCACTCACGGGGATATCGTGGTACACGGATATCTCATATGAAAAAACGCAGAGTGCCCATATAAAAGGTACACCTAATTACCTGTACATGCTAAATTTTGTAGTACATTTTTCAACGTAACATCTACCTGTCTGCCTATACAAAGTCTCCCTCTTCTTCCACGCGTACGTATACGCATCTGTTATGTGTCCTCTGTATACCCCTATGCCCGGGCGTGTCGGGCTTACTTGAAATTGCGCTGCGGGGGCGTACGTGGTTTTTCTGGTCTGTGCAGATGTGGTTACCTCGGCTGTGAACCTACCTTGCACAGACGTTGTGTGTGGAAACACCCGAGTGAACGTACGCACATACATGCAGACAGGCGTGGAAAATCGACAACGTGTGCCTTTAAAGCGACACGCATGAGAAGAGTTTCGTGAAGTGTACACATTTTCACTGGGTGGATTCACCCCCGGGAGCGCAGAGGTACACATAACTCTGCAGAAGACGGAAAGCACATACCCAGCACGAACGGCTACATCATGGTGTGCCTCCGTTTCACTTTTTCGACGCCAGTGTCGGGTCTCCAAATGGAAGATAATTTTCTCCGGGCTGCCAAGAGCCAGAGCACTTTCCTCCAGAGATCCTTCCAATTGCTTAAGTTGAGACGAGTGGCTCTTGTAAAGTCCTGCATGGGAGACTGGAGCTCTGCTCGAATGCTCAAGTATGCAACTCATTTCTCATGTAATCGCTTCGCTTTGACTGCGCTGGCGAACTGGCATCTGACGACATGTGGTACTATGCGTGTTCAGCTTCTCACCTCTTTGCAATGCGGAGAGGAACGCTGCTGCCTGCACTATTGCTGGCCGTCCTATATCTCGGTCTGGAACGGCTGCTAGCCTGACTCTTGACTCTGACGCAGTTAACGCGCCGTTGCTTGTGACCGTAGTGCAAAAACTAGCACTGTCGTTGCCTCGAAGCTGCTGCTGCTGCTGTCGAAGTGGCTGCCGCATCCGAAGTTGCTGTTGTTTTTGGAGCGGCTGCGGCTGTTACTACCTGCACGGTTGCCGTTGTTGTCGAAATTGCTGTAGGTGGTGCTGCTGAGGCTTTTGGAGGGGCGGCTGTTGTTGACGCCCGTGTTGCCGCAGCACCTGAGAGGCTGCTCGGGAGGCAGTGGTACGCCTATGCTCACCGAGGCACTGTCCTGCTGGTGGTGTGTGTTCAGCAAACAGCCCTCGCAGCGCTCCTCTGAAGCACAGCTGAGTCGCTGCACGACTGACCTTTCTTCCGCTTCCCGGCACTGTTCAGTCGGATTTTCAGTGTCCCGCGGTGGGCTTTTATCTCCCTGCTACCGCGGGACCGCAAGGAGAGGTGTCTCATGCACGCATGCACCGATCCCGTCAAGTCTTGGGTTTGCAGCTGTCGCTGCCGCGATACGTGAAGCAGACTCAGCAAGACAATACACCGCAGCCGGAGCAGCTGGGTTGCGCCGCGGGAACGGTGAGAGCTACGTTATGTCAACGGGAGAACCTTCTCAGATGATCACTAACAATAGCGGGTGCAAAAGCGGAAACCCGAGCAGAGCCATCAAAAGAGTTATCTCGCGTTCGAGTGGTACCGCTGGAGATGATCGGACACAACGGAGTACCCACACGTCTCCACGTGTCGCACTCTCTTCCCAAGATAAAGGCTGCTTTGAAACGGGCGCTGTAGACCCTATCTCAGCGCCGTGGCCTGCTGTCACTGCGTGCCAAACCCAATCAGCGACGTCAGCATTGAAGCAAAACATTCAATTTGTTGCAGAGACCTCGCAACCTCCGCTCCTAGACTGTGTGGTGTCCAGCAAAGGCTTTTCTCATACCCAAACCGAAGGTTGTCCTGCCGGTGGTGGTTATTTTGGAAGAGCATGTGTGTCAAACACAGTTGCAACAGCAGCCCACGTTACAAATGCGAAAATAGCACCGGCAGCCGAGTGCGCGCGGTGGGGACTCCAGGTCTGCGAGCGACTACGAGACCACGAACACCTACTGCTGCGTAGAAAAACTTCGAGGAATGAACGGATGCTAATACACTTTCAACACCAGCACAGAGGCACAGCACTCGCCTCAGTTCCTGCTGCGTGCATTTGCAGCCGATCCTCTGCCGCAGCTGGTGGTTCCCGGAAAATGAAAGCGCAGGACGCAGTCGCTCGCTGGAAGCAGCAGCAACTGCAACAGCAGGGGAAACACTCTCCGGAACCCGAGCTTATCTACTAGGTGCGCATAGTAACTGGTGGTGGGGGATGCGGAGCACAGGAGATCAGCGTTGCGCAGAAAAGTCGTTGCGTGTGGAATTAAATACGGAGGCCTAAAAAAGTGTCTGCGTGCCTGGAATTGTAGCAACAGCTTCACGGCGCAGACACGAATATAAACTGTAACCTTACTGCGGTGTACTGCAGGAAAAAGTGGAGATTAGTAGTAGCCTGCCCACAAGCTGGTACAGTGTGAGACACATACGCGAAGCGTGTGAATTTCACGACGTTGCACAAAAGCAGATCTTGCGTTCTGAGGCGCTGGTAACAAAGAAGATTGGCTTTCTAATCAACACTCCAATCAGAATCAAGTGAGTACACTAGAAAGAAACGTTAAATCGTCGCAACAGCAGCCGCACTTGTGAAAGCAGCAGACGGGACAACGCACGTGGAGAGAAACGAAGCCGCAGCTGTCTATGGGCGATCCTGTTTTTCTCTAAGCGGACTTGCAGACAAAAATTCACTCAGGCACGTTATTTCTGGGGACAGAGTCACCTACGTACACGTGGACAATGCGTGCGATGTATGTGCTTTGACTTTCTCGATGTTCTCACAAGCTTCTAGCTACAGCGGTGTTGGCAGCACCGTCACACTTCTGCCGTTTGAAATGCAGCAGCTGCGGTGTGCGAATGTGCTGGGGAGCTGCAGCTGCAACGTGCTGCAGATTTGACAAGTGAGCGGAGCTGTCGCCTTCTTGTCAGTTTCGCTGTTAGAATGTCGACTTACTTGGAATTTTGTTTTTTGTGCCGTTCGCCACCGTGTAAGTGCAACGCGTGACAATGCTTGTGCTTCTCAAGATGTCAGGCGCCATGGGGAATACAAGCGGTTGTTGTTTCTAATGCTGGTCTTCAAGGGTAGATCAAGGAGACGATCGAATGGAGCAGCTAGTCTGCGTACCACTATCACCGGGATATACCATATATACCTGTATTCGTACGTATATTCACGCACCTCGGATTGATCTACATCATGTTATATGTATCTATCTCTCTCTATACATAAGTGTACGAATTATACACGCATGTGTGCACAGTGTAACAGGCCTGTGCAAAGAGAGGTCTTCCGTCGCGACAGCTAGCTTCAATTCTTGGGGTGCGGTAACGTGCCACGCCCCCCGCGGCGCACGAGTGAAGCCATAAGTGAGCACCTAAAAGCAACCGTACGTGTGGCGGCTTGTGTCCATCTGGATGCACGAGAAAACCTCTTCTTGTGTTTACTTCTTGCGTCCGACCCGTCGTCCCGCGAGAAAAAAGCTGTGTGCGTGGTTCCACTGCGGCTCTTGCTTTCTGCACCAGCGAGCCCTACGAGACAGCGTGTGCTAGTGCAGCAACCTGTCCAGTATGCTTCGGTAGATTGTGTGTGCCACTCCAAGAGGTGCCCTGTGTGTGAACTCAGTTGTATTCTGTCAAGTCGAACGCGTGCTGGCTGGTGATCCGGTGCTGTCTTGATGGCAAAGGAAGTCGGTCTGCACCTCTCGCTGTCTACACCCAGCAGTGCGGCTGTCTACACAGGGACACTGTCAAGGAAAGGAACTTTATACACACACAAGTCTGCGAAGTCGGAGGCCACACATGCGGCGCCTACACGAGTACATATTTCCCTGCTACTTGTATCGACGGACAGCCGCGTAGGGTTGTTGTTGAGTACAACCAACATTTGCTTCATCCAAAAAGAATTATTCTTCGTTTGAAGCTCTGCTGTCCGCAGACTGCGTTAGGGCAGAACAAGATATGTAGAGTTAAACTCTCTGCAGAAGAAATGACCTCGAATACATGCCAAATGATCCGTTCGCGTACGCACAGAAGTGCACAAGAATGTGTGTACTTGGCGTGTATACCCATTCACATGTAAGTATATTTTCCAGTATATTTTTGTGTATGTTACTTCACATGGTTGGAGTGAGCAGTTCACACGTTTACGTACATATATTTTGTGTATGCCGTACAGGCACATACGAAATCACAAGAACACGGAAACTTAGACCTTCCGAACTTGGAAGATACGCCGTTGCACGTGTGATCTAACACCTCGTCATAGAAGGTAGAGGACGTCTTCTGCACTTTCCCATCACGCAGGCACAATGTTCCAGTTTGTCTCTTGAGGAAGACCCCTGCATATGTACACCTCGGTATACGCAGGCCTCCACGCCCAGGTCAGCAACTGTGTAGGCATCGATGGCGAGGCTGAAAAACACGCGTCTGAGGAGCACGCGTGCGGCGAAGAAAAAACAAAGCTCTTGTCTATTTAGCAGAACAGCTGAAACACGTTAAAAAGGATGTTCTCCACCGCGCAAGCGCTGGCAGCGACAAAAATTCTCCTTTGCAATGTGCAAGCTAGCGGGCCGGGAAGCACCGTTCGCAGCAGTTCCACATGGTTACTGACCGAGACAGGGAGTCGCTACACAAAAACACTGACAAGTGAGGACCGCTGCACACGGGTACAAATATCTACACAAAATAATGCACATACATGTGTACACCTACGATTATTAATGTGTATCAGGCTACGCACACGTAGAGATAAATTTGCCTGGATCGACGAACCAAGTTTGCTGGAGTGGCACAAGGCGCACCTCTGCTTTGTAAGGCGTTCTATGCAGTATACACAAATGTGTATATTGCCGAATGTTTCAGCTAGTATGTGTATACATACAGCCTTTATTGCAGTATCCTACTAATATGTGTATACTCGTGCAGACATCTCAAGACCTATGGACGCGCACATGGCTCCCGTCGAACTGATATTTGTAAGGGGCCCTAACGTCGAGCTAAGGAGATGCGCAGCTGTCTGCGTGCCCCGCAGAATGCACATTTTCCGTGTCGTCGGCAGAGGAAAGGCACCCTCGTGGAAATTTACACTTACGTACAGCCTCGTACATAGACGCGCACACGTGTGGCTCTCGAGACAACGAAGCAGTGCACTCAAATACAACTTTTTGGAACCGACATACAGAGACAGTCGTTTCGTGCATGTGTGGCTGTGCATGCAAAACGTACACACAAACACACACACACACACACACATGTGTAAGTCCACGGGGCATGCGCAGAGACGAAAAAGTGGACGCATGAAACAAGCGACAGAGAAAAGCATTCTAGCACGCAGCCCTCGTCTCCGCAGCAGAAAAGCGTATTAAGAAGTTGAGGGCAGCCGCCAGATCTGCGGCCGACTGTCCAGCTGCAAAAGCAGCAAAAACAACACAGCAGCGAAACACAATAGAGGAAAAATGAGGCATTGAGCGTTCTGCAAGGAGGAACACTGAGCATCGTGTTTTTTACAAGCCGTGCTGGCACAGGGAGCGAAAAGACACGAGGGTTCCTGTAGATGTCCTCAAGTGCGACGGAAGAATCACGTCCTTGACAGCGAGTGTAAATCCCAGCGGTACCTCTTTCTTCTGGATTCAGGTTTCTCTCTTCTCTATCCGTCTCTGTGCGTATGTTTGTGTGCATTCCTGAGAAGAGCCACAAACTCCCTTCCCAGGATCGGCAGCAGGGTGGAGAGGGCTAGAAGTTTATTTACTTTTCTGTCTCTGCAGGAATACTGCTTCTGTGTTGTCGACAACGTGTATTTGGCAACGCCGCCTTGCAAGCGACAGCACGCGCAAACACAGACACACACACATACACAGACGCTTGACGACTGTGAAGAAAACGGCGTAAAAAAGGTGAAAGTGCGTAGAGGAGAGACATACGAATGCATGAGGCACCTCGGTAGAGAAGCTGCGTCATTAACAGGAGCAGCGCATGCAGCGGCTGCTGTTGCTGGCGTGTCGATGCGAAGTATCGAACCTTAGTAGTAGAAGTAGGAGCAGCAGCATCAGAGCAGCAGGAAGAACACCATGACCAGAGGGGCACGAGACTGCAAGGGGCACATGCTACGTTTCTCGGAGCATCAACAGGAGGAGACACATCCCGCCAGCAGCACCGCGGACAAGGGCCGTGGACAGCAGCAGGAGCAGGCGGGGCGGCAGCAGGCGTGCACCGGCACCAGTAGCAGTAAGGAGGAACAGCAGCCGTCACACAGCAAAAGCTGCGTCAGCAAGAGATAGCACGCGAGGAGCTGGCGGACACAGTGGCAGGAGCTCTGTTTGATTCCCACAACACAAGAGCGGAGGTGCAGCAGAAACGCGTGTCCGCCGCAGAAAAGCAAACCAGTGAAGCGACAGCAGCAGTTCAGTAGCAGCAAAAACAGCCGCATACGAACGGCAATCCAGCACCGCCACAGGCTGTCGGCGTCGCGCTGAGAACATGCCTTTGCAACCGTGTAACAGCAGCACGCCCGTAGCCCCAGACGCACATAATCCAGCAGACGGCGGACGGTGACAACCGCAGCAGCAGTCACCAGCGGTGTGGCACACCCGGAGCCGCGACAGCTGCAGCAAGAGCCAGATAAAGGAGCAGCCCCAAGAGAAGCTACAGAAGTCCGTCGTCGCGGCACCAGCAGGAGCAGCAGCGCAGGGACGCAGAAGAAAGACGAGCGGACAGCCGCCACTTACGGAGGCGGTCAAGACAAATTGTCCGTGCTGCGGCACGAGGAGCGTATGTATCGGGTGCTGGTGGGCGTAAGCGATTGTTGCAGCGATGCTGGCGTGACTGAATGCGTTCTCTGGTCTCTCGCCAAACTCTCCTTCTTGCTGCTTCAAGCGAATGAAGCGCAGGTGGCGGTCCGCTGCGCAGATGAGAAACTTCCCGTCGGCAGAAAAACTCAGCAGCGAGACCCGCTGGCGAAATGCTTCCTCGTCGACCTCCCCAGCGGCCGCTGCTGCTGCTGCTTTCGACAAATCAGGCGCTGCACTTCTTTCTCCGAAGCCGGCTGCTGCGTCTGGCTCCGGTGCAGCAGCAGCTGCTCCGTCGTGTTGGTGGCGCTCGCGTGCGATCCACTGGTGCCGCGGCGCGTCGTGCGCGGGGTCGTTGCTCTCAGCAGCAGCAGGTGCAGCACCAGCCGCAGCGTCGGCGGCGAGAGAGATAACTCCCAGCAGCCGGGGCTCCTCGGCAACGAAGTAGCGAACATCGATATTCCACAGGAAAGCCTTGCCATCCGCCTGCTTCTCGACAGTGACTGCGCGGCGATTATCGAAAGAAATAGCAACGCAGCGCGTCCCCTGCCGGGACTTTAGATCCATCGCCTTCACCAGCTGAAAACAGCAGAACAAGTCTTCCCCCTGAAGATTCTCATGAACACGGCTGCACCAACAAGTGACTCTCCCCGCATGATGCGCCTGTGTGGACCTACGCATGCGACGTCTCGCCACCTGCAGGCGTGTACGTATCAACACTCATCTACCTGCGTATACGCCTTTGTGTGTCTCCGTCTTTCTCTCTATCTGCAGGTGTACACACTTCTACACCTACATATATGTCTTTGTGCGTCTCTGTATCTCTTTCTCTCCCCGTGTCTGCGTGGACTCACGTGTGCAAAGTCTCCCCTCCTGCTGGAGAGTACATAGCGGTTCTTCTGCATCTACGTATACACCCGCGGGTGTCGCCGTTTCTATCATTCTCTGTCTCTCTGTACCTATGGGAGCATACATCGATATCCGCGAGTGTGTGTCCACAAGTCTACTACACTCTCTTTCAATCTGTACGCACGTGGTACGTACGTCTATCGACGTGTGTGCCGCATCCAGGCCTCAGTCCGTAGTCTTTCCTTTTACCTGTCCATTCACTTATCTCTCTACTTCCACACATATGAATGTATCTACGTGTGTAAATGTGTGTACGTCAGACGCATCTGTCTGTCTGCGTTTTCACCTACACCTACCCATCTATTCGTACAATCATACATGTGTACGCACCGTTCCACGTGCCCCTCTGTTGACCTCTCTACCACCTATCTATCTCCACATCCCTGCGTCTCTGTACCCGACGACCTGTGTATCTCTCCCGGTGTAAACGCCGACGGGCAGAAGAGACGGGGCGTCTATTGAACGAGTTGGCCCTGTAGCAGCCAGTCCGTTCGTCAGCAGCAATATCGGGCAGCGGCAGCGCCAGGGGAGGGCTGCAGCAGTGCAGAACGCGTGGCGGCAGGGTGCAAAACGCGACGCAGCAACAGCAGCAGGGGGAGGGAGGACCAACAGTAGCGACAAGTGCAGGAGTTACGGAAGCCGCAGCAGCAGCAGCGGGCAACAGCGGAGCAAGAGCCAACAGCAGTCAACCGGCTGCAGATGCCCAGGCCGAAAACGACCCGTTGCACGCAAGGGGAAAAGAGATCTCGGCAAAGTGCAGTGCCAAGTTTGACAGGTGTGTCAGCGGGGAGACCCGCGTGCAGGGACACACCCGAGAAGTCGACGAGTGTGCTAAGAAAGGAGAGGCGACAGGTGTTGCGCAACATATCAGCAGCAGCAGCGAGAGCAAACGCAGCGGCAGCAACAGCAGTAGCACGCTCCAGCAACAGTCAGACAGCAGCTTCAACAGCAGCAGCAGCTACAGCAGCAGGAGCAACACGGAGGAGCTAAAAGAGGCAGTCCCCTACCGCCAGCAACAGCAACGGCAGAGTCGCGGGGGGAAGTGGACACACACACACACACACACACCAGTCATAGCAGCAGCAGCAGCAGTAACGTAGCACTGCGAAGTGCTCCTCTAGCAGAATACGTGTAGAAAGCGGCAGCAGCTACGAAGCAGTCGTCACGCAGCAGAAGCGGCAGCGGAATCGACAAATGCTGCAGCGCAGCGGACGCCGCAGTAGCAGTAACACTAGTAGAAATGTTTGTATACCAGCAGCAACAGCAGCAGCGCGTATGCAGTGTTACGGCAGTTGACGCGTAACAAAAGCTACGACCTTCCTGTCGCCAGTTTGCCCACGCGTTTCTTCTCCCCCCTTTTCTCCTCTTTGTAGCATCCTCTTATTCTTTTTGACTGCTTCTTCGACGCGGCTCCTGTCTCCTCACCAGAGCGACAGCTGCATGCATGGGCACCTTTTCTCCGCCTTCCCTTTCCTCCTTCTTCTCTCTATCTAACTAAACGCTTCACTTCGTCCGCTTCTCTTGCTTCTTGTTTGTAGATGACGAAAATGCTTCTCTAAATTTGTAACGTTGTATCCCTCCTGCTCTCTCTTTCTCTTCTGCTGTGAAGCACAGCCCAAGTCGTTCCCAGAGGCAAAATCCTTCCCTTGTCGTTGTCTACAAGCCCTTCCGCTTCTTCGTCAAAGATACGAAATGCATGCGCTCAGGGCAGACTGTCAGGCACACAGCAGCCCCACACAAGGGCCGCGCGCCTACATATGTCAACAAAATCTGAGTGTACAGCATCACCCTGGTCACTCCGTCTACACAAAAATATAGATCTATATACACACATATATATGTACATATATATATATGTGTATAAATATATATACACATATATATTTATTAACACGCCAACGCTTGCATACTAAGCCTCAAAGATTCACCAGTATATTCATACATATGTAGATACATACATACACACACATGCACTAATATATACAGTAACATGCAAATCCAAATATATATATATACATATGTATAGCTACACAGACCGGCATATTTTTTTCTTCAGTTCTTCGCCAGTACACACATTTATACAGATATATATGTGCCCATGTGTGTTATCTATTCACGCACGCATACGAAGCTTCGACGCTTTCAGACAGACATATCTCTGTAGTTTTGCATTGAGAGGCACGGATGCGTGCTACTAGAGTCAAAGATTCACGAACGCACCTAGACGTATATGTCCATATGCATACATATGTGAATATTTATGTATAGATATACACAGGCAGACTTGCGACAAGCAGAGTTGCAACAGGCAGACCTGCGAGGCTTCAAGTCTTCCACAACATATATCTACATGTATATTTGTGTAGGTATACAGGCACGTATATACTGCAAGTCGAATCTTGAGCAAGATATACATATATATATATATATGACAACGTGTGGGGAGAGATATACACGGCCAGACAAAGCATACCAAAGTGAACGCAAGTGGATAGGAAACTTCAGAAAAAGTTAGAGTTCCCGTGCATTAAGTGCGTAGAGTTCCCCTAGGTGACGGATGTAGACAACTAGACAAACGTACGTGTACAGACTTATGGAGGGGTCAGAAAATTACTAAGAAGGAGTCTGGGTGAATTCTTACTTTCCCGAAAGATCCTTTCTTGCTGTCTCTGTTGACTTCGTAAATCTTTACTCCGGGAGCCCACGCCGCGACTGCGCAGAACCTGCGGCGAAAACGACAGCGACACAGCCGTCAGGCAGCAGCAGCACTAATAATAAACGTCTCTGTCCTTTCCTTTCTTCTCTTTTTCTTCTTCTTTTTCTCCTCTCTCTTGTCCGCAGTCCTATTCTCTGTTTTTCTCCTCCCCTCTCTTCCTTTACTATCCCCTTATTAATTTCTTCTTCTCCTCCTCTATCTCCCGTCTCCGCTCCAGCAGCGCTCGGAGTCGCACCGTCATGCGCCCTCTTGCAACGACGTCTCGCCTGTGTGTCACCGGCTTTTCTTCCTCTTCTTTTCCTTCCCCTTCCCCTCTCTTTCTCTCCCCTTTGCCCTTTCCTTTTCTTTCTCGCTTGCGCCTACTCTCCGCTCGTTTATGCTCTTTCTCGGCATCTGTGCGCAGAGTGTGAAGGACAGCTGTCACAGAACTCTTATTGGGCAAACGAGCGTCACCTGCTCAGCGAGAGAGTGGTCTTCCTCTCGACGCAAAGATTCTTCCTGTCTCTCTCTATTTACACAGACAAACGTAGTATGTACATGTCTTATATATACGTGTACACGTATATATGTGAATGCATAAATATGCGTATGTGCACACGTGTAGGCATAACATATATGCATGCGTATCCTAGTACACATGTACACACGTAGATGCAGATGGATAACTGTGTTGCACCTTCTTTCTCTCTTGATCAGGAAGGACACACCCTTTCAACAGGAGTGTTCACACTGTATCTGTTCTTCGCTAAGAGTACGCCGGTTATATTCGAGGAGAGGCAGGGTGCGCAGGATCTGCAATACAGTACGCAAATATATGTAAATTGACTGCGCAATTTCTCCTGCATGACGAGATGCGTCGGCCGCCCGGGCGAGGTGTGTGTGCAGCACGTTGGCCGCCCGGGAACGGGGTGTACGTACAGCACGTTCTTCCCCCTGGGATGGGGTGCGTATACAGCCCGTTGGTCCCCCCGGGGCACGGTGTATGTACAGCACGTTGTTCCCCCCAGGCGGGGTGTATGTACAACCCGTCGGTCCCCCCAGGGCGCGGTGTATGTGCAGCACGTTGGTCCCCGCAGCGGGGTATATGCACAGCGCGTGGTTTTCCGTGGTCAAGTGTATTTCCTGTTGAACGACGTTAGCGAGGCGGTATATTTCCCCCAGCACGTTGTCTTCGCAAAAACGCTTTTTAACACGAAGAAAAAACGGATACGACGACACTACCACGCCGGCTGTTCTATTGGCAAGAGCTCCTTCCCATTTCGAGCATCCGGTGTGAAGAATTTTCTCTCCTGCGTAGCACAGATATCAAGTGAGAGGAAAACGAGTGAGATAGAAAGAGAGAGAAAGCAAGCAAATACCCGCTTCAGGCAGACGTGTGTGGGATAAAAAAGCATTGTGCTCCTCTACGTGCAGGGGAGAGCAAAAAGAATTCTTCCCTGTTCTCCCTTCTTCGTACGTGCAAGTGGATATAGGCAAGCAAGAAGATGTTGTCGGGAAAAGTTGCAGAGAAGTGTCTGCTTTACTGACGAAGAAGCACCCAGCAGCAGCAGCAGAAGAGAAAGGGAAGCAGCAGGAGAGGAACAGAAGCAACAACAGCAGGAGAGGAATAGACGAAACCGCAGAACAGGAACAGAAGCAGCTGCATCAGTACCGCAAGAGCAGCAGGTGGAGAACAGCAAGAACAGCAGCAGCAGGAGAGAGTCTCACCTTCCGTCGACAGGGGAGCAGCCGAAGCCGTGGACGAGCACCTGCTTCGTATCAACTGATGCGAGCAGCTCTCCGCCCAGCGACCACAAGTGGATCTGCCGAGCAAGCAGCAGCAGCAGAAGCTACAGTTCACCAACAAGTGCAAGAAAATACATTCGTATACATATATGTATGTGTAGTGAATCTGCAGAGCACAGATATTTATACGGTTACACGTATATTGAAGTCACCGCAGCAGCAAATGTCGTCATCACCGGGATAGACTTGCACGTAGCGGCAGCAGCAGGAGGTGCGCAGCAGGACAGGCGCAGCAATAGCGGTCCTAATACCCTTCCTCACTACATACAGATATTTATCACGTATATGCTGAAACAAATATATGCTGGAATGTCTATATATATACATATGTGTATATGTATATCAAGAAGGTTGTGAGCATGGACGTAGGTGATGCAGCAGTGGCAGAACGGGCAGCAGCAAGGGAATCCTGGCTTGCCAGCAAGACGACACGACTTGCAGCCGTCGCGCGGGAAAAGGCTCAAGAGCAGCTGAGCAGCTCTCCAGCAGCAGCACTTAAAGCAACGGCAGCAGTAGCAACAGCAGCACCACCAGCAACAGCAGCAGCAGCAGCTCGGCGCGGCAGTCGTCGCAAGGGGAGGAGCAGAAGCAGCAGCAGTAGCACGGCTCCTTTTTTTTACTGCAGAGTCATCGGGTGTTTATGTCGTGGCGCTTTACGAGCCCCATCAACCAAACGCTGTCGCGCAGGGAAACTTCTGCATTCACCAGAGGTGTTACACGTCAGATCCGGATTCTCACATATTCGTATTTATACACATACACAGATGGAGTAAAGACAGAAAATCTATACCTACATATATATATATATATGTTTGTATACATGTATACACGTGTCTCTCTCTGCTGACAAATACATATATACACAGATGGAAGGAAAACAAGAAATCCATTCCTACACATATACATGTACATGTATGCACACGTACGTTTTACGTTTGCCTAATATACACATATCTCTCTCTCTTTACAAACCCATATATACATATGTGTTTCCTCCGTATGCGTAGTAGCTGCATCCAGCGTTTCTGCATGCATTATAGATGTCTTCGCATACGTTTGAAAGCACGGACACTCACATGCGCACATACGTACACCCCGGAAGAAAAATTTATCATTTTATCTGCATGTGTTCGCACATTATAAGGGTAAGTTTCTTCTTAGTTCCCCTCTCTCTATATATATGTGTAGAAGAGACGGACCACATATGATATATCTTTTTATCTGTAGATAGACGCATATAAAGAGAAGGAAGCTTTCTCTTTCTCTCTCTCTTTCTCTCTGTCTCTCTATGAGTGAGATTCATCCCACATAAAAATGTATACATATCGGCCCGCCTACATTAATATTAATACACACGCTGAGAGGGAAGAACTTCTTTCTTCTCCTCTCTCTCTCTAGGAAAGACCCACCCTACATGATATGTGTATATTTATTCACCTATACATATATATATATATGCTGAGAGAGAAGAATTTCTTCTAATTTTCTCTCTCTCTATCACTTTCTCTGTGTATATATATGTGGAAGAGAGCAACTGCGTATGGCGTGAGCATATCTATCTACATGTACGTACGCACGTTGTGTTAGAGAAGTGCTTCCTCTATATGACATAGTCGCACTCAACACAGAATCTACCTGCACATACATATATATATAGGGAAAGACAGAGGGAGAGACGTTAGAAGGGAGAAGGATTCTCTCCCGCTTTCTTTCTGTCTCTCTCCTCCCCGAAAGAGAAGCTTTTTTATATATGAGATACGCACGCACTTCTTCACATCCTACGTATCTGCACACAGCAGCAGCGAGAAGGGGCGAGAGACAGACAGTGCAACCACACGCACGCATACACACACGCACACAGACGTACATACACACACTCCTCTCTCTCTCTCTCCAAATATAAGAGATTTCGGCGACCGAATGCGCATCGGCGCATGGACCGCCAGTACTCGCGAAGAAGGAAAATATGCGCACACAGGCATGCATACGTTTTTTCCCCTCCGGTCCGCATCCCGTGAAGAGGGGAAACACGTGCACACAGACACACACAGACGTGTGTATATCTTCCTTTCTGTCTTTCGTTTCTTTCTTCCCTTCTTCTCCCTGGTTTTACGGAGGAAAAGTGGCCGCGGAAGACGGGCGAGGGCCACTTGTTCCAGGCCCACAAAAGGGGAGATGAACAAACCTCGGTGTCGTCTTCTTCGGAGGCTGTGAAGATCCACGGACCGCGAGACGCGACGAGAGAAACGACGCGATTCTTCTGCAGCGCCACGTCTCCTCGGTAAATCTTCGTCGCCACCGCCCAGAGACGGGGACGCAGAGGCAGCAAAAAGAGACAGCGCCAGTCAGAAGAGAGGGCGCAGAGACACAGAGACACACCAGACTGCATTCCGTCGGAAAGGGACGCAGCATGGACAGCAATTTGTAGATACGCACGCGCCGTGTGAAGGGTCAAACGCAGACGCACATATGCGAAAGACACGTATTTCTCTCCCTCTGTCCCTTTCTTCTTCTCTCTCTTTATCTTCTAATGAGGGTCTCTCTATACGTATATATGAAGACGCAGTCAACATGCGTGTGCAGCAGGCAAACACTGAAACACAACATAGACACCAATTCTTCCTCATATATATAGGTGTATATAGGTGTAGTGAGAGAAAATCAGGAGAGAGACACGCTCATATAAAGATATGCGTATGTGTATACAGAAAAAGAGAGGTCAGACAGACACATACGGACATATATAGATGAGCATGTATAGATATATACGGAAAGAGAGAAAAGCAGACACGTATGTACACATATGCACATGCACACATACGTGTAGAGAGAGGTAAAAACACATACATACTTAAATTTATGTATAGAGAGAGACACGTACATACATAATATACGTGTGTGTGTACAAATTCATGCAGTGCGTAAGGAAGACCGTTGTCTGCGTATAAAAAGACACACGAAAGCAAATGGGTTTTCCTTCTGCCTCGACCTGAAGATCTCGAAAGTCCACCGTATACAAATAATACATGCACCTACATACGTACATACGTATATATTCTCTCTCTACATACACATGTGTATGTGTGTGTAAATTCTTTCTAATACATAAAAGTACACGTGTAGACATATCCATATAATAGATACCTATACACACGTGTACATGTGTATATTCTCTCTTTTATCTCTCTCTCTCTCCATATGTATATATGTGTAAATTCTCTCTAATACATACATGTACACATGTATATATTCTCTCTCTCTCTCGTTGTATATATATAGAATGAACTTGCAAGTCTAAAGGTTTCATGACGTATGGAGAGAAATATTTGTGAGCGCCTTACTTCGCACAAGGATTTCCTTTTTCCCGTCTCGACCTTCCGCAGCTCCAAGATAACGAGTCTCTGTACGTGTTCTTGAGGAAAAGTGGCACGCCCGAGAAAAAGGAGAACAGAGACGGTGGCGATGCATGCGTGTCCATACGCCAACACATATCTCTAAGTAAACAGGTGTACACATATGTTACGCATACACACATGTACACTACGGAAGAACACGCGTCTCTACGCATCTTACTATATATATATATAAATATAAACAACCATACGCACGAAGGTATGTTACCGTATGTGTTCTCCACAGAAACATGCGTCCTCACGCACGGGCATATATACAAAGAGCTACTTCATAGAAAACCTGGTGGCAGCACGTGTTGACTTCTACGTCCTCTGCACAAATCTTCGTTTCTACTCGGGAGACGAAAAAGTGTTGACACATATACACGTACACGCATATATATATATATAAACAGATATCTACCGACGCAAGGAAGACGACGCACGTTATCGTCTTGCATGTATTCTACAGACATATACACACACACAAAGACAGAATATTTCGACAAGGTGGCGGTACGTATGAAAAACGCTCAACAGCAATTCTTTCTCTGTGACTTGTCTAGATAATTTTCAACAAAGACACCAGCAGGCGTCTGTCCTTTTCTCCTCCCTTTCTCTTCACAAACGCAGTTTTTATTATTGTGCGCGCCCGAGCAAAACTCACACGCACGCACACGTACATTCATATATATATGTATGTATTGGGGAGTGACCATTGTAGACACGTGTGTATATGTCCTCTCCCTTTCAAACAGTGAAAAAAGCAGACACAGACGCTGAGACACCCACGCGCGCAGAGACGTTCGGAAGTGTCCCTGAGAAAGTTCCTCTCTACAGACATACACGTATATATACGAATGTGTATTTATACATGCACAGATGTGTGTGTATATAAGGGGAAGCTTGGAGGCTGCGGGTAAGTTGGCAGTAAATATATAGAGATAAAATACCGCTGCAGAGATCCGAAAAGAAAAGAAAGAAGGGAGAAGAGGCAGGACGAAGATATGCACAGGGGAGACAGAGACAGGAAGAAACGGAGGAGGAAATGACGCAGAGAGACAGCGAGGAAAACGAGGAGGAAAATGAGGCCATGAAAAGAGAGACACACAGAGAGACAGCGCATGCAGCTTCTCTTGGCTGAGCGCATGGCTACGGGCTTTTTTCCTACCGAGAGCTCCTGCAATGCGAAGAAGAGGGGGCGCAGCAGCAGCTGCTGTTCCTGCTGCTGTTGCTTCTCCTGCTGCTCCGTAGACGAAGTCCATTGCGGTGAAGGTGTCTCCTCCCATAATGCTGCTGACGATGTGGGGTCGCTGCTGCTGCTGCTCTTCAAAGCCCCCGCCCAAGTCGAAGAGATGCACCGTCGCGTCGCTGCTCGCTGCTGCAGCAACTCCTTGAAATAAGAAAAAACGAAAAGGAGGCAGCAGCACGAATCAAACGTCACCAGCAGTAGCGGCAGGAGAGGGACGACGCGGGAAGAAGAGCGGCGTCGCGCTTAGAAAGCAGCAGCCGCAGGGCGCCGGCAGCGGCAGGAGAGAGAGAGACACGTCAGCAGCAGACGCATAACGAACAGCAGCAGCACGCGTAGCGACGACCAACAGCAGAGCAGCAGCAAGAGGAGAAGAAGTGGTGTCAGTGTAGGAGAGGCGCAGCTTCACAGCGATAACAGCAGCCGCAACAGCCGCCGCGGGAGAGGGAGAGAAGCAGCACCAGCAGCAACAGAGAGAGACAGTAGAGAATAGAAGTCGCAGCTGCTGCAGCACAGAAGATGAGCACCGCCACCGCGAGGGAAGACCAGCAGAAGGGTGAGCGGGAATATATGTAACCGGAACCGTAGCGAGGCGAAGAAGAAGGAGAAAATTAGTAGCAGCAACGGGGGGAAGATCAGCAGAAAGAGCCACAGCAGCAAGAGCAGCAGCAGCTGCAGTAGGTCAAATGCGCTCGGGAGCAGCTGAAGCAGCTGCCGTAAACCCGAAGATGCAGCAGCCTTTCTTCCACACACGAAAGCAGTGGTACACACGTGAACGTGCACGCACACTTCTAGCTACATCTATATCTACTATATCTACGTATTTCTCTAGATATCTCATATATGTTGTGTATATATAGAAGCTGCATGGACAAAGGCTGAGAACAACGCGTTGTCTTAGCAGCAGCACATGCGTACTCACACATAAGTCGTACCCAGTCTCACTCCCAGCAGTACATCCACAAATAAATCCTCGCAAACATATATCTATATATACGTGTACATGTATATCTGTATGCGTGCGTATAGACGCGTGTATAGCTGTAGTGTACTTTCCGGCTGGGTTCTTCATATGTAGCGAGGACGTTGCACAACGGCTGTTCCAGCAGCTTCAGGGACCTGTGACCACCGCTGACCTTCCCACTATCAACGAACCCAATTTTCACACATTCATTATTGTACACACATATACATACATGCATTAATTTTAGCAGTACATATATGTACTCTCCATATACGTATACATATGTATATATTCTCGCCTGTCTAGATACACGTACATGGAGTTCCGTACATACAGACATATATGAGGACTTTAGTAATACGTTGTCATTAGCGCATAAGGTGCAGATGTATATATTCACACCTGTCTGCAAGTGTATACACCTAGTTCAGTATATATATATATATATATCTATTCTGTAGTAATACACACGCGCCAACTATGTGTACACATGTGTATATATACATATGTAGTGGCCTGTCATCATGTACATACATTTACTCCATTGTGTACATGTACACATATATATATATATATGTCTAGATACAAGTGCAGAGACGTCTATATAGAGACAGGTAGTAAGAGCTCTCTTCCTGCGAATATATACATGTATATATATACATGTATCTGTCTGTCCATATCTGCATATATATATTGATTCACATGTAAACAGGGATACAGACGCTCATATATATATATACATGTATCAACGCCTTTAATACGCACATACGTATATATTTATAATTACGTGTACATACCTACACATTCGCATACATATTTATATGTATGTACACGTATATACACAACTCTATATACACCTGTATATCCACACGCAGACGTATAAACTTATATATGCACATACACGTGTATACATATGTATATACGCGTGATGTAGGTAGACACACACACATATAGGCATATATATGCATATAAATATATGTATGTAGAAAGAGGTTATACTGCAGCTCGTTTGTGAGCCTGAAACGAAGCGAGAGACGCACGGCCAGTAGGGGCGACAGCAGCAGCCGTGCAGAACTTGGAAATTCCTTTGAGCGACTCGATTTTCAGCGGGTGGCCTGCCGAAGAAGAGGACGAAGAGGATGAAGACGCACTTCCCGCCGCTGTTGCTCCTCCCCCTCCTCCTCTGTGACGCGCCGTCGTCCCTGGGCGAAGAAGAGCGTTTCTGCTGCTGCTGACTCCCTTTCCTGCAGCAGCAGCCTTCCCACCAGCAGCAGCCCTCTGCAGACAAAACACACTCATACATATATATATGTGAAAGTATGGAGAACTGTACACACTTTTACAAGTATGTACACATAAAATGCATACATGTGTATTTCATGTAGATTAGTGTGTGTACATGCATTTGTTGTATATATATGTATGGGAGTGTGTAGGCAGATGCGTACACACTTATAGAGGTACACATATATATGGATGTAAACAGCGCATACATGTGTATTTCGTCTACAGTAGTATGTGTACATATAGTTGTTATACATATATATGTGAGTGTGTATACAGATGTGTACACAACTACAGATGTATATATATATATATATACATATATCTAAAGAGTATACGTGTATATTTCATCTAAATTAGTATGTGTACATACATTTGTGTATATATATATATACATGCGAGTGTGTATACAGATATATACACACCTGTATAGGTATACGTATGTATTGCATTCATATATATTTAACCTACACTCGTGGGTACGTGTAGATGTACTCTTATCATGTGTTAACGCGTGTGCAGCACTATCTGTACATGTTCATGTGGACATGTTAATGTATGGCCAGATATGTATAGAACTCTTTACGTATGTATACACTTATATATACATGTATGTTTTCACTTTATATATTTATACACATGTTAATGTGTGTTTTAATATGCCCCTGTAACTCTAAACGTATATACAGACGTGTGTGCACATGTGTATTTGACATATACTACTATATATATACACCCGTGTGGAGCTTCTATCTATATGTATGAGCTCATGCAGCAACTTCTTTGTTCAGACGTGGGCGTATATTGATATATAGACCTATACATCCACAGCTTTATGCATGCATACATCTAGATGTGGGCATGCATATACGCTTACGTACATACATGGATACGTGCATATGTTGGCGCACCGCAGACCCGTACACACGTATATATATGTATACGTAGAGCAGGTGTAGACACGGGCTGGGCTGAACAACTACGTAGGTGGGACGGTCATGGGGAAAGCGGAACGTTGAAATTGCTGCAGGAAGCGGGAGCATCAGGGGCACAAGCAGCAGCGCAGCCGAAGCAGCCGTGCAGCCTCACAGGAGCAGCAGCAGCAGCACAGCAGTCATGCTGCCGCAGGCCCGCCGCAGATGAACCCACTGCCTGCAGGAAAAGCAGCAGCAAGAGCAGCGCGTGGCAGCGGCGCACCACCCGAGCAGCAGCAACTGGACGGCAGCAACACCAGCAACAAACGGCAAGGGGCAGCTGCAGCGGGCGAGGTTGAGCATATTCTTCAAGCAGGGAAAGACAAGGTAAGAGTCGTCCACCTGTGCGCGTACCGCAGCAGTTGGGCGGGCAGGTGCTGTGGCTGCAGCGATGTTGCTGCTGCTGCTGTTTTTGCTGGTCGTTCTGCGCAGCAACAGCAGCAACAGGCGTTGGCGAAGTGCAGGCAGCAGCAGACAAAGTACTGTAGCACCAAAAACTGCAGCAGCGGCAATAGTAAGCCACTCCATGTTGCCCCCAAAGAAAGTTGCTATCGCAGGGGAAGTGGGAGCCGGAGCAGTAGGTGGTGGGCAGGCGAATGGTGTGCACAAAACGAGGGCGTGGCGGAAGTTAAGAGCAGCGGGGAGGAGGGGGAGGAACGATAAGGCGGGGAGCCAGAGGAAAAAGACTACAAGGCGGCGCGGGAAGAAACGTGAAGGAACTTAGATGAGGAGGGAAAGTTGAGGGAGGAGAAAGGACAGTGGGAGACAGAGACACAAAGAGAGAAAGAGGAGGAGAGGGAAAAAGGGAAGAAACGGAGAGAAGGTAGCGGAAGTCGAAAGGAAGAAATGGAATACTCGCGAACTTGTCAAGGGATAAAGACATAGAGGCGGAGCGACAGAAGCCAGGTCTAGAAGAAGAAGAACTCGAGAAATCGCAGAAATCTGACGTGGGAGAGGGAAGCGAAGAAAGAAAGGGAGAGAGACGACAGGTGCGGAGGACGAGTCACGCCGTGTGTGCAGGGGCGGAACGGAAATGCGAAAGGAAGAAAGGGGCTTCTTCCACAGTAGCGGATGTCACGTAATGTTTTCGTTTGTGAAAAGGAAATGGACCGCAGAAAAACTGCGGTGCCGTCATGTCTTGTCGCCGCCTTCGCACTAACAACCGTACTTTCTGTTGTCCTCTTTACTCTGTGTACCATGTACTTAAGTGGGCTCCACCGCAGAAATACACACGCACGCAGATAGATAATAGCATTGACAGGAAAAAGCAAAGTGTGCAATTCACAAATGCGTACATGTGTACATATATGTGTACATATACATGTGGTCGAGGGTCAAAGGACATCGAGACGTGGCGCCCAGTGTAGGATGTCTAGCCACACGAAAACGGCCCCAGCAAAAGACGTCCTCATCGACAAGAAGACAACTATTTTCTTTTCGCTTTCGACGGTTTGCGGAATCTCTGTGCCTTTTCAACGGCAGGAAAGTTTTCGGAATGGTAAAAGGGAAGGCGTATTGGCTCTTTCCTCGTGTTTTGGGCGCTGACGAGTTGCTTTTTCTCTCGTGCACACTGCCACGCAACAAAAAACGCATGCACACACGTACACACTCAACGTCGACTTTCTCTCTTAGTCTCTCCCTCTCTCCTCCCTTTTTTCCCTTTTCACTGCCTTAGTTCGCATCCCCTTAAGGGAGCTTCTTCCATTTCCGCGCTTCTGTCTTTTTCCTCGCATGGTTTTGTATGCTGTAGTTGACCCACCGGTGTGTTTCTCTGACCAGCGCCTGCTCTTTTCAATGTGTCTGTTAAATGCTCGTGCGCGACTATGCCACATTCCTGCGTAAAAGAGTGAAGACGTCCCCTCTAGGGCTGTAACGTTCCTCTCTGTGTGAACCAGCGCCACCTTTGTTTGTTGAAGGGGACTGCTGCATCATTGGTGTTGCACACTTCTCTTTGGCAAGCCCGGTTGTCCGTTTGTTTCCATGAGAAGGACTCGTTTTTTCGCTGCG
This sequence comes from Sarcocystis neurona, assembly GCA_000727475.1. Lineage (NCBI taxonomy): Eukaryota > Apicomplexa > Conoidasida > Eucoccidiorida > Sarcocystidae > Sarcocystis > Sarcocystis neurona. Next base: position 3,399,279 of record KL647291.1, on the reverse strand, counting down.
GGCGGAGATGCGACACAAAAAAGCTTGTCTTCCTGTCTTATCTTTGTCCCGCCCCCGTTCTTCGCCAGGACGAAGCTGATACAGTAGACACCTGCTGGGGAAAGGTCGTGTGTAAGTTCCCTAATTTTCGTGACCGTCTTCGTCTTTCTCCAACGCCTTCTCCCATATTCTCGCCCCCGTCGCCGTGAACCCCCTCCGCTCCGTCTTCTGCGAGGTGATCCCCGCCGCTCTGCAGTCCTTCTCGCACTATCCCTCGCTTCGTCCCTTTCTTCTTTTTCTTCTTCTCCTTCTCCGCGTTCCGTCGTCTCAGCCTGTTGCAGCTGCACATCCGCCCTCGGCTGCAGAGACGCGAAGGTGAAGGTACTCTTCTTTTCTCCGTTGGGCACGAACAACGTCAACTTGGTGGCCCGCGGCGTTTCTGCGAGAGACGAGAAACGCAAGGAGAAGTAGGCAGCAGCAGTGACAGCAGCAGGAGCTTAACGTGGAGCAACAAAAGCAGTCCGCAGATAACAGCGGCGTCACACCAAAGCCGCGATACTTCAAAAATGCTGAGCCTAACCACGTATATGTATATATACATACACATGTGTATGTATGTGTTTCTTCCCTCTTTTAAGTACACATACAGACATGTACGTGTATATGTGTGCGTCGCTTTCCTCTTGCATTACTATATATATATATATATATATATGCCTGAGCCGTTGTATATATCTCCGACGTGTAGGTACATGTACATAAATACACACATGTGTATATGTACGCTTGCGTTCGTGTCGTTTAGAACAGAATATAACATTCGTGTGTAGATGTATAGCGTCGTCTGGGGTGTGCGGAGTATCCTTTTCCATATCTTTGCCCACGTAACGTACGTATATCTACATAAATACCCGGCTACCTTTTAAACTGCACACGTAAAAGTTGTGTTGCACGCGTACGGATGACGGCCTTCGCGCCTTCAAGTACTTCTCCATATATATGCATATCTGCGTAAAGGTTCACATATACGCATACGCGCCTATATACATGTATGTCCGCCTCCCTGTAGACGCACCTACTTTTATGCTCACATGTAGACGTATCAATACGCATATCTGCGTTAAGAGTCACCTACGTGTACATATATATATATATGCGTATAGATACACCTGTATATACATGTGCCTATATGTGCCGCTCTGCCTACGGATTCACCTACATAAATATATATATACGTATATATATATGAATATACGTATACATCTATTTGCCTATAGATTCATCTATATATATGTCTCAATATGAACATATATATATATCTCTGCGTGCGTATTCAACTACACGCATATACACATATATGTGTATATATAAATATATATATATATATGTATATATGCACACAGCTGTCTGCACATATATATATATATATGTCTATACATGTATATATGTATATATCTGTGCATCTATAGATTCACCCGCATATGTATATATATATATTTATATGCCTATAGAGATATAAATGTGTATCTCTACCGGCCTGTATATTCACCTATATGTGTACGTGTATATATGGATAGATATGTTCCTGCCTGCACGTGCACCCGTATATATGTATGTATATATATGTCTGCATATAACTAGTGCTGTGTATATAATTTTTTGCGCGTATTTTTTCGTCTATTTCTACATATCCTTCTCTCTGCCTGAGTCTTCATATGAATTTTTTCCCCCACGTATATATGCATCTACACGTCTACAAAGACCTATATATTTTTATCCATATGTTTGTGTTTGTGTGCTTAGCAACTAGAAAACAGTCTACACATCTATGACTGTACCCGGCGTCATTGGGTACGTGCTTTACACATATATATACGCATATACTTATATACGGATATCTCTCTATCGGCGCACCTATATATACATATATATGTAATGCAAATGTGTGCGTACAACCGCGACTTTTTCCGCATATACTTACATACCTGTATCTCTCTATCGACGCACCTATATATACATGTTGCAAATGTTTGCGTACAACCGCGGCTTTCTGCGTATATCTTTCTGTTCCGTTTGTGCATGTACATGCCTGAGCCTTCGTTGAAATTTTTCTCGACATATATCTGCCCCTGCCTGCCATCTGTGGGGTGGACGTATGTACCACTACGACAGTCCCTCTCGATTCCTGTGTCAGACTGCATGCGGCGGGGAAGTAAGTGCCTCCTTTCTTTAAACTCATGTATACACACGTACGTAGGTGACTTCCTACATATATATATATATATGTATATATGTATTCTATATGTATATATGTGTTGAGGGACAGAGGAAACGTCAGTAGGTGACTTTTCATATGTAGGAATAGAGCACACGGATGTAGATGACCACATATATATATATATATATGCGTACGTATATATATTGACGAATAGAGGACACGTATGCACGTGAATTTTCATATGTATCCATGTATGTAGGGATAGGCATATGTGCACAGATGACTAAATACGTGTATGTATATGCATTCGTTATTGATACACGTATAAATATTGACGAACAGAGGGTACGTATCTGCGTGGGTTTTCATATACCTGTATGTAGAGAAGTAGAAATAGAGCACGCGTGGGTAGGTGACTTTCCACGTGTACATATATATATATATATATGTATATAGGTATAGTCATTTTGAAGATAGAGAAGGCACGTGTGGATGACTTTCTATGTATATATATATATTTCAATGGGAGGAAAATATATGTATGTGTTCGTACTGACGTGAGGAAGTGCAGGACGCTATCTGTTGTGTTGCGCACTGCGCGATCTTTGCCTCTGCTGCGTCAGCGCATGCACTTCGGCTAGCCACGTGCAAATTTGACCTTCAGCTGTATCGTCATGTCGACTCTCCAGCCGGCTAGATCCACGTCTTCTTCTTCCGCGTCAGCCTCTTCTCCTTCCCTCTCTTCTTCTTCTTCTTCTCCGTCGTCGTCTTCTTCGCCAGCGGCTGCTTCTTTTCAGTTTCCTCCCTACTTTCCTCTCGTGAGAAAAGGTACGTCCGTTTCCTTGGTGTACGTATGCAGCGTCTCGCTGGTGCAGTGCCGCTCGCGCAGGACGCCCTTTTTTGCGTGTAAAGTCCGTCTTCCGGGTGTACGTACACCACCCGATTCTTCCACCGTACCACGTCTCGGTTTTTGCTCTCGTCTGCGGACACACGGATGTTCCGCAGTTTCCTCACTTGCTGTCTGCATGCCCTCGTGGGCTCCCCCTGTGAGTAGGGGTGCGCAGAATCCCTGGATGTGCTGTCCTTCGGCGGTGTACGTACACCCCAGCCGTGCACAGCTGCGTCCTCCTTCTCCGTCCTGTGTTGACGCCTCGCCTCGCCCTTCGCCAGCTTATCCTTTTGAAGTGTAAACAAGTGTATCCTTGACAAGCGTGTGGGACTGCAGCTTGTTTCTGCGCCGTCTGCGTTTGCTTGCTGTTGGTGGTTCGCGATCTCTCATTCATCTGGTGGTGTATGCATACACCTCGTCGTTGCGGTGTACGTACACCTGAGTGGTCGTCCCGTTTCTCCTCTACGCGTGTGCGCTCTCCTGGTTGTTGAGGGATGGACGTAGGCGAGAGTTTCCCTTTCTCTCTTTAAGTGCAGGATCTACGTGTCTCACCGTATATATGAATAGCAGTCAAATACACGTACACACATCTCTCTGCCTTTCTGTTTTGTTTCATTTCTTCTTAGTCTTTCTTCTTACAAGTGCTTCGATGAGCTGTCTGTGGATGTGTCTCTGCGTGTGTGTGTGAGTGTTTGTCTGAACTTCTCTGTGCTTGTCGCTCGATTTTCCGGCTCTTGCAGGATCTCCCTTCCCACTTGTTTCCCGATTCTTCATCGAGTCCTGTGAAAAACTCCCCTTTTTTTCTCTCGCGTCGCTAACTCACCTTTTTTTCTTATCTTTCCCCTGTTGAGAAGCACTACTTTTCTCGACTTGTGTGCGCGTCACCGTTTTCTTCTGTTCACCTCTGGTTGTCCCTGCACTCTCTTTCTGCAGCTTTTCTTGAAATAAATTTCTTGAGTCGTTCCCGCTCGTCTTTCTTGTCGGGAATCTCTGCTTGTGACTTTCTCTTATGCTCTGCCTTATCTTCCTGGCTCTGCTTTCTCTGCGGCTTCTCTGCGCAGGATGTGAAGAGAAAGCTTCCGCGTTCTTTGCGTGTGTGGACAAGGCGACGCGGACGGGCGATACTCTCGCAACAGAGCAGCTTTTGAAGGAAAATGAATGTGCGAGGCCGCTTCAGGTGAGGACATTTTTAGCGACATCACTTCTTTCCTTTTTCTTGTTTCTGCAGCAGTGTCTTCCCTCACACAACTTCGTCGCTCCTAGGTCAGTATCTTTTGTTTCAACTCGTCCATCCTCTTTTTTCTGACGACGTCTCATTCCTGCGGTATGCAAGTTTTCCTCTTCTTTTCCTTCTCCTTCTCCTTTCTCTTCTCCTCCCTCTTTTTCTCTTTATTCTACTTGTCCCTCTTTTTCGTCTTCTTTTTATACTTCTTCTCTTCCTGCTGTGCAGTCGTCCTTCTTTTTTGAATTCTCCTGCGTCTTCTGAAGATCGCGTCTTCTCCACAAAACGTTCCTCCCTCCCTTTTTCTCTCACTTTCTCTGTGTCCCCCTTCCTCCTTCAATATTTTTCTCGGTCTCTTGCCAGTCGTCCCTTCTTTGGCCAAACAACTCTCTCCGGTACTGTTACTTTCTTTCTGTCTCCCTCCCCTGCAGAAGTTTTTTTGCCAAGCAGTTCTCTGGGAGTGTAGCTGCGTCCTTCTGTACCCCACCGCCGCAGACGCCGTTCTTCTTGAGACAACTCTCTGGCAGTTCGTTCTTCGTCTTCGTTTCGAAGCGAAAATTCTCCTTCTTTCTCTTCGTTTTCTCGTCGGATGTCTTGCGTCTGTTTCTCTGTGCATCTCCCACACACACTTGAAAATGCCGCAGCGTTCTTCTTCTTCTTTTCCGTCCTCGCAAGTCGTGCGCCTGTCTTTCTGAACAACCTCCAGGCAGGCAGACGTTTTTGTTTGAAAAAGGCCACAACGTCTTCCTCGTCTTCCGGCAGTGAAGCACGCAAGCCCATTTATTACCTCTCGTCTGCATCTGCGTCCCCGTTGTTTATCTCGTGCGTGCCGCTGCTTTTTCTTCACAAGTCCCAGAAGCCGCGATATGCCTCCGTGGAAAAGGCCTTCTGTATCGAAGAATACAGCACAGTGACAGTCCACCTGTCTATTCATCTAATCTTTTTTCTCTCGTCTTCCTATTAGTTTCGCGCAGAAGTGTAGGACACCGTTCTTCTCCAGACATATATGCATATGTATGTGAACTATCCTACATTCATACCTAGAGAGGCGGCAACTTCGCTTACTGTCTGAATCTCTCTTCAAACGAACTTATGTATGCATATACCCATATACTCGCATATACAGGACTCTCACTCCATGTATACACGTATAGAAATATATATATTTCTGAATATATGCGTCCGTATACTCACGTATACATATGTATGCTCGCCTCTGTCTCTCCGTCGCTCTCTGTCTCTCCCTGTCTCCGTCTTTCTTTCACCATAAGTATATATATGTACGCTCGGGTATAGTCGGAATCTTGTACATACGTGGTTGTGTGTATATTTAGGCGTCTTCACAGAAATAGACACACACTCCCCTAATTTCGAATCTGCCTATACGCACATTTACCTACACGGGTACCTCTTCCTTTTTCTCTCTCACTTTCTCTCTCCCTATATATATATGTGTGTATGTGTGCCTATGTACATATCTGTGTACGCGTCTGCCAATATTTTCATATGTGTGTAAGTCCACGCAGATATGCGGCTATTTACGTGTGTGTGTATCTGCGTGTGGATATAGCCACAGAGGCGCATGCTTTTGTCTCTCTCTCTCTCTCTCCCTGTGCACTTTAATAATATATCGATAACATATAAATATATGTATATGTATGTGTAGATGGTGTTAGTTCAGGTGTATATATTATACAGACTGCTAGTGTCTACATCTTTAATATCTGTCTACCATACCGACGTCATACGTAAAGACTGTCTGTATTATACAGACGGCATATGTAAATATACGTATATGTGTATACATATGTATAAACGCTGTAAATACACTTGATCTGTTATCGGACAGCATCCGTCAAGGCAGTCTACACGGACGGCATACGTAAATCTACCTGAGCCTGTGTATAAATATACACCTGCATGTATCTGCAGATTCAAGCGTTTCCATAGACAAGAATATCTATGGAACACACACACAGCTTGTGTAAATAGATATCTGAGCACATTATACAGACAATACCTATATATATATATAACTATATAGATGTATATATAAGTAGATATAAGCGTGTGTCTGTAGACACAACTCTTCGGGGGTGTGTCTTTGCCTCTGTGTGGGTGGGTCACTTCAGCTGCCTGTGCGTGCAGCGTGTTCTTGTTGAATTTCTCTTTCGCTTTTCTGTTCTTTTCTTCGATAACGTCACTCAGTCTCTAAGTTTTCTGGCTCGCCTGTTGAATTTCTTTTCCCTGGCGGCTCTCTTCTTCTTATTTTCCTTCCTTATGAGATGTTGTGCGCTGCGTCGGTTGGCCTCCTGAGAGGAGTTTTAGTTTGCAATACGTCCTCAACAAATTTTTTCTTTTCCTCTCTGTCTCTCTCGCCGACCCTCCCGCTAGAAGAACACACTTTTTAGCTGTCTTTCTTAGTTTTGAACGTCTTTAGGAGTCCACTTGCATTTCTCCTCTCTGCTGCTGCAGGACTACCGAGTCTGCATGCACAAGTCCCTTGCAGACTCTGCCGCACCGCCGCCTCTGGTGCGGGTCACCTTTCAGCAGCAATAGGTGTGCGACTCAGCTCCTTGCAGAACAGCAGAAGCAGCAGCAGCGACGGCAACAGACCCAGTGGCGTTGCGCGTGCGCTGCAGTTGTCGTTCTGCGGGAGCTGCAGCACAGCACCGGCAACAGCAACAGTCCAACTACGAGCTCTGGATGCCTGAGGGAGTTGGTCGTCCTGCGACAGCAGCATAGCAGTAGCAACAGCAACAGTCCAAGTAGCTCTGCATCCCTGCTGCAGTTGTCGTCCTGCGGGAGAAGCAGCAGCAACGGCAACAGCAACATTCCGCGTAGAGTTGCGTATCTGCTGCAGGTGTAGTCCTGCCGCAACAGCAGCAGCAATAGCACAGGAGCAGCGGCTCATCGGCCTGCTCCTACTGGGCATCATACAGCACAGCCGTTGACGACTCCGCAGGAGGGAACACACAAAAGCCCACACACACACGAACAACAGTACAGGTATTTTGTGTGTGCACACATGCATCAGGTAGACGCTGCGACGGTGGTGTTTCGCCGGGACTGCGCAGCAGTCCCGGTGCACGGGCCGCAGCAGAAGCAGCAGCAGCAGCAACACCGCGTGCAGCTAGAGGGCAACAGCAGCAGCGTCACCTCTGTAGCAATGCGAGCAGGTCACCCAGAACTACTTCTGTAAACGAACCGTTGCTTTTGCCCCACTGCTGCGGCTGCCCTGCTGTTGCTGCTGCCCTACCGTTGCTGCTGCCCTGCCGTTGCTGCTGCCCGGCCGTTGCTGTTGCCCTGCTGTTGTTGGTGCCCTGCCACTGGTGCTGTTTTGCGCTTCCTGCCGCTGCGACACCAGCGCGATGCAGAGCCGCCAAGCAGCCGTGGCGCTCCATACACACAGCGGTGGGAGCTGTAAGGCTGACATTTCGCAGCGGCAGCAGCAGCACTGACGAGGTTGCGGCTGCACAGGCTTTACAGCGGCCACAGGCTGGTTATCAAACCGCAACAGCAACAGGCGCTGTAACAGTAGCCATCGAGGTCGAGCAGCAGCTGCTGCTGTTCCTACTAGAGGAAGCATACACCAGCGGCGCAGCTAAACGCATAGGAGGCACTGATAATTTAGAAGCGGCAGCGCGGCCAGCCGCGCTTCTCTGACGCTGTCAGTGCTTATTAGGTATGGACACCCACACACAGAGAGACAGAGACACACGGACCACCCGCTGTGAAACGCCTGCATCTGTGGCACAGTGAAGGCAGTCGACCTTTTTGCGTCGGTAGGCCTTGGAAAGAAACAGCGGATGTAAAAACGCAGGTGGCCATGCCGACACGGATGTGAGTGTCCTGGGGAAGAAATACAGCAGCTCCACACGGTCCTACGGAGTCTGAGAAGTGAAAATGCCCCTCAACCGCAGTGTTTCTGTAAAACTTCACCGTCGCGTAGAACGCGTTTACAGCCTCACGAGGACAAGGCTGGGATGTATTCATCACTGATACGATCTTTCGAAGGCCGTGTCTAATTCATACTGAAACTGGAGAAGCCGCGGGAGGTGCTGCGTGTCTGCGCGTCTGGGTGTGTTTGTGTGTGTGTACGTCTCTCGGGCTTCGGGATGCGTTCATTTCGCCGTTGACGCGACGACGACTGAGATTTCTCAGCACTGCGGGACTGCCCCACATATCTTTGTATCAACTGACAACGTTGTTCCAGTACGTGCGTCCTTTCTGTATGCAGCAAAACGATTGGCGCAAGCTGCTTTCCATTTTGGTAACTGCACAGCAGAGAGGGAGACAAAGCTGCTGGATACGTAGCAGCATGCCGATTTCCGCACACGTGTACACAGAAAGCTTGATATACTTCCATAAATACGATGCCGCACGCTGCGACACGAGCGAAGTAATCGAGTCGTAAAATGATGAGTCAGGTCCTCTGTGTGTGTGTGTGTAAGTGTGTTACTCGCGCTGCGACTTGTAAATCTTGGACGTTACTGCGATGTGTCTTTCTTTTCATTACTAAAGAGCATTAGACTGCTTTACGGTGCTGGCGCACTTGCTGGCGAAAGTGCAATTTGCTCGACTCTGTGAGATCAGCCGTAAGTTTCTTTCTCTGTCCGGATGTGAATGGTGCTTTCAGGTGACCACCCGCATGCGTTAGACTGTTGATGGACTGATGTAGACTTTTTTCCTTCTCATTTTCTGTCTCTGTTTCCATGGGGCGTCTGTTTCTCGTTTGCAGTATATGCCCCTTGCCGGTGGTTAAGAACGGACAAAGTCGCTGTGTATGAGTGCCTCTCTTTGTGCTTGCGTATTTTTGTCTTTCAACGCGACTACGGTGGACATTGAGTTTTTCCCCCTCTTGTTTCCATGAAAATTTGGACAACCCGTAGGACTCCGGATATAGCGGCGTGGGTGGTACGCTTGCAGAGTCACGCAGCCGCGTATTCCTGCCTTCTACAGCTTGCAGCGTTGCCAGCGGTCCGTTCTGGAACGCAGTGGTGGAGCAGGTGAAAAGATAATAAGGTTTGGTAATGACACCAGGGTACGTAGATACGTCGAACACAAAGAACCAGCAACTTATCGCGAGAGCCATATTGCTAGGCTAACCCCCAGCTGTTGCCTTCATGTATGTATGTCCACATACCTGTGTGTGTACGTAGAAATTGAACCATACATCTACATACGTATAGATAGCTGTATGATTGCACCCGCAAATATATACATATATATTTACGCGTATGCGGATTGAAACCTGTCGAAAAAGTATCCTGAAGAAAAAGTAGCAACAGACAATTACAATACGATCGGGGCAAGGCGCTACGAATGAATATCTGTCTAAAATATGCACTTGAAGAGAAAGGAGTGATATTCCAACACACATACATATGCGTGTTCATATCTCTTGTTCTGCCTGCAGATACGGTGACACCCGGTCTTACCGCACTTAGGTCCTGTGATTACGGCTGCCGCTCTGCCGCTTCCATTCTGCTAGGTGTGCTGCTGGATCGTTTCGTGGAGATGTACAGACGAGTGTAGAAACAGGTGTTGCTTGTTCGAGCAGATAGCCGCAAGACAGTTGAACAGCATATTTTGTTATAGTCGGGGGCAGGGTGTCGTCCTTCTTGATGCTGATATTGATTTCAGTTGCAGCATCGATCTTGACAACTCGGCTGCTGCGTCAAGCCAGCTCTCGAGACTACTAGGGCGTGTACTCGCGCTGTGTGTGTGCTCCCCGGTGAGACGTGGCCACCAAGCACAACTGCCCGCAGAACGGCGCTACTGCTGCTGTTGCTCTTGCTTCGGGAGCGGGGATAGTTCATACTTTCGCAGCTTCTCATTTTGCCGCAGCTTTTCTTGCTACCGGTGCGGGGTCCTCGCACATCCTCGCTCACCATGTTTTAGCATCCCTTCTCATTCGAATCCACAGCACCAGTAGATATGCCTTGCTCTTGCTGCAGCTCCTCTTGCTGCAGCTCCTCTTGCTGCTGGGGGGAAGAGTTCGTGTTTCTACAGCTTCTCGTTTTGCTGCTGCGAAGGCTGCTGTTGCTACCACTGCATGTTACGCAGCTTCAACGTCGGTGCAGCAGCCCGAACACGCAGACCCACCTCTGCAGCAAAGGCTGCCGCCACTTGCCGCACGCACACAGGAAAACACAAAAGTGTAAACGTACATTTATCTGAAATTTTGCCATCAGCAGAACAGATGTAACACACAGCGTGTACATACAACAGATACAGAAGTGAGCAAATGCACACTTGTACCTGCGTTTATCTTTCTATACACGTGCTTCCTCTTCTGTACAAGAAACTTCTTCCACATCCTGAGTCACAAGCAGTTGGATACTTGCTCATGTGTTCTCATGCAGAAGAGTGCGTACATGCACCCACACATATATACGTACATAAATATAACTACCTGTAATGCTGCGTATATAAACGTCTATCTGTTTTACTATCGATAACGACTTCTCTCTATCTTACTACTACAAAAATATGTGTACGTAGACGTGTGCACGTGTCTGCCTGTGTACGTATTGGTGTAGCCATGCACGGCGGGGCACCGTCTGCCGAAAGTCGACACTCACTGCCCCGTGTTAACTGAGACTGCGCCACAAACGCAGTCGTAAACTGCATGCGGGTGAGGCTTCTCAACAAAGTTGTCTTCCCGTAGAACAAAAGCACCTGGAAGATGCTTCTGTTAAGGCATTCGTATACACATGTTGGAAGGAACCGTCCCGCCGTTGCGAAATGCTGATGTGTGTTGCACAAATACAGACAGACGTCTACATTATGCGTCCTCGTCCACGCTACTACCCTATGGGATCCCACGTAAAAGATGCGATTGTCAGGAGGGGCGCCGGCGCAAGCTTGGCATTTAGCGTCCAAGTATCTGTTCAGCAGTCTATTGAGTGTGTATCTTTTTTGAAGAATGGCTGTTGTAATACCTGCTAGCTGCGTGAGTCTATCAACATTGTAGCGAAACTCTGCAGGCTTGCTTCCCATAATTACGCGATATAAGCAGGCTGCTTCTTCTCACATCGGACGGAACAGTACACGATGGCAAGCTGTGTAGGTCGGTTAGCGTGCGTTGCATCAGCTTTGTACCGGATGTTCAGTTCAACGTGACTACCCATTCTTCCGCATTTTCGCGACACACGTGGGCAACACATCCGCGTGTAGCATGCTGCACGAGTTCTGTGGGCACAGTAGTTTACTTCAAGATGTTCCACTAGACACACCCACCCACCCACACACACACACACCACGTACATGCCTCTGGAACTTGGTAGATGTTTTGTTGCAGAGACCCCTTCCAACATTCTCCCCCTGCAGAAGTGTGCGTCCGTCTTTCATCCGCTGCTCTGCTGAATCTGCAACGCACGTGGGTAGCTGCTCCGCTGGGGTGCTCCTGCAGGCAGTGAGTGAGACACATTGCTCGCTCGTGAAGAGTTGCTGCTCTTCAGCAACTGCACGGTGTATCTGCTGCACCTGCATTCCACTTCTGCTCTGCGTACATGGATCTGGGGGGGTTCTAGGGGCTTCTGCCGCATCTCTGGCACATTTCTTCTGCACCTTGGCTGTTTCCTCATGTTTTATTTTGGCTTCAGTGAGCTATCCCTATGTCCCCTTCAGCTACACGAAATCGGCAGCAGCCCCAATATATATGTGCTGCTGCCTCTGGGTTGCTCGTCTGCTGCGGGTGATCTGCTGCTGGTGAAGCAACACCCCCGCGATGATTTTTGTCTCACCTTGAGTCGTCATCGCCTCCTGTTGTTGTGCTAAACAGCAGCAGCGGCAGTCCTGTCTCGTGATGTATCCGCAGGGGTGGATCTCCAGCAGCAGCAGCAACTATACTTCCTGCCAATGTGACGTCAAGCTGCTGGTGCACGAGCGCAACTGAGGAAGAAACAGTAGCATTAGTGACGCTTGATGCTGCTGTAGTACAGCTGAACGAGAACCAGCAACAGCATTACTGCGACCTTCCTTGGCTGTACTGCACCTGAAGAAGGAGCAGCAGCAGCAGCAGCATTAGTGCCATTCCCTGCTGCACTCGCTGTCGCTTCCGCCGTTGTTCCTTCACAAAACAGCACCAGCGCGCGCTGCTATGTGGTGTGCGGTGACTCCTCCTCGCTCCCCTGCTGCTCCTGCAGCAGCAGCCCAGGTCACCGTCTTGAGGGGCTACTGCGAGGCTGCTAACACCGAGAAGCGCAGAACCCCACACGCGGCAGCCAGCTAGACACACACACACACGCACGCAGGCAGCAGCCCCAGAAAGAGCAGTAAGGAGCTACGCAGAGGCATGGGAAAAGGTGTAAGCGACCCAGGGGGCCCGCGGCCAGAGGAATTCCGAAGAAGTACCAGCACTAGCGGAGAGTGATGTCGAGTGGTGGGGGTCGCGTTAGTGGGCTTCTTTGGTACTTGCACGTCGAAAGTACAGGGGAAGATTCATCGTGAAAACATTCGCTTTTTTCACCAGAAGTCGCGGGATGTGCGTGAATCGCAACACTGCAGCGCTAATGGTTTTTCCTTCAGCGTGATCGCGTATTGTTGTTCACTACGTTCACTCTTCTCCTTCCCTCTTAGCTGCGTCTTCTCTTGGTTCTGTGTTTTTTGTTGCTCGACTTTGTCGCCTCTGCCGTTCAAGAAGCTTCCTCTGGGCGCTGCAAGCTGCCACCGCAGCACATCAAAACGAATCAGTAGACTCTTCAGAAAAGCCAACTCCAGGGTTCCTACTACATTTATGTCGTAAGTGCGGCAGCGCGGAGTACACTACTCACACTTTTTCCCGCTGCTGCTTCGGCGGGGCCTCTCCTCTCAGCGAGCGATGACGGGTCGCGGCCGCTGCCCCTCTTCCTTCGCCTGCGGCGGCTGTCCCAGCGCCGCACAGACACACCGCTGCCGCTGCTGCTGCTGCTGTTGCTCCGCGTGGTGCTCCTGTCGCTGCTCTTGTTGGCGCATTTGTCCCTGCCGCTGCTCCTGTTCCTATTGCTGCTCTTGTCGCTACTCCTGCTGGTCCGGCTGTTGTTCTTAACGTTGTTGCTGCTGTTGTTCTGTTGCTCCTCCTGAGGCTGCTCGCATCTGTTGGCGCCACTGCTGTTGTTGTGGGTGCTGCTGCTGTAGCCCTCGCTGTTGGGGGTGCGGCTGGGTAGCGGCTTCGCACACGTCTGCTGAGCCGCCGGTGTAGCAGATGATGACACGTGCATCATCATTTCGCCTCTTTGCGATGTGCTTCGTCGGTCATGCGTGTCCTCCTTTCCTCTTCTCAGCGCGGGCACGTCTCTGTCCTCCCGTGCGTTGTTGTTTCGGTAAATCTACACAGGATTACGTGGTCGTAAAGTCGTCCACTGCCTTCGCCGCCGCGCTGCGGAGCTGCCGCGGCGCCTGCACCTTCAATTTCACCGATGAAGCAACCTCACCAGCAGCTCAGCCAGCGGTGCTGCGCCTGTTCATGTGGATGCTGCTGTTGTTCGTTCCTCCTGCCCTTGCCGCTGCCCTTCGTCTTCTTCTTCTCCTTCTTCGTCCTGCAGCGGCAGCGTCGCCCGGCCGTCTTCGTTTGCAGCGGCTGCTGCACCATCTCCTGTGCTCGCCTTCTCCCAGTCTTCTGGCCGCCGTGCTTTACCTCTGTCCGCGCCGTGTTTCTGCCTCTGTTGCTACTGCGGCTCCCTCTGCAGCTCTTTCTCTCTCTCTGACTCTTCTCTCTGTCCCGCTGCGTGCCAGCACAGCGCGGCCGCTGCGTCTTTCACGTCTGTTTCTCCCGTCTTCTGTCCGGCGTGTCCCCCCTGCTGCTGCGCCTCCCGCGCTGCTCCTTTCCCTTGCTCTCCCCGGGCCACGTGTTAGTCGTGAGTGTATCTGTCAGTAGGCACTCTTCCATTGCCTGCAGCAGCACCGGCTGAAGGAGAAGCAGCAGCAGCAGAGTAATAGTAGCACTGCGCCCGGCTGCCCGCTGAAAAAGCGTGCGCGACCAAGTCTGCGACGCTGCTGGACCCCCGCAATTTTTTGCTGCACTACCGTTCTGTGCCGCAGCTGCCCCATAGAAATGTGTGTTTCTTCTCTTCTGTCCCTCTATTACTGTCATAACCACATCTTTCTATTCAGATAGTGTGTCGACGCAGCGTCAGTTCCGGCCACCGCTTCTGCGTTGCCCGCGTGTACTCGTGCCACCACCCACCCGTAGATGTGCGACTTCCTGCGTTACATCGGTGGTGGATTGATTTATAAACTTGAAGTACGTGCTTGCGACTTCCCTTGCCTCATCGTCAACGGTGGATGAATTTAGTGGTGACAAAAATATGCGTATGTGTGCGTATCTGCACGTCTCCGTGGAGCAGGAGGAGAGCACAACACAGGTGTAAACATTTGAACCGTCTGCCCCGCCCCCCGCCCTGTCCTTACACACGAGTTCCGCAGTCGCTGCTTTCTGTTTTTCTGCCCCTGTCACTCCGATGTGAGAAAGAGTCACGCTCTAGCTAGCGCCTCGTGCTAGTCTTCGGCGGAGGCCCGCCTGGTGGTGGGCGAGCCCACCTACTGACGAGACGGAAGACTCATCACCTGCCTTGTCGGCCTCACGCATAGGGACCCATATGTAGTAGATCTTTGTGCCTACCTACGTAAATAATATTATATGTATATATGTGTACATCCATATATGTATGTATATATGCGCGTGTGCATCCCTGTGAAGAGAGCGGTACAGTCCTCGCCACAAGCATATACGGGTGGCTGTGCCGACTCGTGAAGTACACTTCGCAAGAAACGGTAGGAACTCGCTGTCGTCGTGAAAAACCGTTATATGTTTGTATATCACCTGTCCGCCTGTTAGTCGTCAGTGAAGACGGGGGTCGCACTCCACAAGTATGTGCGCGAGTGTGTCCCTGTTTCGATGGTTTGCTCGTGTTCCTGCCGTTTCTTGACAACGAGGCCCGGACCAACCTCACGCGCACATGTCAGCACCTCGCGTAAATAGGCGGAAAAACATCAGTTTTGTATACAGAAAAACGTAGGAGTGAGTGAGGGTGCGTCTGTGTGTGTGGCTGTGTGGGCGTGCATGAGGATCTGCCTCTGTCTTTCTCTCTGTCTCTGTTTCTTTCCATAGATGGTAACTCGTGGGGAGATGGCCGCAAAAGAGTGCTCTTCCCCAGGTATTCACAACGAGTGTCGCAACGAGAAAAAAAGTTTGCCACCTTTCCTCGCGCATCGCTTTGTATTACTAACGCTGCCGCAGAGTCAGTCTGCTTCTGTGAAAATATTTTTTTGCGCTCCACGAGTGAACGCGCACAGAGAGCCAACTCCCGCGTGCGCGAAGCCGCCGTGGGGCTAATTTTGGCGCGAACGTGAAGGGCGGCTATGAGGGAAAACAGACCTCCGGCCTTCTTGCCTTTTCACATACTCGTAAAGAAATTCGCGCTTCAGCCATAAGGGCGCATTGCACATATATGTATATATATAAGTATTTCATATTTACGCATATGCGAAATAGTATAATTATGAAACATTCAACTCTGGGGGCACTCCCTACACATAAAAAGACACAATATATGTGTATACATATATATGTATATGTGTACGTGTCTATATAAGTGTGTTCGTATATGTGTATATACGTAATTGTGGAACTACATAACTGAGAGTTTCCACGTATTTGCGTGGAGAAATACCAGGAGGAGTGATCCCAGCCCTGGTTCCGTCCACAGGCAGTTATACGTAGATGGACACGGCTGTAAAGTCTTGCCTGCCTACCGACAGTATCTACATACATGTGTGTACACCTGTGTATACGTATATATTTATATGTGTACGTGTGTGTATACTTCCGTGGTCATTCTGCACAGGCAGCTGCACGGAAGTCGACAAGGATGTGGATTCTTGCATGCCTACTACGAATATCTACTTCCGTGTGCATACACATATATGTGTGCGACTTCCCATAGCTCTGTCTGTAGACCATTACGTAGAAGTCATACTCATTCCTGTACTTTTCGAATTTGGACGTTTCCACAGGGCAACGGCACCGCCCGGCCATTCGCCCCCGGGTGTACGTACACCTCACGTCTGACCCCGGGAGTGTAGGTACACCTCCTCCCCGCGTCTTTTCTGTCTCCGTACGTGTGTACATGTCTGAGTTGTGGGCCCACGTACACCTCGCGTTGCCTACTGGTTGCCAGGTGTACAGACACCACAGGAAGTCTTGAGGCGCGCGCACACACAACCCGTCGCCAAGACGCATACGCACAAGTCAATGTTTTAAGGAGCCCTCTCGTCCCACTTCTGCACGCGTCAGCGACAGCAGTTTTCCCTGTTCATATCTGTACATCGCGCTGTTTGCCTCTTTCCGCCGCAACACGTAGAGCGCGCGGTGCTCGTCTGGTTTTCTGCGTCTGTCTGCTTCACAGGCTGTATGTACACCTCGTCACGGTAAGAAACAGAGCGTGCAAGTGTGTGTGCGGAAGGTATATTTGTTTTCCCCTCTGTCTGTCTTTGTCTCGCACTTCGCCTGTTCCGCCGCACGTTGAAGACCTGGTGTTCCCTTTCCTCTGCCCGCGCCGCGGTGTGCGTACACCGCAAAAGCGGACTCTTCGCGTGTACGTACACTCCACCGTCTGCACCTGCCGTGTTTCCCCAGCTCTGCGCATCGCCGATCAACGGCTGGTTCAGTCGACCTGCTCGCGGCAGCAGGTGTAGAACAACAAAGTTTTAGGAATATACACACACGTATCTGCACACCTCTATGTGTGTCTGTGCACGCGTGCCCTGTCGTGGCCCCGGTGTACGTACACCGCGATTCCTCGCGCCCCGCGACGACTGTATCCCCTCCTGATTACAGTCTGTCTCTCAGCAGCACACTCATTTTGGCGTGCATCTATTCACCATACACATGTACGTAAATCTATATTTATGTACGTATACATATATATATATATATGTATATCTCTGCGTGTGTGTGATCATACGCGAGCCTTAAAAGTCTTTGCCGGGCTGGATCCCTTTCCCGTATAAATATACGTATGAGTACACGTACACATGTCTGCGTGTTGGAGTGTATATATGCGTGCCTGTAGAAGAATTTTTCCTCGCGTGCTCTCTCCACCATACAGATATAAATAAATTTCTACTTATACATTTATATGTATGTCTGCATCTGTAAATACATGCGTAGCTGAAGGAGACTTTTCTCCCTGTCAGTGCATCTGCCACCGCGAGGCCACGCACAAAAACGCGGTCTGATTGCGAGACGCGAGGCAGGCGCTGTGAAGTGGACGTCCACTTCGAAAGCTCTGCTTCCCTCGATAGTGCTGCAAGGCCATCCCCTCTGTATCTTCAGTAGGGAGTTTACTCGTCTAGGCGTGTTTTTTTACATACATACGTATGTACGTATGTATAGGAGTGGACTTACATATACATATATATATGTATATGTGTATTGATATATGTATCTCTATGTTGGCTATTATGGCAGCGTGCCTGTGTGTGTGGACGTGTGTTCCTGTAGATATATTTATAGGTCTACATTTGTTTATCTGAGTACTAGTGGATGGACATACACTTCTCACAAGTCTTTATATACCTCTGTCTGTGTCTTTTCGTGAAGTGGTAGTGGATGTCTGCCCGTGGGCAGCCGTGGGTGAATACCCGGGAAAGGGAGGCGCCGCAGGTTCCCTCGTCGCGCGGTGCCCCGTGTGCATGTCTTTCTGTGAAAGAAGAGACATTTCATGTTTGTCTTTTTCCACGACTCTTTTCTTCTTCGGAAGTCCTGCAAATTCGGCCTCTCACCTGTCCCCTTTCGTTTGGCCTTGCTCTGCCACAGAGAGCTTTCTTCTTCGTCTTTTTCGTCTTTTCCTCACTTTTCATGTTGTTCCTCTTCTCCCCAGCCCGTTCAGGAGGCGTAGCCGCCCCCTCTGCTGCCCCGCTGCAGGTGGCAACGTCGCTTTTTCTTCTCGTTCGTCTCCTTTGTCTTCCTTTTCCTTCCGTCCCTCGTCAAGGTTTTGTTTGAGAAATACTTCTTCTCTGCACTTCCCTGCTCGCCGTCTCTATATACGTAGACGTGTGTGTACAGGTGTATAGAGATCTATGACCAGGACAGGATCAACATGTTGGTCTACATATAAATCACTTCCTCATTCTCTCGCTAAACATAGATATATATTATTATTACTGTCCACAAATACAGGACAGTATTTGTGCACCTCTCTCTATATGTATATATGTATGTACATATATATGTCTGCCTCCCCCCGTCGACATATATGTGTGTGCGTATGTGCATGCGTTCCACGTTTGTATATCATTTAACTCTCCTTTGTCCGCATATATCTTCGTTTGGAGAAACACCGAAAAGTTTCTCTTGTCACAGTGGCGGTCTCGCTGACAACTGCGCGACACTTTTCCTCTACTTCTTCGTTTTTCGAGAGAGAGGAGGAATTTCCGCGGGGACGTTTCTTTCGACGCCGCTTTTTGCTGCGGCTCCGTTATTATTCCTGTACGACGAGACTCCTGCTGCTCTGCTGCTTTTGCTGCTCCTCCTGCACCTATTTTCGTCTTCCCCTGTCCCTCTCCCCTCCTTCTTCGTCTCCTCTGTCCAGTCGTCCTTCGTCTGCGTCTTCGTCTTCTCCTTCTTTTTGTCTTCCTTTTCGTCTCCTACACCTTCTTCTTCTTGCCTCTGCTGTTGCTTTCTGCGTTGTGGGTTCTCCTCCCCCTCCGCGACTTTTGTAGACGAGTGCCTCTCTTCTTTTCTCTTTCATTTGCTCCTCCGTCCACTCCCCTTCCATCCCCTGCACCACCTGTTTTTTTCCTCGTCCTTTTCCTCTGGGAAGAACTGGTTGATTTGCTTCCCCCGTCTCCTCGTCTTCCTCCTCTTCCTCGTGTCTCCTGCTGTTTTTGTGTCTCCCCTGTTGCTCCGGTGTCTGGTCTCTTTTCTCCCCCTCCCTCTTCCACTGTATCTTCTTCTGTGTCTCTTCTTGGGAAGTCCATCCCTTTTCCCTCCGCTTTCTTCTTCTTCTTGGTTTTCTCCTCTTCACCTTCTCCTCTTCTCTCGCCTTCGTCTTCTCTTCCCCGCCCTTTTCCCCCCTGTTCGCCCTTCGTCTTTGCATTCCCCTTTTCCCCCCTGCTTCCCGTCCATTTTCTTCTTCTTCTTCGTGTTCCTCTCTCCCGCCTCACCCCGTTTTCCTCTTCTGTGCTTCTCCTCCCTGCCCCTTCCTTCTCCCCCGCTGCGCCCTCTCCTCGTATTTTTTCTCTTCTCGTCTCCTTTGCCTTCCCCTGCGCTTCCCGCTTCCCCTTCGTGTGCCTCTGCGTCCCCGTCTTCTCCTCTTTTCCACTTCGGCGGAAGGTCGCGTTTTTGTTGGAGACACACAGGGAGACAGAGACAGCAACACGATGCCGGTCTCCAGAGGGAGACGCGCATCATGCGTGGGGGGTGACCAGCAGGGCATCTGCACGGTGGTGTTGCTGTCTCTCAGCCGAAAGCCGATAATGAACTTACACAAAGTTCCTCTGCAGGCCACCATTCTCAAAATTAAGGAAAAAATTTCCGAGCGTCTTAAAGACGTCGGAAGGTCCTTGCCTGCGGACACCATGTACGTCTCCTCTCGTCTTCGCAGTCTCTTCGTTTTTCTTTCATACAACTCGCTCCTTTTTTTTCTACGTCCCCTCATCCTCCTCCCTTTCTGTTCTTTCTCTGTGTCTCCATCAATTTCTCTTTTTCGCGGTTTCTCGGGGACCTCTTGACTTTGTTCTTGGCGCTTTCACGTGCTTCTCCTCCGTCCGTTTCTCCTACTTCCGTCCCCTACCTTTATTCTTCTTATTCTTCTCCCCTTCGTCCTCTTGGAGCAACTTCTCATGTTGGCTAGGGAAATTCTTGGCCACGTTCTAGACATACGCGGTCAGCGATGGCTCTTCTGGCTTCCACATGCCGTGTGTGGGGTGGTAGCTCTCCCTGTCTCCGCAAAAATGTGGAGAGCTCTCTTCTCTTACACACCGCGCGCATGCCACCGCTCTGCATCTGCTGGCGTGCGTGTCTACTTGCCTGGTGTCTATCTTGCTGTCTCTTACAGAGGAATCTGTAGACAGACGTCCAGAGGGAATTCTCTCGACAATAGTGTGGGCAACGCGCATCTGTCTTTTGCCACGCGCGTAGCATGAGTCTGTCACACGTCAAACTACATGCTACGGGACCTTCACATATATGCATGTGCGTGCACAAAAATCCGGTGTATGTACACCCGAACACACGTCGACATCTGCGAACATAAGTGCAGAAGTCCCTTCACATATATATGCGGAGACAGGCGTGGACGAAAATATGGTGTACATACACCCGAACACATGTGAAGATATTCAAGTGAAGATCGCTTACATCCACGCATAGTCGTTTCTTCTGCTGGTGACTCTCTTTCTACACCCACGTCTATTTGTGGGAGGAATTTATGTCTCTCTTCTTGCTGACTGCGAGAAATATCCTTATGTGTGCGTGTGCGGTCACCTCTGATATGGATATCTGCATGCGCGTCGCCCACGGCTTGTGCAGCTACGTAGCGCTCCTACGTGAGAAGCCATTCCTCACTTTCAGACGGTGCACTATTTAATTTAACTCTTTAACTATATATATGTCTATGCGTACCTGTCGCCTGCTGTAGTTTTCCACCTGTAAATATGTATGTATGTACATATATGTATATATGTATATATCTATATGTATATATATGTATATATATATATATATATGGCTCTCTACGGTCCTGTATGTGTAGCTGTGTACGCAACTGTACATGTACCGCTACGCAGGGCCGTGTATAGAGTCGTGTATGTGTAGATGTATGTGGAGCTGTCTGTACGTATCTCTATGTAGCTGTTAACTATATGTGTATGTACGTAGCTCTATACAGAGAGAGCTGTATATACATATGTATATATCCAGAGCCGCGTATAGAGCTGTCTACATATATATGTATATAGCTATTTTTCCAGCTTTTATGTAGGTTTATAGGGCTCCCTGTATGTGTGTGTGTATATGTAGCTTGTGGAGGATGGTATATAAAACTGCGCGTAGGGGGACTGTATGCATATCTGAGTGTGGAGGCCTGTATATATGCGTCTCTCTCTGGCTATCTTATTGAATCTCTCTGAATCACTATTCTCACATATATATATATATATATGCATATATATAAGTATACTAATAAATACATCTATATATGTAAGTATACCTGCACAATATATATATATGTATATATATATATATATGATGAAGATGTTCGTGTGCATGTGTGTGGGACACTCGTAGATGTGACCCCGTCTTTTGGGTATTTATGTACACTGCATTTTGGAAAAAAAGGTATTTTCTTCAGAATTTTGTGTTCGCGCGGCGGCAGCAGGATGATCAGTTTCTCGGGCAGCAGTCTGACTAAATCAAGTCCGTGAATATCTTTCCTACACCGGCTCCTATACATACACTCCTTACACTCGTATATATATATATATATATAGACACATACCCACTAGTTATTCTCTGGTTTTTTTTTGCGACGTACTTCTCTAGTACCTCTCTGTTTGTGTGTGTGTGTATGTGTGTGTAAGCATGTGCGTTTGTCTATCTTTGTATACCTGTCTGTATCTATCTGTCACTGTCTTTCTGCATATCCATATATATATATATATATGTCTGTGTCTGTGTATATATGTATGTATATAAGTAAGGATGTATGTATATATGTCCCTTCTAATTGTATTTATATATGTGTGTATATGCCCGGCTTAATGCGTGCGTAGTATACATATATATATATATATATGTATGTGCCTCTGTGTATATGTTTCGTCTATATATATATATATATATGTCTGTCTCTGTGTGTATCTTTTCGCTATATATATATGTATATATGTGTGTGTATATTGATTTGTAACTTAGGGAGGCGGTATCCATTGTAGGAGGGAGAAATATTCCCTCACACATGCGGTAAAGAGATGGTCACTTGTGGTTTCTCTCTCCTACATATATACATATATATGGATAGATAGGCAGACACGTAGACTTATGTATTGCTAGGCAGATTGATACCAAGGTAAATAGCTAGATACACCTACAGGTAGATAGGTGGATACAGATGTCAGTAGCTGCACAAACAGACCTGTCGCTATATATATATATATATGTATATGGATACAGGTAGACACAGAGAAAAATACGTATAGGTAGGAAGATATATATATATATATATATAGGTAGAGAAGTACCTCAACATAAATAGAAGTTGATACATCTATAGATACACACGTATTAAGTGTGTATATATGTATATATATATAACAGGCGTAGTTCACTGAGTAGAATAATATCGCCGCGAAGGAGAGAGCTCGAGAGGTAGCAACCGAGGCAGATATTTGTTCCGCCGCCGCTCCTGCTGCTGTTAGTTTTTTACTCGACAGCTGCTGCTGCTACAGCGGCTTGTACAGGCACTTGCGGTCGCCGACATATTGTTGTCCCTGTGCAGGCGAGTGTTTGCTTTCCCTTCTGGTGCAGCGGTTGCTGTTTCTGGTGTGGAGAAAGTGCTGCTGCTGCTGCGTCTCTGCTGTTTTCGCTGTGTTACTGCTGTTGCTGCTGTCCGTGCTGCTAGCCCTCTCCCGCTGCCGTTGCGGCCGTTGGCGCTGCTGTTGCTGTTGCTGTTGTTGCTGCTCCCTCACCTGTCGTTGCTCCTGCTCTCCCTCCTGTGACACTGCCGATGCTGCTGCTCTACCTCCCGTCGCTTCTCGCTGCTCCGCAGCTGCCGTTGCTGCTACTCTGCAGCTGCTGCTGTTGGTCTTGCTGCTGTGGTGTTCGACGGCTGTTCCTGCTCTCCCTGCAATAGCTGCTGCTGTTGGTGCTCCACAACTGCAGTCGCTGCTACTATCCCTGAGGTTGCTCGCGCTGTTGCTGGTGTACGGCTGCTGCTGTTGCTGCTCTACAGCTGCAGTTGCTGCTGTAGAACTGCAGTTGCTGTACTCTCCCCGCAGTTGCTGTTGCTGCTGGAGCTGCTGCAGAACTGCAGTTGCTGCTGGTCCTGCTCATGCTGTGGGGTTGCTATGTCCTTTTGTAGCATTCTCTACGAAGGAGAGACCAGGGACCCGAAGAAGGAATTAGAGGACCCCAAGGAACTTTGCTTCTACAATTTTCTTGGACTTTCTCGTTTTAGCGTGACCATCGTCAGGCGCACCCGCGTTGACCTTATCATTTGTCTGCTGAAGAGTCAGTTTCTCTTTCATCCTTTCTTCTTCTCTCTTTCGGGTTTTGCTTTCTCCCCCCATCTCTTTCTCTTTTACCATCTCCTTTCCGTGTATCCTTTCTCTGTCGCTTTCTCCTTATCTTTGTCCTTCTTCGCCTATTTCTCTTCCGCTCCTTTTGCTCCCCTATCTTTGTCTTCGTCCTTCTTTGCGTCTTTTCGTCCTGCTGTTCCTCCGGCTCTTGCTGCTGGCTTCCGCTGCTGCTGCTGCTGTGGGGAACGAGGAGGAGGCGTGCTGCTGCGGCTGTTCGGAGTGTGGCTGCTGTGTTGGTGCTGCTCGGAGCGTCGTTGCTGTTGCTGCTACTTGAGAAGCTTCAGCTGCTGCCGCTGTAGGAGAGACGAGGGGGGGTGCTACTGCCGTTGCTCCGGGTGCCGGCTCCTCTGCTCCTCGTTTTTGCTGCTGTCTGCTTCATGCTTTTGCTGCCGGCCTCATTGCTGCTGCCGCGTGGGTTGCTCCTGCGGCAGCCGTCACCCCTGCTGTTCCCGTTGTAGTGCTGCTGCTGTTGCTCTTGCTACTCGAGCCGCTACTGCTACTGTTGCTGCTGCCGTCCCTCCTGCTGCTACTGCTGCTGTTCCTCGTGCTGCTTCTGCAGTTGCTGTTCCTCGAGCTGCTGCTGTTGCTGTTGCTGCTGGCGTTGGTGGTGCTGCTGTCCCTAGTGGTGCTACTTTTGTCATTGCTGCTGCTGTCCGTCGTGCTGTAGCTGCTGTTGCTGTTGCTGCTGCTGCTGTGGCTGCTGCAGGAGAGAAGAAGTGTCTGTGTTTGACGACGCAGAAGCCGCAGCGCGAGGAGTTCTCAGTCACCGTGCCCTTCGCTTTTACTGCGTCACAGCTTGAGGTCCGTTTTTTCTCTGTTTTCTCCTGGTCTGTGTCTTGCTGGCCTCAACGTGCAATACGCGCGTCGAGCTCTTCTTTACATACGTTTCTTCCATCTCAACTTCTTTATCTCTGTGTATCTCTCTACCTTATATATGTCTATTTAGATATACACACATATATCTCTGTATACATATATATGTGCATATATATATTCGTTCTCTCTGTCTCTACCTGTATCTACCTATATATGTCCGTTTACAACATGTGTATGTCTGTCTCTATATTTGTACGTGTATTACATATATAGGTATAGACCCCTCTCTATGGGGCTACATACGTATATAGGTGTGTATCGTCGCTATCTCTCCTCATATACACATATATATATATATATTATACAGTTGTATGTCTTGCCCTCTCTTTCTTTCTGGATATATACATATATATGGGTCTGTACGCTCTGTATCTCTCTCTCTACATATATATATGTATACTGCGCGTATATGCATATATATTATGTGTATAAGGATGTAGGTTGTGTCTGTTCAGAAACTCGCGGTGCCTCCCTCTCTTCTTGTGGCACTTACTGCTGCTTTGCTGCTGCTGCTTTGCTGTTGCGGCTTCGCTGCTGCTGACTCGTCAACAGTTTCGCCCGGAGCTCTTTTCTCTTTTCCTGTGGCTGCTGCTACGAGTGCTGGGTCATGCGCGACGCAGAGATAGCATCACTATATTTTATATGTATATACCGTGTAGGTATACATACTCTAGATATATGTAACGTAGAGATATATAACATCTAGATATATGTAACAAATAGATATACGTTATACAGATAACATGTAGGCAAATACTTATATATAGAGAGAGGGAGAGTACAAAAGTGAGAGGGGAAGACAGACAGTAAAAATGCCAAGTCTGTCTCTCTCTGCGTTTCCCGGCGTGAAGTGGTGTGCTGACGCTGCGTCTCTCTTCTTCGTTTTCGTCGTAGCACCTGCTACTGCATCTGCTGCGTCTGCGTCTGCTGCCGGTGCTGCATCTGACCTGCTGCTGCTGCATCTGATGCATTTGCTGCTGCTGCATGTGCAGCATTTGCTGCTGCGTCTGCTGCATTTGCTGCTGCATTTGCTGCTGCGTCTGCTCCATCTGCTGCTGGTGCTGCTTCTGCTGCATCTGCTGCTGCATCCGCTGCTGCATCCGCTGCATTTGCTGCTGCGTCTGCTGCATCTGCTGCTGCTGCTGCGTCTGCTGCATCTGCTGCTGCTGCTGCGTCTGCTGCATCTGCTGCTGCTGCTGCGTCTGCTGCATCTGCTGCTGCTGCTGCGTCTGCTGCATCTGCTGCTGCTGCTGCGTCTGCTGCATCTGCTGCTGTTGCCTGCGCCTGCATTTGGTATGGTGGTGCAGCACTACATTGCAGAATGTTTGAACTGCGGGGTGGATCGCAGCACTGTGGTTCTCTTCTGGGACAGCACTTTTCAGGTGGGTTGTTGTCGATCCTTCTCACCTGTCTTGGTACTACTCTCCTCCTCTTTCTGCATAATTTCTTCGTATTTATTTTCTCTCTGTGTATACATGCGATTCTTCGTACGCTTCAGTCTTCTCCTTCTTCTGGCCGTCTCTTCTTCTTTTGTTTCTTTTTGTCTTTTCTTCTGTCTTTCTGGCTCTCTCACCCTGACGTTCTCAAATGCTCACCCCCTCCCTCCATCACTTCATGCACTCCTCTGTTTGTATGCGTCTACTCTCGGTTGCTTCTGCACTTCTTTTATTATTCTCTCCGTCTTCCTCTCCTTGTCGCGCCTTCTCAATCTTCCTCTATCTTCTTTTCTCGCCCTCTCTTCCCTTCTCTATATGTCTCTTTTCATATCTACCCGTGATGATCCATGCCTCTGGTCAGTATCTATAGAATATATACATATATGTATATATATATATATGTCTCTCAGTTTATACATACATGTGTATATGTATACGTATAGGTATCTACACACGTACGTGTATATACACATATGTATACACGTATGTGTATGTATGTATGTATGTGTGTATGTATATGTACCCACATACATGTGTATACATATAAACACATATATATATATATGTATATGTATATGTGTGTATGTTTGTCCTGGCGTGTGTATATAGGTGTGTGTATACGTGTAGGGAGAGAAAATTTGTTGTGACTGATTTTTTCTCTCGGCGTCACAGCAGGAAGCCTCTTCTGTCACTTCTCATGAATGTAAATACAGATGGATGTATATTCCACGTTGTAGATGAAACGCATGCATGAGTCCCGTGACGCCGAGACTTGCAGAAATATCTGGATTTTCTATTAGCCTCCTGCAGGAGTATTCTCCTCTGCAGCAGTCTTTTTTTTCTCTTGCGCATGCACCGGCGAGAAAGACCGACCCATCGTTTCTCTTTCGAACTATATACAACTGCAGCACGAGACGACACACCGCACCTGACTGCCGTTGAAATATTTCCTTTTCTTCTCTATCGTTGTCTCTTTCTCTTCTTGCTCTTCTTCCACTTCTCCGTTTTCTGCTTTTTAATCTCTCTTCTCCTCGTCTCGCACTTCTTTTCCTTTCCCTTTTCTCTCATCTTCCCGTCTGTCTTTGTCTTCCTCTTTTTCTTCTGGTTTCAGTCCCCCCTCTTCT
Organism: Sarcocystis neurona; assembly: GCA_000727475.1. Taxonomy (NCBI): domain Eukaryota; phylum Apicomplexa; class Conoidasida; order Eucoccidiorida; family Sarcocystidae; genus Sarcocystis; species Sarcocystis neurona. The sequence goes on along the minus strand of KL647291.1, from coordinate 3,372,251 downwards.
CCCTTCTCATCTTCGTCTTCTTCTTCTTGATCTTCTCTGTCTTCTCCTCTGTCTTCTTTTTTCTCTCTTTTCTTCTCTCCGTCCTCTTCTTGTTTAAGGCCTCACACTGGGACTGTCGCTCCCCTCGCTCCCGCTCTGTACCCGCACAAAACTCGCACGCGGAGAACTTCTCCTTCTCCTTCTTGCCGTCCTCCTTCTTCTCTCGTCTCCTCGTTCGTGTCTGCAGCTGCTGCTGCTGCGGGCGACGTGGGCTGCTGCTGCTGCAGTTGCTGCTGCAGGCGACGTGGGTTGCTGCTGCTGCAGCTGCTGCTGCTGTCGGTGCAGGATGCGTTTCCAAGAGAAGCGACGCTACGGCAGCTCGGCGTGCAGAGAAATACGACGTTGTATGCGAGCATGCCTGCTGGTTTTTCACACGACCGCCTTAAAATTATTGAGCTGCCAGTGCGGAAGGCAGAGACTGCAGGAGCAGGTGGTGCCGCCGTTGGCGGAGCAGCAGCAGAAGCCGGGGGAGCAGCAGCCGCAGCAGCAGAAAGGGGGGCGGCTGCAGCAGCTGCAGCAGCACCAGAGGATCTCGCCCTCACCGACGCTGTTGAAACAACGGGCATCGCGAAAAGTCCGCAGCAACTTGCCTTCGAGCAGCGCGCCGGCAAAGTACGAACGTCCCCACATGAGCAAAAAGCAGCAGCAGCAGGGGCAGCAGCGGAGAAGAGAAAAACAGCAGCAGCAGGCGCGCGCGGCTGGACCAGCAGCCGCACGACAACACGAAGAAAAAGCGGAGAAAATACAGCATCGCAGTAACACGCGGGGACCCGAGAACAAGTGAAGCAGTAGTGGCAAGACGACCAGAACAAGAAGACAAGCGACCGCGCAACAGCAGAACGGTTCCGAAAAAGCAGCAGCACCGCGACGAGTAGCAAAGAAGAAGCAGCGGAAGCGACAGTTAATTAGCAGCAGCAGCAGCACGAGAAGAAGAAGCTGCAGCAGCGGCACTAGAGAAAACGGCAGCAGCGGCACGATAAAAAAAAGCACCAGCAGCGGCACGAGGAAAACAAGCTGCAGTAGCGACACTGGAGAAAACAGCAGCAGCGGCAGCGCGACGACTAGAAGGGGCAGCAGCACGTCCCCGAGAGGAAAAGCAGCAGCACGTGCGGGGTGGCTGGCAGCAGCAGAAGCAGCAGCAGCAGCAACGCTCTGACTCGAAAAATAGAAGTAGAGAAACAGGAACAGCAGGCACGTCGCACTCTCTCGCGACGGTCACACGTGCGCATGCGCATTTCCTCTTTTTTGTTGCCGGGTCTCAACGGGGATCTGCTATTTCTTTCTTTGTTTGGATGTGGGGGGGCGAGTGTGTGACTGCCTGTGTCTCCAAGAGACCCGGCGAGTAGAAACACACTCAGAGGGAGACACAGGGAACCCGAGGACAACAGAGTGAGACACAGGGGAAGGGAGAGTGAGATAGGGGGGGAGACGGAGAGAGGAGAGGGCAGAAGACCTCCGTATCATCTGCGAGTATTCGCTGGATTAAGTACGTGTGTGTCTCTGTATATGTGTGTATGTACGTGTGGGGGTTATACGAGCAGTGCGATTTCAGAGAGACAGCAGTCCCAGGAGATGGAGACACATAAAGACGGGAGGGAGGGGGGAGGAGAGCAGAGAGAGAGACAGGGAGACATGTGTGAGGAAAGGCGTTTTGCTGTTTCGCATGTGTGTGCAGGATGGACAGATGACTGGCGAGAAAGCGGGGGACTACGCGAGGACGATGGTGAGGGCGGTGCCCGTCTCACTCGCGTGCAGCAGCAGCAGCAGCACGGCAGGACAGGGAGGCGCCGACCGCGCAGGAGCGACAGCTGAGTACCAGCAGCAGTCTCAGCGGAAGCAGAGAAGCGAAAGAAGCAACAGCAGCAGCTGAGAAGTAGAGGCAGCTTCTTTTTGCGAATGTTCAAAACCCGAGTCTCTTCTGCGTCGCCTTCACTACTCTATATCTACATCGTATCATGCTCACATAACCCCTCCTGTCTCGTCTCTTCTCGCATACGTGCACACATACATAAATATGTATGTTTGTGTGTACACAAATGTACGCATAAATACACATTTGTATCTGCAGACGTGCCTACAGTAAATATGTATATATATATATATGTATTGCAAATACGTACAAATATATATATATATATATGTATATATATGTATGCTTAGACGCATATAGGCACATGTGTGTATATGTGTGTATATGTTGGTGTGGATGTGTGTACGCAGGGGTACTCGCCGTCGAAGAAGGAGATCGAAGCATTGCCGGCCGAAGTTGATTTCAAGCGCTTCCAGGCATTTTTGAATATTGCCATGCACCCGGAAGATAGCGACGGCAGAAGCATGAAGAACTTTTTTTCTTCCTTTGATACGCAGGTAAAGAGTGACGCTATTGCAGCAGCAGCTTCTCACACCTGGGTGCCTCCTGCGTCTCCGCAAATATCCACCAGGAGAGGAGTTTGCACTAAGTGAATAATACGTAGGCCTCCATACCTTCCCCTCTCTCTGTGTCGATCATGTACGCACGTTCGAGGGAGATATACACAGAAACCGTCCCCCCGTGAATGGGATGCGTGCGGAGGAACAGACAGGGAGGTACGGGGAGAGGGGGAGACGGAGACAAAGAAACACAGAGAGAGACACGGAGACGGAGAGAAGATAGACGGCGGGATTTTCGGGTGCACGTGTCTTCAGCTGGAAACGCATTATCGTAGGAGCAAGAGAAACACAGAGAGAAACAGACAGAGGGAACAGAGGCAGAAACGACCCAGTTTCGGCCTGGGTTTCCTTCACTTCGTACAGACATATCAGAGCAGGACAGAAGAAACACAGAGATACACAAAGAGGGGTCGACTTTTGCATGTGTGAATCGGCTGCATATTCAATGCCTGTATTGAATATTATATACATATATATAAGTCTATCCTATATGTATATATATATGGATAGATAGATAGATAATGTCTATACGAAATGTCTATATATAAATATACACATATGGAATGTCTATTATATGTGTATGTGTAATGTCTATTATGTATGTAGTGTCTTTTTTACAGACGTGTATGTATGAGTAGTGTTCATATTGGATGTATGATGTCTACATTAAATATGTGTGTTCGTGTACATACGTACATGTACATAATGAGTAGACTGAGTGTGTATATATATATATATATTTATCTATAGACGTATATATATGTATATGTATATGTGCCCGTGTGAAGATCCTCCACTGCACGGGGGGTTGTTGTGTACTACTGCATTTCCATCTTTTCTCGAGAGCTCCATTCTCACGCAGCTTTTGACTAAACAGCAATTCATGTGACTTTGCTTCTTTTTCTCTGCCGAGCAACACGGAAAATGCACATACACCACCGCTGAGGTATGTACACACGTGAGGAGGACTGAGCTGTACATACACCAGGGCTGTTGTTGTGGTTCGACACCGCGGTTCTTCCTGGCCGAGGTGCATATACACTAGAACCGCTGTTGTGGATTGGCTTTGCGGTGTAAATACACCAGGGCTGTTGTTGTGGTTTGGCGTTGCGGCTCCCTCTCGCCGAGGTGTACGTACGCCAGGGCTACTGTTGTGGATTGGCTTTGCGGTGTAAATACACCAGGGCTGTTGTTGTGGTTTGGCGCCGCGGCTTCCTCTGGTGGTGTACCTACACCAGCGCAATTGTTGGGGTTTGGCTTTGCGGTGTAAATACACCAGGGCTGTTGTTGTGGTTTGGCGCCGCGGCTTCCTCTGGTGGTGTACCTACACCAGGGCAATTGTTGGGGTTTGGCTTTGCGGTTTTCTCTCGTAGCCGAACAAAACGAAGAGCAGCAACAACACAAGGCCTGCAAGCAGCTGCAGAGAGCGACCGAGACACACTGACAGCGAGAAGGAGAGTGAGATAGGAAGAGAGAGAAGCTGAAAACGAAGAGGGAGATGAGAAGGAAAGAGACAGAAGAAGGCGAAATCAAGAGAAAATTGGGCAAGAGATGGAGAAGGGAAGAGGAATAGGAAGAAGAGGAAGATCAAAAAGAAGATGAAAAAGATGACGAGGAAGAGCAGGAAGAGTAAGAAGAAGAGGGAGAAGAGGATGACGAAGAAGAGCACGAAGGAGAAGTATAGAAAGAAGAATAGGAAGAAGAAGAAGAAGGATAGAAGAAAAGATGAGAAAGAAGAAGAAGAGGCAGACAAAGAAGGTGAAAAGACAAGATACAAAATGCCGACTTTTGGTGGGACGCGAGAGAACAGATGAGAAGACAGATGCTTCCGAAGGAAATATATGTGTGTGTGTGGAACAACGTTAGAAGAGAATTTTTAGAGTCTCTCGATGAATGCAAGGCGATTCGACTGCTTGGGGTTTTTAAACGGCAGAAGAGAGATATAGAGAAAGAAAAAAAGCCGAAAGTTCGTTGCGTCTGTCTGCCAAGGGGACTTGTCACTAATGCGCAAAGAGGAAGCGAGACAGACAGAGAAAGACGGGAAAAAAAGTGAGGGAGGAGGTGGACGCATGCATGTATCTACTTGCCTTCACATCCCTATACATATATGTACATACGTGTACATGTTTCTTTGTATGTAGAACCATTTATATATATATATATATATATGTATACACCTGTTGACCGGTCGGTCTACGTCTCTCTGTGTGCCTCTCTCCCTCTGTCTCTCTCTATATACATATATATATGTGCATGTATATCTATCTGTCTCTCTCTATAAATATACATAAACATACCATATTATATATATTTATATGTATATCTATAATTATGTACGTACAAACCTATTGATCGGTCGTCCCATTTATCTCAGTCATCCTCTGTATAGGTGTATATATATATATACATACGTGTGTATGTACATGTGTATCTGTATATATATATACATATATATATATATATATATGCATATGTGCATGTACACCTACGTATGTACATGCGTTTGCATATATGTGTATATACCTGTTGTTCGACCGCTCTCTCGTTTTCGTCTTTCTCTCTCTCTCTCTACGAAATGCGTACCTATATATATATATATGTCTCTCTCCCTATATATATATTCCGATGTATGTATACATCTTCGTACGCATTGGTCGATCCCCCTATGTCTTTCTTTGCGTGTATATGCACATATATGTGTATGTGTGTGCTCACGTATAAATTTTAGAAGCGAGTAGGAAAGGAAGGACGTAGGATTTTTTTACGATTATCGAGGCGAAAAAGTAGAGAGAAGAAAAGCAGCGATGGTTGGGCGGGGAAGCAGCTGTAAAGTATGCCGGTGTCGAGTGAATGAAGTTTTCCGCTTCTCTTCATATTTCTCAGGTGACAGGAGATTTGACAAGGAAACAAGTTCACAATGTTCTGCAGATGTGGGGGGATGAGCCTCTCTCTCCCCAAGAAGCAGATGAGTTCTGCAAGTAAGAATTCAAACACGTGCCTGCACCTAATTGTATACTTATTAAATTGAGTAAAATAAATATATATACGTATGTGATTTGGTAGACCCATCATTATGTGTATACGCATAAAAGACCTCATATGTATACATATATATATATATTCATTCTATATAGGGATACATATATACATATGCGTGTCTGTAGATACGATGCGGAGAGAGACAGGTAGACTTTTCCCAATAAAGGAAATATTACCTGTGTGTACACATGTCTATATATTCACATATATATATGAGAGAATATATATATATATATATATTCTCTCAATATAGGCATACATAGCTATATTCTCAATATAGACATATATATATATATATATATAGAGAGAGAGAGAGAGAGAGAAAGATACGTATATATATAGATAGATAGGTAGATATAGATATAGGTATACGTAAGGTAAAGAGGGAGAGGGAGGGAGAAAAAAAAGTCTTGCCTCTGTGTACACGTAACTGTATATATATATATATATATGCATTTATTATAGACATATATGTATGTATATGTATAGATAAGATAAAGGGAAGGTATAGACAGTTTTACGAAGCAAAGAGATATCATGTGTATATACATATATTTATACGTACATACGTTTCGTCCACTATCTTATCTACACATACGCATATGTGTATAGACATACATACATATACACATACAAATATATATATATATATATATATATATACATACATATGTATATATTCAGTATAGGCGCGCATGTTTTTCTTTATTCGCAAAAAAAATGCTGCAATATATTAGATATTGGGCAGGTAGAAGATTTCCTCCAACTTCGCCTTCTGCATTTGCTGTCTCTCCTGCAAAGACACGTCCTTTTTTCCCACTTTTTCTGCATTTTCCTTCGCTTTTCTCGTTTCACCTGTCAGCTGGTTTCCTCTGCTGAGTCTTCCCTCCTTTGTCTTGCATCTCTGCCACTGGCTGTCTCTTCGACTTCCCTTCTCCTTCGTTTTCTTCACTGTCTCTCTCTTTTTAGGATCTGTTCCACAGCGGCCATTCTTTTGTTCTCCTCCCCTTCTCTTTCCTTTGCGTTGCCTGCGCCCGCAGGTTGCTCTTTTCCTCTGGCGAATCCACCATTCCTATCAAAGCCCTAGTGGACTTGTAGGTCTCTCTCTGTCTCCCAGCAGCAGCAGCAGAGCAGCAGCAGCAGAGCAGCAGCAGCAGAGCAGCAGCAGCAGAGCAGAAGCAGCAGCAGCAGAGCAGAAGCAGCAGCAGCAGAGCAGAAGCAGCAGAGCAGAGCAAAAGCAGCAGAGCAGAGCAAAAGCAGCAGAGCAGAGCAAAAGCAGCAGAGCAGAGCAAAAGCAGTAGAGCAGCAGCAGCAGGACAACGCAGCAGTAGCAGAACAGTGCAACAGGACGCCACGTCGAGAAGAAGAAGAAGCAGGCGCGGTGACGCGTGCAGACATGTGGGGTGTACGTACACGCAAGTGTGCGTCGTCCTTCGATATTCAGGTGTACATACACGTCGATGAGTGAATATACGCGCGGAATATAAGAGAGAGCAGAGGAAGCGACAACCTTGTCTATATTATGACATGCTGCTGTTCCGAGTTACCTGGCGGGAATATCTTCCCTAAGAACTCCGGTGCTCTGGCTTTCTCATCGCGCCCTTGCACACGTATGTCGAAGAACTGCAGAGACATACATGTATGTCTATATGTACATATATACACATATATATATTTATGTACGTATATGTGTGTGCATATATGTAAACATACGTGGAAGAGGAACGAACAGTAGCGGCGGCGTTTCTATGTCGACGTATGGCAGGCAGATTCACCAGACTACGATACAGAGGGTCTCTAAACGGATACGCAGTTCACTTTTGAAAGTGAAAAAGGATATCTATCTATTTATTATTCTATCTACCTACATACGTATGTGTATAAAGTGTGAGTATACTTCTGCGAAGATTATCTGCGTATGACTTTTTGAGCAAAACTTTAAGCCACCGCCGGTATGCTTACGGATGTACTTCTCTCTCTGTATATCTGTATGTATTCATTTGGATACATATGTATATGGTTATATGTAGATGTGGGCACATACATAGGTGCAGACACATAGATACTAAACAGTGGGACGAACAGCTACGTAGACAGGTAGATAGACGTATGTAGGTAGATAGATAATAGATTGATGGACAGGTTGTAGATATATATTGACAGACACAAGTAGATAAATTTTGATAGATTCAGACGCAGATATGTGTGGATAGACACAAGACAGATGGATAGATAATACATGTGGGCAACTAGGTGACTTGTAGATAGATAGGAGGTGGACAGGTAGATAGATAGCAGATGTATAAGTAGATACAGTGGGTAGATAGGTCTAGGTAGCTGCAGAGTCATACAGGTGCAGCTGACCCGTAAATAGATGTAGACAGATAGAAGTAGATAGACAGTTGACTTTTTATATGCAGAAAATTAAGTGGACACGCACGAAAGCAGGGGCACTCGTGTATATATCGGATAGAAATAAATACGTATACATATATATATATATGTGTAAAGAGATAAATAAATATATGTATATATATAGAAATAGGAGTATATATACATATATGCGTAGTAACACTGCGATGGCTACGTCTGCTTTGTGGAAGAACTTCCACACATACATTTCGTTCTCTGTGTATGACTTCTCAAAAATATCCGCAAGCCTTTTTACCCGAATGGTCACCTGCTACATACTTATTTCAAAATGTACATTGCTGTACACAGAGGAGTATGTATATATATATATATAAATTAGGAGCATATATATATATATAGCTATATGTGCATGTATATATACATATATATATATATATATGTATGAATGTCTTTGTATATACGTGTACATATATATATATATATATGTACGTCTGCGCGTTTATGCCTTTGTATGGATAGATGATATCCACATGTATACTCAGATGGATATACTTGGCGATTTTAAGTAATAAACACGCATACGCATATATGCGTATGGGTTCGTGTACACATGGATATATTTATATTTGTGGTACATGCACGTATATAGCTCTGCGGGGTGCTGAAACGTTGCATGCAAGAATATAGAGGAATCACATTTGAGAAGATGCTAAGTTGTTCTGATGTGACTTTTCTCTGGCATGCAGCGTACAGGAGGGCTCCGCGTAATTTCTTTTGACCACCTACAAAGACATACGAAAATTACGAAGAAATACACCACAGAGCACGACTAAAGGTGCACACATATATATATGTATATATATATATATGAAAATCTACTGCGTTAAATACAATATATATATATATATATATGTATGTACGAATGTACATTCACACGGGCACTACACGTTTGTATGTAAATATGTATATATATATATGTATGTTCATACGTACGTATATGTGTATATATATGTTCATTTATATAATCGCTACATAGAATATACGTATGTCTCCACAGAAGTGTTACTGTGTAAAGACGTGTGTGTACGTGGTGGTGTGTGTGTGTATCTGTCTGTTTGTCTACTTTTGTGAAGTTGTATATGTGTGTATATGTAAGTATATCTCATACGAGTGTGAGGATCTAGACTTGTGTACGCCTGCCCAAAGATGCATGTACGTACATTTGGAATTGTGGAAAGGAGGTAATTTATAATGGCGTTAAGGCGTACGTAGGGGTACAAACCGCCACGTAGGTTTTACAGATACATATGCATATGTATATATTGGTATTTACGAACATATATATATATGTATATAAATGAGCGAATTTTCCCCCATATCATACATATATCTACATATGTATATATACGTATGCATGCATTCGTGAACATACATATGTGTGCGTGCGTACAGTCGTAGGCATATACGTAGGAATGAGGCGACGTTTGTCTGCGCTGCTTTCAATTGACACATCGACACATTTAGTCGGTCTAGAATACTTATATAAATATCAGACCACATACATGTATGCGCACTTGTATTTAAATATGTACACATTGAAACGGGTCCATCTGTAGCACTATATATTTCTATCTATATATACATGTATGCATGTATTATACGTGTCTGTTCCTGTATTCGCGCCGGACACTTACGCGTATGTAATCGACAGTGCAGCACTACCAGTAGCGACTGCCGGCGCCTGCCGTGACTGCCGAGAGAGATGAAAAAAAGTGAGAAGACGGGAGCTCTATGGAGACAGCAAAAATCTACAAAGCGTTTGATTCTGTTTATGCAACTGATGCACGTTTCCGTCTACTTCTGTGCCCACACAAACATGTGTATCTGTGTTAGCACTTGTTGAATTTGCAGCAGTGTGTCTGCTAGCCTGCCTGTCGTGGGCCATAGTTACCTACTCAGGGACGCACGCACGACTGTACGAAGGTAGTGTATACACGTGTACACTTCCATCTCGAGAGACGCACGAATACGTGTGTGCTTGAACTGATATTCGTACGCAGAAGTACGTACGCGGACAAACACATAAATACACATACACATTCATACACATATATACATCCATCCACATACACACAGATACACACACACACACACAGCTATGTAGATGCATAGAGGCACATACAGATACATACACGCACATGTACACGTACACGTAAACACGCGTACACATACACGTAAACACACGTGTGCACACACACACACACACACACACACATACACACACACACACACACACACACACACACGTTTACGTACCCATACGCACAACACACACACAGACACATACATACATACACACATACACGGGTCTCCGTGTCTGCTGTTTACCCACACGTGTGCACATATTATATATATATATAAATACATTTATAGAGAGATATTCATGTATGCACTGACGTGTACAGGTGTCCAGGAGTGTGTAATTGGCACATGAAAGTTCGCGTCACAAAACTCTTGTTGAGAAAATGGTAAGAGCGATGGCGTGCGTTGCTGCTAGTGTGAAACACGTTTCTCTTTCCGAGGACTTACTCTTGTCCAATCGCCGCATCACCCTGGTACGTGTTAACGAGCTGACTAGCACAAAGGGCTGCAAACACTTTGATTTGCGCGGCAGCAGGAAGGATGTCTCCGTAGCAGCAGCAACCCCACCTAGGCAGTAGTAACAGCAGCGGTTAAAAGGCAGTGAGCAACAGCCGTAGCGGCAAGACGTGGCACGCGACAACAGCAGCCCACATGTCCCGTCACTGCGACGCGAAGGGCAGTAGCAACCACGTCCGTGAGCGGCACCCACAAGGCACAGTGCCCTACAGCAGCGGGGTTTTTCCAGCGGCAGCAGATGGGAGCGAAGAGAAGGGGGGCTATCAGGTGTCACGGCCTGGGGGTACGCTAGAAACTGTCTCTTCCTGGAGAGCTACAGCAGCACTAGCTCTTCGTCGTTTTGTTGGTGTCACCGACTCATATCTACGGCAGAACGCGACACCAGCGACCTCGTCGTTGCATAGCTTTTCTACTTAGTTGTAGCGACCTCAGCTATCTGAATTAGTAAGGACCTACCAAGAAGGTGGCCCCCCCGTAGTTGGTGGTGCTTGTTAGTAGCGTTTGTCAAGAAGATGATCACCCATTCGTCGTGTACAAGTGAGACTGTCCAAGCAGCACACCTTCTTCATCAAAGCACCTACGGGTGCTCCGCATAAGCAAATCTTCAGACGTCACTAATCGATCTAAACCGGTTTGGCACACCGGTTTCTTCGAATTCGATACCGCTCACACGTCGAGCCACACCGCGGAACATTCAAATCATTCGTGCCTTCACACTGCCGCCGTGCAGCTCGAGCGTAGAGAGACACAAAGTGACTTTTTGTGCCGTCTAAGAAAGGCGCGGAGCAGCGCGGGGCCTACAGAGTTACGACGTCGGCGAATGTCACCATGCGAAGTAATTAGTTCGGCCTCACCACCCCCTGTTCACGGCAACCACGGCCGGCGTCCTTACAGGTGGCAAGAAGCTTTCCTTGGAACAGGTGGTCTGAAACTGGTACTGTCTGCCAGTGCACAGGCGACGCTTGACGTCCGACATTGTGACTGTGCGGCGGAAATCGTCTTCGAACGCTGCGCGTCGGGGTATTCTGCAGCGCTTACTACTACTTGATTTATGGTCTATACTAAGGACTGACCAGTGTATTCTATTGCTTCTGTGGGGTTCGCCGCACCGGCTTTAAAGCTGCGATACCGTCTGCCCAGAGAGCAGCGCCAGAGCCACGCGGAACAACAGACTGACGACCGTAGCAAACGAGACAGAAGTCGCTGCACGCAGCAGAAGCAAATAAGTTAAATAGTTCCAGGAAGTACGCACGCTAGGACCTTCCACGCCGTATGGGCGGCAACACAACAGCAGCAGCGGGAGCTCTTCTGCGAGAAATAACAGCCAAACACGAGGCGCCCCCATCGGCGAAAGCAGCACCTGTTGGACGGGCAGGTGCTGAAACAGCGGCTGTAGAGCTGACATGGCACCAGCTGTGCGTAGAATTATACTGACAACACCTTTTTGTTTATGTATGTATGTAGGCACGTAATGCTGGATGCTCTGCTTGCCATATCTACGCCTACCGCAACGACAGTGATTGTTAACGAACACTGAAGAAAAACAAGCGACCTCCTCTTGCAGCCTCGTGCGGCACTCGAATCATGAAAGGGTGGCGCCGTCGCAGTGCCTCGAATGAGATGATACTGAAGCGTATCGATGTGCGTTTGCGGCTCCGGCTCTATACACTGAAGATGTTTGTCCCTGGCTCCGATGGGAGTCGAGTCAGCTGTACAGGGCAGCTGCATGTGTGTCTACACAGGTACACATACGTAACACATACGCAGCCAGCTCACGTGTTCAGGTGTGCTCTACATACATAATTTATCCCTGCTCATCTGTACCGATGACGCAGACGTACACGTATTCGCGTGTACAAAATTCGTATGTAGATATGCACATACGCGGCTCAGGCACGCGGATGGACAGGCACACACGAACAAGTTCCACTCATATATGTCACACACAGGTGTACGTCCGTGTGAATAGAGGATGTAAAACACTCACATTGCACATATGCGCTGTACGGACGTCTTTAGACAGACGCAGAAGGTTATCCACATGCGCAGATAAATGTACGTGTACACATCAATGTGCGGCATCATCTGTTTAGACGCATCCATACAAATAATTATGTAGTAGCGCGGAGGGCGACCAGTTAAGGGAAGGTGCTGCTTCTAAGCGTGTAATTTTGTGAAGTCAAGAAAGTTGACGGAAGCTTTTGAATGTGGTACCTTCGCTACAGACAGTGTCTCCTCCCTACTGGACAAGCCCTGTCAAGTGGAATAAACCTTCCACCAAAGCAGCGTCAAGGCAACTTCATCGCGTTGTTGCGAGCACAAGGTGCCTACTGCAACAAACATTCCTACGCATATATACGTGTAAACTTGCACTGGTTTTCAGCTGTCGTAGACGCATAAGGATCCGACCGTCGTATAGATATAACTATCCGCCTATAATTATATTCACGCCTGTGCGGGTCTGTAATTGTGTGACTCCCTCTCTGTATACCTCTGTAGATATGCTTGTATAGAACCCCGTGTGTGTGCACGTGTGTGTTTGTGTGTGGATGTACCTCTAAATATATATGCATATACATATATATATATATGTATGAAGGGTGGAGGAGAGAGAGGGAGAAATACCCGTGTGTGCAGCGTCGTTACGAACCAACGTGTGTGTCTGCATAGACTTGGTGGAGCGACGTGGTCGGTTTGTAGGAGATTCAGGTGTGCTGTCTCCACAAAAGATGAAACGCTCTTTGGTGTCCGTCTTCTCTTGAATAGTTGCCTTATCTCTTTGCGTCGTAAAGCGGCCAGCCTGCTTGTCTGCAGTGTCCACAAATCTCTGAACAACCAGTGAGTGTACACATCTAGATGTGTATACGTATACACGCATCTTTTGATACATTCTAGTGAATGCTTACATAAGTAATTTCATTCTCACATACGTGCATAGATGTATATATGTATACGTGAATATATACATGCACGTGTGTATATGTGTACTTGAGTACCCGTCTCCCTGCGGCTGATTCGAACGGACAAATCCACGGCGCGCTACTGTAGTGGAAGTCTTCTCGCAGTAAGCCTCCCTTCTGCTTTTCGGATTGCCACAGGGTTGTATTTGCTGTCTGCTGAATGAGCGAGTGCAGCAACTGTAACGGCACCAGACGTCTTAGTACGTTTCTCGTTCATTCAACGGCTTGTCTACATTGTTTGTTAGATATAGCTGAAAGAGAGGAGATATTGAGGTGATTCATCGATATGATACAGTGTATGACATTCCGTGGAGCCAGAAAGTATAAGGGTGGCCTCCATTGTTAAACTAAATTCTTTTACAAAAAAAGAGTCATCTGGTACGCACTCGCTGCAACAGTGTGAGCTTTGATATGCGGTTCTCCGGCATCGTGTGTACCTACAATCCACACTCAGTATTTAGCAGTTCCTCAGTATACCCGTACACGCCTCACTGTAGAAGGGCGAAATCTTTTGAGGTTCTTCTCAGTTATACGCAGTTATGACACGGTAGAACTTTCAGTGGAAAGATGCGCTCTGATGAGGATTCTTTATGAGGTGCGGTGGTGCCCACGTTTATTGTATCCGCCTTTCCTTCTGATGCTACTACTACGGGGGAGAGACCTGAGCGAAAGTGTTTCTCTATATTACTGCTTTTTCTCCTTTATCTCACTTGCAACAATTCTAGTACTCGTACAACTCCATAATCAATAATAGTAAAAAACTGGAATAACGCGTGCTACACGAACTCCTGGTATGACAGTTGTAGTGCGGGCTACTGGTAGATATGTAACTCTAGCCTTGTTCCGACTACTACACTTTCAATGCCCATCATTTTTGTCGATGCGAATGACCTCCATTTAATGTAGACGATGCTACCGCACGATCTAAGACATTTCACGTATTTCTGTGCATGTGCCATATGCTCGCAAAACTTGTCAGGACAAAGTGTTTTCATGTAGACTGCAGGTCTTGCTTGTACAATTGCGAAGCTCCCTTGCCGCGTGGTGAAGGTGGGGCAGTAGATTCACTGCAGCTGTGTGTAAGCAATCATTTACGATTTTGCGGAAAGACAGGAAGCTAAGAGCAGCAATACTTTGGTCAGCAGCGGGCTGAAGCACTCGTGTGTACACAGGAAAAAGAGAGTAAACTGAGTGAGTAGGAACACATATGCGCGCGAATATCTGAGGTCAAGCGGCCTATTCACGAATGGAAACTGCAGCATGTGGGCGCCGACACTTGCAGTCAGCCACGTCGACTTCCTTGGGACGTTGGTGCTGCATCGTTCGATTCCGTGACCTCCACAAGTATGACAATGCAAATACGTGTGTTGAAGTGATCAGACATTTTACTGCATTTCAACATATCTTCGTGTGCTTCCAAGTGGGTACAAGTAGGCCAGGTTAGGAGCGCGACTACTTTTGTATACTACAGGGTTCCACCGTCCTCACGTGTTTTTTCGACGAAATAACGTAAGCTTTCTTTATGGATCTGCACGTGCATGCTGTGTTATTGAGTCCCGCTGGGAAATAACACTGTTCAAGATCACTGTCGAACGACTCACTTGCAGGTGTCGCCGCGTCCTTAGGTTCGTCTCCGTTGGTGCAGATGCATAAATATATATATATATATATATATCTGCGAACAGCTCCATATTACCGCGTACGCGTTCAGGGTAGACGTATTTGCAGTTATTAGCCGTATTTACCTTTCCGTTCGCGGTCGCAACCACGCGATCCTCGGATCACCTGCATACGTTGCCTACATATATAATGCAATATTAACTTATACGAAACGATGTCAATAGATGAGACCCTTGAACTACTTGCCCACGTTGGTGCCAGCATATTGTGCTACACTCACACCGACGCGTGCCAGGAGACGTTTAAGCAGCAGCCGAGTGAAATGCTCTGGCTCACACTTCCGCGGGGCTAATTAGGTTGCTGCATTGCAGCCGGTGCTTTGGTTGAAGACATAGATCGATGTATAGGCGCTCGTCTAAGGGTTTGTGGGGGAGAGAGTAAAGGAAATGCAAAGCCGTCACGCCTGCCTGTGTCGCCTGCTGGTGCTACTGCTGCCGCTATGTTCGCACGTCTTATTGGATATATTATTGCACATGGGTGTATATGTGTATGCCAACCTGAGACGTAGAAGTGATTCATTGAATTCATCAACACGAGAAAAGGGAATAACTGTGGCACTCATGTTGCTACGCAGTGACTCCCACAGCTACCGCTGCAGCTGGTCCTGCTGTTGTAGCTTTACAATGGGACGGCGGTCCCACACTGTGCCCTGCAGCAGTCGTGCCGTGCATTAACCTTTTTGAAGACATCGTTTCAGGAACCGTTTTTGCAGCTGTGGTGGCGCCGTGTCTATATCAAGCCTGCTGCACACCATACGCTGCTGGGCGCATACATACTCCATTTATTGGACATGTATGGAAGTGAAGGACTTTCTCTTTATGCGGATTTGTAGGCCTGTACATGTGCGCATATATATGCAAATTTCTAAGTGTATCGAGTGTCCAGTGTGCTAGTCTCTCTGTAGTCCACATGTAAACCAGCAAAATGCCTCTGTAGTTCTCTGGGAGGCTGAGCTGTCCGCTCTATAGGCTCAGTTTAGACTTCCGTTGCGTGCCCATATACATACGTATACATATGTATATACATATATATATACATATATCAGCATACGTAGAAGCATATAAATCTACACACACGTGTGTGCTTTTCTACCCTTGGACACACAACCATCGTAAAATTCGTACCTCCTCTTTCTGCAAGGCAGGCATACATCAGGAACCTGCGATTGTGCTGGCGTAAATACCCTTTTTCATCCCAGTCTACCTGTCCTTCACAGACAGTAGAAACTGGACGGTACCGCGAAGCCCTCTGAAGGAGAACCAGACATGCAGACCGGTTCTCTTGGCGTCCCTACGCATCTATACATATGTGTATACGAGGGCACACATATGATTCTACACAGACGCACATGCGATTAAATCAAAGTAAAGCGTATCTTTTCTGCAGAAACACACGCGCACATTTAACGTCCCCGTGGTTCACAAGAAATGCCACCTAGTCTATACGTTTGCACAGGCAAACTACTGGACCTACTGCCTCTGCAGAAAAGGCTGCGGGGTAATCTGCCAAGCGTTTTGCACTGACGTTCCACACGTTTCTGTTCGCTCAAATCTATTTATATTGAGTTCCATATATACTCTGCAACGCAGAAAGTAGAATAATCGCTAGCTGAATTGTTCCATCTTGTATGCCTTTTCTCAACAAATATTTCAAGCACTTTGTGCAAACTCGAGAAACAGCTGGATTTCCGGCCACGCTGTGTGTCTTGTCATTCCCTCCAGGCGCAGAAGTCCGTGGATTCATATACACATGCCAAATGCTAAAATCAGACAGAGACTTTCTTAAATGCAAGCAGCTCGGGCGTTCAGCGAGAAACACGTGCCACGGGTCATGAACTGCTTGCTGTGTGTAAAGCTGTGGACCCTCAAGCCTCGTGAAAGACATAAAGCGCTGTGTTGTTTCCCCAGTCCCGGACACGAGAAAGATGTTTCGTTTTTATTGTCCAATCACGTCTCAATGTGCAGAATCAGACTTCTAGAACTCTTTTGCATCCTTTGATCTTTCTTCCATGTACATCGTTCATCGATTAAGACGATACTTTTTCTTTTCACCCGTACATACATCTGCAAATCCACTGCTGCACGTATAGCAGCACCATTTTCTCCGCACGTGCCCACACGTGCAGGTTTGACTTCTCTTCCCTTGTCGACATAGCCGGCAGAAACAATTGTTCTATCCTTGCAAATATACATGGGTTTAAACAGCAGACTGCGTTGTGTTTGCATTCATGCTATGTATGAAAATGTGTAACTCAGGCAGCTCATGCTTCCCTTCAGTCCTCGTGCGAGTGTGCCCCGATATTTTCCCCGAGTGTGCAAAATGCACATGCGAAACAATATGCCTTCCGTTTATCTACGTGCACGTCCAGATAAGATCCTTCTGTATTCGAGACGTTGTGCATGACGCCATGCTTGTGTATAATGGATGGTCACAAAGAAAGTCCTTATCGTCCCTGGATGGAGTTGGGCGCAGCAAATCAAACAATTTGCCCATGCAATAGGGACACTGTCTACAACAAACCAAAGACGCATACGCATGTGTGTAGGTGTGTCGGGGAGAATACAACAGTCTGGGACAGAATCTGCAGTCTAGAGAGAGTTTGTACTTGCATAAGATCGTGTGAGTTTGTGCGTGCCTTGGAATTTTTGGATTAGGTGCTGCATACGTGTATCTTGGATACACGTATTGTGGGCGTTTTTTCCTGTTTCCACATACACCTGGCACTTGCGTTTTCAGGTTCGGGCGCACAGCGTAAAAAGCTGTTTCATGTCATCAGCGGTGACAATCCTTACATTCGCTGGGCGGCTGCTGTCGCTGGCACTGTCACTGCTGCTGCTTTGCAGTACAGAGAGAGAATCTCTAGAAACCACCGTTCTGCTGCATCTGAGGGATGACGCAGTCTGCCGCCTAAGGCGGCAGTGTGTGCTTTTTCCTGCGTTGCTGCGGGTACAGCAAAAAAGCACTCCGCCACGGACATCGCCCTTCTATTGCCTGTGATTCTGGGCCATACACAACTGTGGTTGCCGCTCCTCTTTAAAGTTAAGCAGTGTGAGCTCCTCTGTGAAACTGGCACCCGTACACAGCGGCATCTCTCCGCGGATGATTGTGCCAGTAGTTCCTTCCCCATCTTACGCTGATTCCCTGCCATAGTTGCTGGATCCGGACTTTTGCATCTGATGAAGTGGTGAGGAAAACTCTGCCGGCGGCTGCCACTCCTCACCCTGCGCAGTGCCCTTGTCAGACGCATTCCGGCAGTGGCGCGGTTACAAGCAAGACGGCCGTTTCGCTGTGCGGTCTACATGAATATTCGCACTTGGGGGGGCTTTATTTACCAGCTTGTGTGCCAAAAGGCTTTGTACACATCCTTGCCTATCTGAACTCACGTAGGCACGCACGTACGCCTATTGTCCTTTTGCGGCTTTGTTGCCGCATAAGTACGTGTCCCTCCACTCCGTCGCCCGGCTTCCCTGTTGCAAAAGCAGCTCGGAAATTTCCCGACTTAGACATGGCCATATCTGCAAAGACAAGGGGGGACGGAGTAGGGGACAAGACCCCGTTCCCACACGGACCCAGTTCTCCTAAGTGCGAGGACGCCGGAACTGTACACAGACTTTCGTTCGGGTGTACGTGCACTGAAAACTTCCTGCAAACCACTGAGGAAAAAGCCAGTGGAAGCATTCAGAAGACGTGGGAGAGCAGTCAAAACAACAGCTGCAATAACGGCAGCAACGGCAGACCAGGATCCTGCAAGCCGTTGATACACGCCATTTCCATTTCTTTCAGTGGTCCCGACGAATCGACAAAAGACTCCTCCGGTCTGCGGCAGAAGACACCTTTCCCCACGGATACTGAACGTCGAAAGTCTGCGAGCTCCGGCTTCTCTTCTAGCTCTTACCTTACTGCTGCTGCTGCTACGGCTCCTCCTTTCCCTCGCTCGGACGCTTTCCAAGTGCCTACTGCTCCGGGGCACCTACGAGCAGTTACTGCAAAAGCACCACGCATCACGAGTCAAGAAGGAGACTCCTGCTGGGCAGTTCTCAGCTCTGGTCGTGCTCGATCTGGGCTAGCCAGGCCAAGAAGCGCCTCGGCTAGCGGCATGAAGAAGACAAAATCAGCCTCACTGAACACAGCCGCAGCAGGCTCACCAGCGGCGGCCAGTGCCGCACCAACCACCACAACTACAACATGCGCAGGAGAACCACACAGTACAGCAGCATCAGCGACAACAGCTGCGCAAGTCGCAGGAACAGGCCACGATGCAGCGGTATCATCCCCAGCACCTAGAATGGCAGAAACGTGGGAGCGACCACTCACGACAGCATCACTCGGTCACTGGACGAAGGAGACAGCGAATGCGTTGAAGCCCTGGCGCAGCTTCTGCGGTACTACCCGGCATACTGCTTTGCATTGCGGCAGCAAATTAGATGCCCGTCCCAAACTTTCTCTGCATCTAACTCCTTCGTGCACCTCCCTCCAGGTGCCCAGAGCACGTCTACCCGGTGCCCTCGATGTTTCCTCTTCACCTTTACCTGCTGCTGTCGCGCCTCGTGATGCCAGTTCTGCAGCGGCATGCTGCACAGATGCAGCGCCAGCAGCCGTGGCAGCAGGAGGGGATGCTTCTACTCTGTTTTTGTGCGCCGCTGCTGTTCCTGCCCTGCCGAGGGCACTCTCAGCAGGCGTCTTGCGGACGAAGCACGCTAGCATGCTCGGAGCGCAGCACTCTTTTCGAAGAGCGTTATCCAAATGCCACACCGCGTCGCAGATCAAGCAGCAGGCGTGGGAACAGCAGCAGAACCCAAACCCCCAACGGCGGCTGCAGCCACAGCACGATGAGCAGGACCAGCGGCAGCAACCGCGAGTGCAGAACAATTCGATCGGTTTTTCTAGAGTCGAAAGTCCCTCGCCCCCAGGCCTGCAGCTGCCAGCCGCGTGGCTCGAAGAGCCGTACATACCCAATTTCCATGCTGATATCCTGGACGAGGTGGGTGTCTGTTTGTATGTAAAAAACTGTGAACACTTATCATGAGTCTGGTTTTTCTTGCTACGTTGACACCCACGTACAGTTAGGCATTCACACAGACACATACGGCACAATGAATGGGGTCCTCTGCATCGGTGTTCTAATTATAGCCTCCAGACACAACACATGTTATATAGGTATAGACCTGAAGATGTGGAACATTTTAACGGTGCACTCCACATATACACAGCAGAAGGTGTGCAACGCTGCCACGGTGTAGCTTTGTGCATAAAATGATTTACGCACTCAGGAAAATCTGTGTCATCATTGAGGGCTCACCAGAAGTTCGTCATCGCTGGACTCATTTGTTCCATTGTGCGTAGCTCAAAGTTCTGCCATGGTTACAAGTTTTCATCTGATCGTCTTTGCATATACTAATCCAGGACTCAAACGTGAGTACGTGTTCAGCGAAAAGTGGTGACTCCTCACTAAAGTACAACTACATTTTTACTTCACATTCGTGTAAGTGTAGCTCATCTTTTTGAAGGGTGCATGCTACTTATTTAAATATGCAGAGCTACCTTCCTCTTTCGTAGATATATATGTATATAGCACTGGGACCACCGTGTACATATTTGTGAATAAGGTGCTTGCGACAGTTCTGTCGTGCACTTAATATGTCTTTATGTCGTACGCCGTGTACACGCGGACAGATACATCCGACCTTCACATATATATGTATGCAGTGTGTAGACGTCTGCCACCGGTGAATACATATTAAATTTGATACATGCCCATGTGCACACGTGCACCTAATATTGATAGAGTATACTTTTAGTTGACAGCTGTCCGCGGGAGGCCTCTGCGTAAATTTGAGTTTCACTTATATACGTATGTATGCACATGTCTACGCTTGCGTCAGTTTGTTTGGAAGCACACAGGAGTAGCTGAGGTAGCATTAGGCGGTTTGATGTGCGGGCCGTTTGGTGTTGACTGGACCGCAGGTGCACCGACACGTGCAGGAGCAGGTGCTGCAGAGCGCGCAGCCACGAAGAGAAGTACAAGTTTCTCTTGAAGATATGATCCGCCTTCACAAGGCGGTCATGTTCCACGTAATGCAACCACCTCTTGACTACTCTCTATCCATCATATTCCTTCGAGGTGCCTTTCGCTCTTTCTACTCTATCTCTCTCCCTCTCCACATACGCGCACATTCGTAAACATATATAGATATGTATGCGTATCTACACTAAGCGTACCTATCTATCTATCTCTCTCTCTCTCTATATATATATATACATAAATATATGTCTACATGTACGAATCGGGAGGCAGCATAACGTACACTTTTCCTGTATAAAGATATCAGTCTCAGGTACCAACGCCTCGGCACATCACTTTCTCTGCGATTTTGCGTACCGCTGTCTTTATCTACATATAAGACAAGCGGGGGCCTTCGCGCGGCTGACACAATGTTGCTTTGCAGAGGACGTCTTGTGCGATGGAGCAAGAGTTGAAGTCGCACTATATTCCCCCCCCTCCTGTGCTCGTATACAACAGGTACTGCTACAGTACTAGTGTACACGAGCGAACGCATGTTGGAATGTCGACGTAGACACCCCAAGCCCACATTCTTCCCCCCAACGACACGGTTTCTTTCCTTTCCAGATGTGCTTTGTTTCAGCCGTAAGCACGGTGAGACTATCAGGAGTTGTGCCGGTGTGAATGCTTTCCTTTTTGCCAATCAGGCGCATGCTTCTTTGTCATGAACGCGTCTTCGCCCCGTGCGCGTGTGTATGCGCACCTGTGTATTTCTCTTCGTATTTACAGGTATACGCTTTTTAACGTAGAGACATACATATCTACACATACCCACAACTGTGATACACGTACTCAGGTATATTACACGTATGTATTTACACGGTCGAGAGTATCCACACATTTTCACACATAATGACACACTTGTAGACCTTGGCGTGTTGGTGACCGTAAATCCAGAAGAAAAAGCTTCTGCTGAAGGCCTTCCTGTTTTGACGCGATGCACGCACTTTAAACAAGCACACACATGCAGAACGTACGAGTAGTTGTGTATGAGTTGAGATAGCCTCCTGGTGCAAGCGAGTGCTCCAAGCGTTATTTTGCAAACATGCACCTGGAAGTGAAGAAGCACAAACACATACAAAAATACATGTAAGCATACGTGTGATGCAGTCCGGGACAGTCCACAGGTCTAGTTGAAGGTAACGGTTTCCTACACTGTTTTAATGCCCTTCCTGTGTATTGACAGAATGCGTACACGACTCATCGGTATATGTGAGTCGCAATTTGTATATAAGTGGATAATCAGCATGCGTACGTATATGTTGGCTAATACGTATACACATATCTATATATATATGTATATGGATGAGTCGATTTAGAAGTCCTGGGAGAGGGGTGTCATGGGATAAAATGTGTGTAGGCTCCTGCTAGCTTCATATTGATCTGCATTCACATACGCAGATACGTATAGATCTACGTATGTAACATGGTTTGTGTGTCCGTACGTCTAACAGGAGGAAGGCGCTAGGCCCCAGGGTATATGCACAACATTTTGGTAGCAAGTTGTACGCGTGTCTACATATATATATATATATATGTGGCTACATGCATCACACACATAAGTGAATCCCTTGGTACATATGTCAGTGTAACCCCTGCTGTATATACACAAGTGGGGATGAGAAATAAAGGCAGGGTGAGCGAAAAGACACTGCAGGCCTCCAGTGTAAAGAAACGTGTGGTGGGGAGGACAGTGGAGCGCTTATTCGGATCGCGGCAACTCCTCATCGAGCGACGTCCCGGTGCTGCCACTCTTCCTCTTGTAGGGGACCCACGTTGTCCCTAGGTGGCTCGAACTCCCCATCAGGCAGAGGTTGTCGCTGTTGGTACTGCTGGTGCTGCTGCTCATGCTGTTTCCGCAAGTGTTTCTGCTGCTGACTGGGCAGCTACTGCGGCTGGTGCTGCTCGTGCAGCAGTTTCTCCTGTGAATCAACGTGCTGTTTCTCGTGCGACCTTTACTCTCCCTGCTGCTATTGCCCGTGCTGTTGTTGCTCGTGTTGTTGCTCGCACTGCTGGAGGCGTGCACGTGTCGAGGCTCCATCTAGTTGAATTTGACCGTTGTACTTTTGTCTGCGGTCGAAGTTCTTGTCGCAACTGTCGCAGCAAGTACCGGTTCTTCGAAAATAGTTTTTCTCCAGCTGCTCTTCCTTGGGATACTCTTCAAGCTTTTCTTGCCTCTCCATCTGCCGCTGTTTTTCCGATAACGTTCGGCTGCTGCTTCTTCTGGTTGTGACGCTGCTGCTCCTGGAGCTCAGCACTGCAATGCTCATTCAGTTGAAGCTGCTGTTGCTGCTGCTGTGTCTTTACAGTTGGTGCTATTACCCCTCCTGCTGCCTTTCTGGCCACTCACGCTGGTGCCGCCGTTGCAGTTCTGCCTCCTACGGCGGATAACTGTGCCTCACTTTCTGATACGCTTGCTGCAGTTTCTCGTGTGTGTACAGCGATTGCTACCGCTTGTCTCCTCAACGCAGCTCCTGCTGCCGTTCCAGTCGCCGCTACTGCTCTGGTCGCACTTGCTGACTTTAGCGGCGCTCCTGCTGACGTTTGTCTGGGCGTTGCCGCCGTTGTTCATGTTGTAGACCTTCATTCTGCTGTTGCGTAAGCTGCCACTGGCACTGCTGCTTCCGGCGCTGCTGCTGTTGTTGTTATGTGTACAGCTGGGCCCTCTGAAATCTCTAAGAACAGAGCTTGGCGCCACATTTGAGTTAGTATTGAAGCAGTTGCAAGGTGCTGTAGAGGATGCACGGTCGCCTCAACAGCAGCAGCAGGGTGTCTGCGCCCACACAACAGCAGCAGCAAGAAGAACAGAAGACTGGGAAGGAGCAGGAGCAGCAAGAGGCGTGCCCCTGCTGTCTCTACCCCGACGTTGTGGCTCTAGCGCCCACAAAGAAGAGGAACGTAGCCGGGGAAGCGGCGGAAGCAGCATCAGCAACGAAGGCTGCAGCAGCAGGCCCGGAAGCACCCTTAGCAAGAGCGGTAGCAGTACCCCTAGAAGTCGGAGCAGCAGCACACCTAGCAGCAGCGACAGCAGCTGCGGATGCCTCTCTTTTTCTGACTTGCCGCTTCAAAAATATTCCGCGAAAGAAACGGCAGCAGGAGGCGTTTCTCCGCCGCGTTGTCGAAAAAGAAGCAACTGCAGCAAATGCAGGAAGGGCCGCCGTCCTCGAACCAGCAAACGGCAGCCGGAGCTCATCTTGGAGTTTCTGGCGCAGCTGCGAAACAGCGAAGATGTGGCAAAGAAACAGCTGCAGCAAGGAGGTGGGCACCACTTCTGGTCGAAGACGAAACAGCAAAGGCGGAAGCAGCAAGGACATTTGGAGAGAATGAGACAGGACGACAGGGGCTGGGATCCCAGCTGCAGTGTGCCGTTTGCAGTGACGGTCTTGTCTCCCTCCGAAGAAGGAAGCTGCCGTGCCTCGGCGCCTTCGAAGGGAGCGGTGGGTGAGGGCGAAGAGAAGGAGACGGAAGGGAAGAGAAAGCAGAGGAGGAAAGATAGGAACAGCGGAAGCAAAGGAAATCTGGAAGGGCAGCAACCACCAAAGAATTTAGCAGCTACGGGAGAATCCTTCAGTGACCCTGGCCAACATCTAGAAGTTCGTGAAGAGGTAATAAAAAAGAATCTTCCCGTTCTTGCCAGAGAGAAAACAAAGGGACGTCTTTAGAAGAATACTCCATGCTGTTACGCCTCCGCGTCCTCTGAAGGAAAAACAGCCGGCGATGCAACACACTCGTCTATAAAACACATACTCTGGATACAAAAAGAGGCCTCAGAATCGGTGTGCTCTTCATTAAGGCCCTCCACAGGCTCCTACAACGGAAAACAAACACACACACAGAGGGACTTCTTTGCAACGTAGCCAGTCCCTTCTGCATGCATGTCTCTCTCTCTTAGTCCTTCAAAAATACACTTTCACGGAAACTTTGCCTACGACTCTCCTTCGCAAAGATCTCCATCCGCACGTGTTTCCGTACTTACACACATGTATACGCATGTAAATATCTATACAGAAAAAGGTCCACAAAGGGGTCGTCTCTGGCTGTCGCGAGAGACAGGCACGTGTTGAGTTGTGCGCGCGGGGTGACACAGTCGATCAAAGAAAAGTATGGAAATTGGTTGTGTGGATCTAGAAAGATGGCGCGGGGATGCAGAAAGCGTAGATATTTGTAGCACTGGCGGACTCTGCAGTGCCCCTTCGACTAATACTAAAAAGAGAGAAAGACTTGCACTAAGCTCTCGAAGAAAGAAAGGAAGAGAGAAAGAGATAAAGAAGCACCTCTTTGTGCTCGCGCACGCGGGGGGGTGCCGCAACTGATGATTTTCCGTTAAAGTGCGGCACGCGTAGAAGAAGAGAGAAGACCGCTTCCCCGGTGAGATGTTACAGAGGCGAGAATCACAATATATCTAGCAAGACCGGCGCATGAGTCGCCGCCGTAGAAGAAGAGAAGATTTTTTGACTCGTAGAAAGAGAAGATCAAGCACATCGTTCTAGACTCTTCTGTGTCTGTACATATCCACGTAGACCGACAGGAAAGCGAAGAAGACGGGAAGCGGGAGAGTAAAGAAGAGAGTAGGGGAGAGGGAGAAAGACAGGTAGTAAGAGAGAGGGAGAGTAAGAGAGAGAAAGACAAAGGATAGAGAGGTAGAGATGGAGAGAGTGAGAGGGAAAGATAGTAGAGAGAGAGAGAAAGGTGAAGAAGAAGAGACTGTCGCATAGTTGCTGATGAGCAGAGGAGCCAAGGGCGCGTATCCCTCCCCAAATAATTTCCGAGGGAATGCCTGTGCAACCGAGTACTTGGCTGTTTCTTCTCTCCTTCTCCCTCCCTGTCTTTCTTTCTCTCTTTGTTGCCCTCTCTCTGTTACCCGTTCTCTCTCTTTCTATCTTCGTCTTTCTCTCCTTTTCAACCTTTCTCTCGTCAGTCCTCCTCTGTCTCTCTTTCTTCTTCTGCAAGACGAGGAAAGACGAAACCGACTCTTCTTAGACTCCCGCGCACACGCACGCGCATCTATACTGCGTCTCTCTCAACGTGCTGTGCTGCTGCTGCACGCCGACCTCTGCATGGATACAGATATCCTTCTCGCCGCTGCCTGCTGTCTGTTGCGTAAACTGCTGGGAGAGAGAGTGAGTCAAGCGGAGCAAGAGAAGGCGCTATGTCTTCTACGCTTCAGAGCGAGAGTCATCACTACCAGCAGAGGTCGCCTCACAGCAGCGCACTCAACTGCAGAACTCAAAGAGAGATACAGAGAAAGGGGGAGAAACATAGAGAAAGCGAGAGACAGAGAAAGCGAGAGACAGAGATAGAGACAGGAAGACTGCCTTGCGCCGCTCGGTGGAGAAAGACGTGCAGGTTTTACTCGCCTCTGCGACCCCGCAGAAGCAGCTCTCCGCGAGTCTCTCTCTCTGACACGGGAAATTACATAACAGCTACCCTCTCCTGCAGAAAATAACAGAAAGTTATTCTACACTGCAAAAAAAGAATCGACGAGCTCGTCTTGAGCACAGGAAAAGTGCAGGGAAAAAAGAAGAGCTTGTCTTGAGTTCAGCTGACACAAGACGAAAAGGGGCACAGCAGCGCCCTACCCAGTTGTGTCCCCTCTGCAAAAGTGAACGCCGTGAGAATTTCTCTTTGTCTCTCTCTTCCCCTGCTCTGGAGTCCTCGCCAGTAATCCCTTCGCGTCCCGGCGGCTCCGCCGCAATGACGCCGCTTGTTGAGCAAGGAAGTGGAAACACATTTCAGCGACTCTCTTCCTTGAAAGGGTCCCTCTTTTCGTAGTGTCGTCCTCCCTCTCTTTTTCTCAACGAAAGACTCCTGTGCAGAAAACTACTGAAACCCCGTTTGTGTGTACATCCGCAGACACACGTATATATATATATATGTGTTAATCGGTCCACGTACCTGTATATGCATATTTATACATATGTAGGTGCATATCTCTGTGTGGGACCACGTATACATACACGCGTGTCTCTATATCTACGGACCTATGCGGACCCTCCACGCAAGTCGACGTCTGCACGTTTTTGCATAGGAAAAATTAAAAATGGGAGAAACGTGTGCTGCTGGGGCCTGTGTTCGTGAAGGAGCATCGGATGTTGCACCGGCTGCACCAGCGCCTAAAGAAACACTTGGAGACGAGACGGGAAACGCGATGCGGCGACGGAGAAGCAGGGAGAGACAGAGACGCAGCAGCAGAGAAGACGAGGAAAAAAAACACAGCAGCAGCTGGACAAACGACTCCGCAGCAACGGCAGCGCGCCACGGGAACGCCAACAACAGCGGAAAGCTGCTCTGGATGCACCCAGCCCCTCCCACCTCACAGAAGCGCTGTTCCTGCTGCATTCCTCGTGCCGCTAGGTTCGCTGCGGGAATTCGTTCGGAAAAAATCTCGGTTCATTCACAAGGTCCTTACTTCTGCCGCTGCGAGTGTTCGGGCGTTCTCTTCGAAGGCTCCTGAAACCTGTCCTTCTGTTGCTACTGCCTCTCTTGCTGCTGCCTCTCCACAGTCTTGTCGATCACCGAGACCCTCTCCTGCTTACACTGCCGCTGGAACTGCCTCTCCTGCTGCTGCTTCTGTCCCTGCTGCCTCTGCACCTGCTGCTTCTGCTCCTGCTGCAGAGCCTGCGTCTACTTCCATCTACAGCCGGTTACCCTCTGCTGCAATCCACTCTCCCTCTGGCCGACAACGTGAAGTCAGTGCTGCCATCTCTCCTGCTGCTGCTACCCTCGCTGCCGCAGATACGGACAATCTCGCTGCTTCTCGTAACCTTCCCGCTACAGCCGCGCAGGCTGCTGCTGCTCTGCCTTCTGCTTCCGCCGCTGCAACACCTTCTCGAGCCTGTTCCTCTCTATTCCCCCCTGCTGGTGCAGCAGCTTCTCTTTCTTCTTTCTTACCCTCCCACGCTGCTCCTCCTGCGTTCCCGTCGCCTCTTGCGGTCCCGTCTCCCCTCCCCTCTTCCAGCGCTGCAGCTTCCGCTCAAGAAGCAGCAAAGCAGTCTTCCGACTCACCTTCCTCTTCTTCCTCCCCTTCCTCTTCCTCTTCTTCCTCCTCTTCTTCTTCTGGCCATTTGAGTGCTTCTTCAAACTCGTCGTCCGATTCTGCTTCATTCCGCCTGACAGGTCACCCCGCAGCAGCAACCGCTCTCAGCAAATCACCTTTTGTTTTCTGCGAGGCTGGCGCTGCCGTTGGTCCGCCGGTGCTCTGGCTGCGACACTCTCTCTTCGCGTGGGTTTCCTGCAGACGCTACATCGGTAGACAAAATATTCTTTTCTTCAGTTGAACAGTGAAATACCCTTGAAGAGAAACGGAGGAAGGGACGTCGGTATTTATGAGTCTTCGCGCATGCAGACGTAGAGAGGAATCAACACCTAGGCCCTCGACACAGGCGCACGCTCTAGGCTTTTCGTAGACACACACACACATATATATACACACAAACAATACATATATATATTACAGGGGTAATACACAGAGCTACATATTTTTCTCTGTATATAACTTAGATAACGCATAGCCAATATATCTACATATATCATATAGGATCTACTTTTATACATATATATATATATATCGTTGCATCCTCAAAGGTTCTTGCATCAAATAGAATACACATACACCTGTGCGTCCTTGAAAAATCTTCTCTCTCTCTATATATATCAATATATACATGTATACATATAGTGGAATGTAGTTTTACATGTGCGTCCTCCGAGATTCTTCCTTGTCATCTTCTCTATTTCCCTACTCTCCTACTTTACCTTCTCTTTCGTTTTCTTCTTCTTTTTCATCTACACATTAAAGTATAGAGAACGGATACACAGCGTACCACAAGTAGGCGACATGTGTACATACGCGTCTTCGGAAAGTTTTTTCTGTCCGTTTCCCCTGGTTTTTCTCATCTCTCTTCCCTCTTGCAATTCGCCCATTCAATAGACATTCCCTTCCCTTTTTTGCCTCTCTTTTTTCCTGCAGAAGTATTTTAATCCCGTCGATGAAAGTAAGAAGAAGCTTCCTAGAGCTCCCACACTCTCGAAAAGCCCTACCGCCCCTCGAAAACCCGTCGCAAATATTTGCTGCGCAGCAGGCCCACCATTTCATCCGGTCCCGCCAGGTCTCTACAGCAGCAGCAGCAAGCCAGCAGCAGCAGCAACCGAAGAAACAGAAGCAGCAGAGGCAACAACAACAGCGGAAGGGGGAGGGGATGCAGCAGCGGGGGCGGTGGAAAATGATACAGCAGCAGCAGCAAGACCCTCTAGAAAAAGAAGAAGAGGAGAAGTCTAGGGCACTAAGAACGACTTCCTCCTGCTCTTCTTATTATTCAGAATCTGCTTCTTTCTCCTTCGGCGAGCAGCCTTTCGCTGAAGCGACAGCAGAAATTGGCAGCAACAGCGGCACTGCAGTCCAGAGACCCTCGCTGTTTGTGACGGTGGTGCCGCCGGAGACGCCTCGCCGTCCCTCGAGTTCCCCGCCGCATGCGCGCGGCAGCCTCCGTGTCAACAGAGCATCAACAGCAGCAGCAAACACAGCAGCAGCGGCAGCAGCAGCAGGACGTCCCTCCGCAGCAGCTGAAGCCCGTCGATCAGTTCGCTGCTCAGCAGTAACAGCAGCAGCAGCAGCACGTCCCGCTACAGCAGCTGCAGCAGTGAACTCTTCCTCGATAGGAGCTCCGACCTTTGCGACTGGGAGGGGAGAAGAAGCAGCAGCAGCAGCTCTGCCGTCCTCGCCACTTTCGGCAGCGGCACCCGGCTCTCTAGCCAGTGAAGAAAGAGGAACAGCAGCAGCAGAAGGAAGGCCGACAGGCTCGGTGGCAGCAAGAGGCAAAAGGAACTCCGCAGGGGGAGGAGACGAGGGGATCCTTTCCTCTGGCGTAAGCGGACATATCTGCGAAAAGTTGAAAGCGATGGAAGAGCCAGACCCGGACGTGGAAACGGTGTTGCTGAATTTTCGAGAGCTCCGACCTGACGCTGTTGCTGAAGACTACCTAAGGTAATGGAAGGCAGGAAAAAAGAAAGTCAAAAAGGAAAGAGAAACAGGGAAAGACAGAGATAAGGGTTCTTTTCTCTATTCTCCCAAAATTAGTACGCCTCACTAGGAACGCAGCTGTAGACGTTTCGTTCCTCCCTTCAATACCACGAATATAGACACATGTATATTTATACATAAATATATATATATGCGTGTATATATATATATATGCGTATGTATATATATATATGTATATGTATGCATATGTATATATGTATATGTAACGCGTTGCTGAAAGTGTGACCTTCCTCGACACCGCTGCTGCTAGCGCTGCTAGTAGAAAAAAATCAGCACGAGGTGGTACCGCTGCCGCTGGTTCTTCTGAGTGAGAGAGAGAGACTGAGGCGCTCGTGCGGCTGCTGCTGCAGCAGCAGCAGCTGGCAGGGAGAACCTCTTCTTCTGTTGCTGGTTCTGCTGCTGAGAAACAGGACCGGCAGAGTCTCTACGCTGCTGTTAGATATAAGCTGAGGCTTGCAGAGGTTCTCTTGTAGCTGCTGCTAGTGCTGCTGCTGAGAAGAAACGCGCAACGACAGAATAACAAGGCACACACATGTGTGCTGGTGTTGGCTGCTGCGTCTGCGTTGCTCTGAGCTGATACAAAAGTACGTAAGACGAGGAGGAGTGCTGCTGCTGTTGCTGCTCAAGAGAAGAGGAACACCGAAGTCAGAAAACTAGACTTGCTGCGGCAGACACCAACGGGGGGAAGTGCTGCTGCCGGACGGGTTCTACCAGAAGCAGACAGCGACCCTCATGAAGTGGTGTCGCAGGAGTCTCGCTTCAGCCGCTTGTTCTTCTTTCTCGTAGACTGCAGGAGTAAAAACTCCTCTTCATGCTGTCGTCTTTATACGAGGCTGAGAAGCAGCAGGTTCTGCTGTTGTGCAAAAACAGGTGCTTTTGCTGCACCCGTGCAGCTATTTGGGTTGCTCGGCGTCCATCCTAATGCTGCTGCTGCTGCTCCTGCCTCTGCTGCAGACGCTGCTGCAGCTGCTGCTGCAACTGCTGCTGCAACTGCTGCTGCTGTTCTTGGTGCCACTGCTGCCGCTTCTATTGTTGCTGCTGTTGCAGCTCCTCCCCCTCCTGCTGCAGCTGCTGCTGCTGTTGTTTGTATTGATGCGGCAGCGGCTGCGTCTATTGCTGCTGCTGTTGCTACGCGTACTCCCGCGGCTGCTACTGCTGGTGTCGTCCTCGGCGCCACTGCAGCTGTGGTAGCTTCTACTGTGCTGCTGTTGCTGCTGTTACTGCAGCCGCTGCTGCTGTCGCTTCTGTTGCTGCTGTTCCTGTTACTACCGCTACCGCTGCCGCTGCTGCTACTGCTGCTCCTGTTGCTGCCTGTTCTCCTGGTGCTTCTGTTGCTGCTGCTACCACTGCTCCTGTTGTTGCCTCTTTTCCTGGTGCACGTATTGCAGCTGCTACCACTGTTCCTGTTGCCGCTTCTCTTGCTGCTGGTGCTGCTTTTGCATACGCAGGGATATGCGGGTGGTGCTACGTCGAATTCTGCAAGGCGTTTCGAAAAAGGAAGGCGTGTGGATTGCTGCTGCGTTGGAGTTGCTCATGAAGAGTCTCCTTAGTGTACTTGACTGCGAGCTTCTTTCTCACCAGCAGTAGGGAAAGGGAAAGCTGTTTTGATGGACTCTCCACCGCACCCCTCTTTTTCTCTTTCTTTTCTCTCCCTCTCTCTCTGTCTTTCATTTCCACTATTTCTCTCTTTCTCTTTATGCCGCGTCTCTGTCGCTGCCTTTTGTGGTCTCTCTCTCTTCTGAAGAATAGATATTTATCGATTTCTGCGCATGCGAAGGAACAGAGAGAGAAAAGCCGATCAGGTGGGGTACGTAACAACGTATACGTACGTGAACATTGCTGCCGGAAATCTGCGTGCTTCTTTCTCTACACACATATTTATCTACATCTCTCTCCCTACGAATACATATATATATATATATATGTTTCCCTTTATCTCACGCTACACATACGTACGCTTCATTTCTTAATTACACGTATACACATATATACATGTATATGTGTATGTATTTCTTCCTCCACTTGTATGTGTGTGAATAATTCTCCGTTTCTTCATACATTTCTTTGTGTAAATGTATATCTATAGCGATTGTAAATATATGTGTAGCAATAATCAGAATCGGCATACCTTCATATATATATATATATATATGGAAAACAATATATTTCCACACTATCGTGTATTTACTTATATATATATATATACATGTGTACAGCGAGTATATGTGTATAGAGAGGGATGCGTCATATCCGTAGATGTGAAGGCACATATTCTCTCTAAACGGAAGATGTAAACAAATGTGTCTACGTATAAGAAAGTGTCGGCACCTTGTATACCTATATAACTATCTACCTCCATATATGTAGAGAGAGGGAGAGAGAGAGAAAGAGAGAGAGGTGCATTTATGTACAGCCATGTGCAGGTCTATAGCAATATGTATGTGGATGTATATTATAGGCAGGTATATAAACATGTACATATACCCGCGTAGACCTCCCCTTCCCCTGTAACAATGAAGCGTGTTGCTCTTGCTATGCTGCAGCAGCAGATAAATCTTTACACAGAGATCCGTAGATCCACACATATATGTATATACATATATGTATCGACCTACGGATGTATACACACGCACGCATACGTGTGTAGGTGTATTTGGTCGACACGTGTATATGGTATGGATATAGCAGATACTGCCGTTTCTCTACAATACAGGCAGTTGAGCTCTTTTGTCTCTCTCTTTCTCCTTGCCTAAGTCGCTGCAGCAAAAAGATAGACATGGGGTCTTAACACCCTTTCGTATGCTGCATCCCTCTCTGTCTCTCTCTCTCTCGTTTTTACTTTTTTGCCCAAATTACTGGAGCCCTGGTTGTCGAAAATTTGTCTTTGGCGACGGTTTTACGGAGTCGACTGGGAGAGAGAGCGACAGTCTAAAAAACAACCTCACACGAATACTAGTAGCATTTTTAGTTCTTCTGCACGGTTGAAAATTTCTTCGAGAAACGTTCTTGAGAAGTCCACCTTCTTCACTACAGAGCTGTACACACACACACACACACATGCACGCGTACATCCCCTCCCCCCTCTACGCGCGTATTCTTTTAGATACACTTGTCCTTTACATACTTATATATATACACACATGATATAGGTATATATATATATACATACAGATACACACACACGGATCTATATACCTATATATATATATATATACATACATATATGTGGACACTCACACACACATACACACACACACACACATACACACATACAGACATGCACATACGTACACACGCCCTCTATCCATATGTTCGTCAATACTCTTGTCCGTTACCTACACATATAATACATATATATATATATATATATGTATTATATGTGTATATATACATACATTTATATATATATACACACTACATGTGTATATATGTAGGCACTGACACACCGATACACACCGACGTACATACGCACACAGAGACTCTCATTTATATATACGTAGTGAAACCTATCTGTTCTTCTGGTCCCTAGGTGAATCTCCTTGTACTTCTCTCTACTCTTCATTCTGACGTTGTCTTCCGCACAAGCTGTTGTTCGACATGCAGCATGCAAATAAAGAGTAGACGGACAAGATAGGCACGGCGACGTGTGATGAGCTCCTACGTAGTAGCGCTGTACAGACACCTCGCATATGTCTACACCAATAAAAAACATACATACATTTCGTAGTGCCCTGTATATACACTGCTCGTAGCGTTGTACATACACTGCACACGTCTATTATACCGATAATGCCCTTTTCCACATATGAATAGGCACCCTCACATATGTACGTATATATATATATATATATATTTGTACTCCTATCAGTTTCGTCTCCGAAGCGCTGTACGTCCACCTTCTTTTTAAGCAGACGCATATGTACGTATCTGCATATACACACGCACGTAAAATGTTTCACGCAGCGCAGCCCTTTCTCCGGGACTGGCGGTAGAGAGGAAGTGAAGTGCATGAGCGACTGGCCACTGCAGCTGCTCCTGCCCAGTCGACAGTGCTGCCTTCTCCTCTCGGGGACGCCAAGCAGATGCCTCTTCTCCCTCTCTTTACTTCTTCATGCGTGGCGCAGCTGTTCGCTGAGAACTACACATGTATACATATGTATTTCCCCCCGTCTATCAATATCTACAAATATGCATATATATATGTACACATGTGTGTACGTCTTCTTTTCCCCTCTCCTTCTTTATATACCTAATTATCAGCATATATATATATGTATGTATATGTATGTATTTACGTGCCTCACTTTCCCTCTCTTTATCTCCCTACATACGTGCACACCTACAGAAATACATATATAGATGTATCGACGTGTCTCTGTCCCGCTCTCTCTCTCCCTCTGTCCCTACACACATATATATCTACATACATATATATATATATATATATGTATCAACGCCTCTCTCTTTCCCTCTCTGGCTGAAAACATATATACCTGCAGATACACATGTGTATATGCATCGACGTGTCTCTCCTCCCCTCTCTGTCTCTGCCTGAATACATACATATCTACAGGTATTCATATATATATATATATATAGAGAGAGAGAGAGAGAGATGTACGCCTTTCTCTTTCCCTCTCTCTATATGTATAAACATGTATAAATATATATATATATATTCTCATATCTACGTCTCTCTCTTTCCCTCTCTCAATATATAGACATACGTATGTAGAGAAGAAAAGAAATATACATACATATATAAATGTCTCTACGTGTCTCCCCTTCCCTTACTTCCTCTACACACATATAAATAAATATATATATATATATACACACATACATACACATCTATGTACGTCTCCCTCTTGCCGTCTCCCGCTCTCTCTATATACATACAGATGGATGTACGTATATTTGAATGGCTTTTATGTACGTACACGCCGCTGCAGCATCACGAGCTTGAAACCTTTTTGTTTTCCGGTGCTGTTCCGTGCGCAACTCGGTCTTTCTGCCTACCACTGCTACTCTGCCTCTCCTCGCTTCTGCTGCTGCTGTTTTCCTATTCTGGTGTCCTGCTGCTGCTGTTCTGCTGCATTTTCCCCTTGTGTTGCTTTTGTTGTCGCTTGGCTGCTGCTGCCGCTACCCTGGCTTCTTGTCTACGTTTGTTTTGACTGCTTTTGCGGCTGTGTAACCTCCTCCCCCTCGCCTGATGCTGCTCGTGCTGCTGCGTCTTCCTCGGTGTGGCTGCTGCTTCTGCTACTCCCGCCCTTTCAATTTTCCTCTTTTCCTTCTTCTTCTTCGTTTTCTCCTACTTTTTTCCTTTTCTTTTGTCTCGCTGCTGCTTCTGCGCGTCTCTGTGACTGGCGGTGTCTTCTCGAGCTCCTGCCGCTGCTGCTGCTTCCTGTTCTCCGCAGCGTTCGCCACCTTTGCTGTTTCTTCTCTCTTCCCCTCTCCTCTGCCGCTTCTCCTTTGTCCACCTCTTCTTTTTCTCTGTCCCTCACTTCCTTTTCTCCTCGGACGCGTCTGCTTCCCCTTCCCCCTCCTCTCCGTCCTCTCCTCCTTTGTGCGTTTCTTCCGCACCTCCGCTACTGCTGCAGCAGCTAACGCCGTTGCAGCAACTGGCACCGTTGCAGCAACTGACGCCGTTGCAGCCATTGACGCCGTCGCAGCAGTTGAATCCTCTGCGGCAACTGCTGCTTTCGCGTCTTCATCTCCTGTGGCAGCTAATTTTTTTCCCCTCTTCGTCTGTTGTTCTGGTGCCACAGATATATCCACCAGCTGGAGCAGGTGCTGCTGGAGTGGCAGCTGCACGGCGATCGCGTCGAGGAGCTGCAGCGTCGCATTGCTTATCTTGAACGGTTGGTAGAATCTGCTCAGCGCATACGGCAGAGAAGTATCGCCGACCACGAGAAAGTGGAAACAGCGCTGACTTGTCGTATTCACTTTCTTCTCTCTGAAGTTGCTCGCCTGACGCCGAACGAAGAGGTGAGAGGGAAGGTACCTCGCTGCAGCAGCAGAGGAAAGACGGGAACCTTCCGCAGTCTCCCAGCAGTGGAGCACAACGCAACAGCGAAAAAGAAGGAGGAGAGAAAAGAGAAGAAAAGAAGTGCGTACTTTTCCACTTGCACGTGCGCAAGCGCGTCACCCGTCTTCTTCCCTGAAAAGAGGAAGAAGAAGGAAAGGAAGGAAAAAATTTTCCCTCTCTTCCACACGTGCGCATGCGTGCGTCGTCCCGTCTCCTAGAGTAAAGGGGAGTACGCAGCATTTCTCGAGAGTGCGTGATATGCGTCTCTTTTTATTGCTGAAGAGGATTTACACGCACAAACATTGGCCATCCCTGCAGCAATCAGCAGCAGGAAGAGCAGCAGCCGCACACAGAACTGCAAGGGCAGGACTGAGAAAATAGAGCTGAGGAATCTTCTCAGACGTTGTTGGGGGAACAGATATAGATAAAAAGGACGTCTCTGCAGTCTTCTTTATCTACACATATGTACATATACTGTCAGGAGAAAGAAGAGCTTCTTGGCTGTCCCCGCACCCATAATAGAGAAGCAGCAGCTGCATGCTGGTGCCTGGGCCTTCTTCCTTCACCGGTGCGACTTCTTCCTCGGGAACGTACAACCATATATACCCCCACTTATATATATGTATATATATATATATATATGTAGGTGTGGTCCGCTACATGCTTAGAACTACTTCTATAGGGAGAAAAGCGAGGACATCTGTATGACCGCTGGCAAGTTGTTATTACTTGTCAGCCCCGCTGTTAGCTCCATCGGTATACAAGGCTGTAAAGTTACATCTACATCTATTTGGCGAGAATTACGTATCAACTCTAAAGCCAGTCCGAGGAATATGTGTGTGCCCCAGCATATCTTTAGAACTACATATACACGCACAAATGGTTGCTCCGGAAAGTACATATACACATATACGTGTGTATATATATATATGTAGGGGTAGTCCCCCATATACGTGGATGTGCGTATACAAAAAGTGGATGTATATAATTGTAAGAAGATCTATATACTTCTAGCCGCATATACACATATATATATATATATATAAACGTGCGTGTGTAAGTATATACACATATATATACATATACATACATGCCTACACACACACACGTGCATACGCATGCATACATACATACGCACACGTACATACACATACATGCGTACACATACATACAAACATACATATACATACATACCTACGTATACACACACATATACATATATGTATGTATATATATACATAAGATCTGTGTACATTGTCACACTGACACGCGTATACCTTTATCTATCTATCTATCTATCTCCCTACCTATATGTATATATAATATATATGTATATATATGTATATATAGAGAGAGAGAGCTTCTATGCAGTATCACACTCGTGCACACATACATATTTGTATGTATACAAATACGTGCATCTACTCGCAGGTATATAGAGACGTACGTTTATTTGGATAGAGGAATACAGAGACACACACTTGATGCAAGCATATGGATGTGTTTGTCCTCTACGCTGTGGAAAGTTACTTGCAACGTAGAAGAGAAGAATCGGGGAACGTTCTGAATCCAGGTGTACGTACAACGGCTCATGCAGAATGTCAGACAGCAGGTGCTTGACCCTTCCCTTATCTTTCCCACAAGGCGAAAACTCTTCGTTTCTTTTGCTCTTTCTCATGTCTCCTTCCTTCTCTTTTCGCAGTCTCCTTTCCCTTTACCTTCCTATCTTGTGTGCTTATTCTACATGCCAAATGCCCGCAGGTTGTCGAAAGAACGAAGGATATGATGGGCGCAGTGGAAGAGGCGCTGCAGCAGCATGGACGCGAGAACCGAAAGCAGCAGCTTCTGCTGAAAGAAATTGCTGCTGCTATCTGTGCGCTGGCATTAGAGAAGAACCAGCAGCCGGAGGATCTCCGTTCTAGGGAGACAGGCCGATTAGTAGAACTCACCACAGGCGAGCTTCTAGTCAGGTGAGGAAGAGAAGAAGAAAAAGCGGCAGCAGCAGCAGCAGGACAAGCAGCAGGACAAGCCGCAGCCGCAGGACAAGCAGAAGCAACAGCAGGAGTGGCAGCAGAAGCAGGAGCACTTGCAGCAGGAGTAACAGCAGCAGGCGCAGCGGCAATAGGGCATCAGGGGCAGTTTAAGCAGGAGTTGGGACAGCAGCAGGAACAGCAGCAGAAAGGAGAGCAGAACTTGCAGGAACAGGGGAAACGAAACCAGCCGCAGAAACGGTAGGAGGACCAGCAACAGGAGCAGCCTTAGGAGCAACAGCAGAAGCAGGAGCAGGAACCGCAGCTGGAGCAAGGAATGCGAAGAAGTGGAAGAAGAAGTAGGAAGAAAAAGCAGATAAACGAATGAAGAAGAAGAGGAAGCAAACCACCTGACGGGGCGGCAGCAGCTAGGCGTAAAATCCACCATTGTAGACTACTCGCAGGAGCAACAATAGCAGCAGCAGATGGACTAATCATCGCTGTAAGAAGGGTAGTAGTTGGGAGTAGTTGGGAGAGAAGTTTGCAAAAGAAGGAGACGGAAGAAGAGAAACAGGGCGACAACGTTGGGGAAGACGGGGCAGCTAAAGAAGAAAGAGAGCTGCGGCGGAGCCCGGGCACTGGGGGCAACTTAAGAAGAGAGAAATAGCAGCAGAAGAAGAAGAACAAGGAAGAGGAGAAACGAAAAGATTAGCGGTGCAGCAGCCTTGACGCACGGCACGAGTTTGCTGAAGAAAGAAGAAGATGCTGAAGAGGAAGAAAGGCGGAAGGATGCGAACACAAGGAAGCAAAGAAGGCAACGGAGAAGGAAACTACCCGCAGCAGCAGGTTCAGAACAAAAAAGAACGGAATTTGCAGCGGAGTTGAAAGGAGGGTAACAGCAGAGCTCGCGAAGCAGAGATGCCCACATAAATCAAAGAAGAGAAAAAGAAAGAGCTGAGGCGCCAGCTGACGCACATACACATATACACAGTAAATACGCATACACACATACATATATATACATATATATATACATATATGTATATATATACAGGTGCAGGCAACACATAAGCGTGGCATCTATATATATGTAAATGATATATGGATAGCCATATATATATATATATATATATATATATGCATATGTATATGTGAAATATAGGTAGGCGTTAAATGCACATATATGTATATCCATATATATATATATGGATAGATAGATAGATAGATAGGTAGATAGATAGATAGATGGGCGTTAACTACATATATCTGTATCGATATAAACGTCTATATTTACTTTATTTGTAGGCAGTTCTACGCACATATAGATAGTTTATAAATAGGCATATATATATATATGTCCTTAATTGGTAGACGAATAGGCGTATATACATATGTGCGACAAGCCTACATATATTGCCACTGAATACGCACGTATGCACGTATATAGATATATATATATATATATCTATATATATATATGTTTATATGCACACTCGGACAGGCGTATATATACATATATGTATATATTTATGTATATGTGAATGAGTCCACAATAATGATGTATACGGATATACTCCACTATGTAGTGGATATATACGTATGATATATGGTATATATAGAAACGCGTGTATATGCATATATATTTGAAAATTTGGATATTCCTGCAAAGGAGAAAACAGCTCGTACCTGCTGCGCACTTTTCTGGCCGAAGAGGCGGACGTGTGTCTTGGAAAGTTTTTCATGTGAGTCCACTGCTGCTCTGCTTCTGCCATGAAAGCAAGCAGCAGTTCTTCTTCATCAAGAGGTGGCCAAGGTCACTGCAGAAAAACAGAAAACTCCTTTTGCAAGCGGAGGCAGATCCATACGTGCCTCTCTTGGTGGGACGCACACTCTCTCTGTAATATTTTTATCACCTGAGAGAGGGAGACTCCGCTGCAGGGATCTACAAGAAATGCTGTGTCGAGGTTTCTAGGTGTATATACACCAGGTTCAAACACACAGGGGGATGGACATATATAGATATATATACATCTATGCATATGTATATATGTCTTTTTTTGTAGATACTGGCGCATCTACTCGTGCAGATCCACACACAGCAAATCCCAACAAACAGACGCGGGTACATGTACATATACATATGTATATATATATATGTATGTATACGTGCGTGCTTGTGTGTACATTTTTATTTGTGCTGACACGTGTATAAAATTGCGTAATGACTTCACACAGATGCAGCAGTCCGAGTCGTTGGACGTAGCAGTGACGGGTGTACGTGCGCCGAGACGTCTTTGTCGCGAGGTGTAGTTGCGAATATTCAACAAGGCAGCGGCCCATATACAGGCCACGAGAAATGAAAAACATCTAGACGGCAAATTCTCGGCAGGAGGATAGACTGCTGAAACCTTTCCTAAGGACAACTGTCCTGCTCCTTTCAACAAAATCCTCTTTTCTTCCTGCGTTGCCTCCTGCGCTTCCACTGCTGCTGCCTCTGCTGCTGCTTCTGCTGCCCCTGCAACTGCTGCTGCGGCCAGTTCTCTGCTGCTACCGCTGCTACTGTCGTTGCTGCTGCCTCTGCTGCCGCTGCCTCTGCTCCAGCTGTTCTGCTGCTGCCTCTGCTATTGCGATTCTCCTGCCTCCGCTGTTGCTGTTGCTGCAGACCCTACGCCGTGGAGTCGAGGGGAACGTTGGTGAAGGAAGAAGAAGTCGTGCGGACCGGGTGCTCCCCTCGCGTAGAAATCCGATGGTTCTTCCTTCGAAAACTCTTCGAGAAATACGCTACAGCCAAGCCAGTAAGCGTCTCTTCTTGACCTCTACATTATAAACTTGAGACTGGCCTATATGCCTATTGGCGTGTGCCCACTTGGCTGTTTTTCTTCTCGATAAACTTATATATATATACATAGGGATTTGTACATGCAAGTTTTCCCCCGCTATATACACCTAGAACTGTAAACAGCTGCACCTGTCTATCTCTTATTCTCCTCTCCTTTCTCTCTGCCTCTCTGAATATTCGTCTCGACAGCTCTCTTGCTATTTTGTCTGCGTGGAGGTGTGTAAGGATGTGCCTATCTCTCTCTAAATACATATAAATAAATACACACGTATACACACACACTCACATATATATATATATAGATCTGCACGCGTATATACACGCATTCATATCCATCTTTGTGTATCCATATATACGTAGATTTTTCTCCTCGTAAAGCTCGGGTCTTAACATCTTTTTCTCTCTATCTCTCCGTAACTGTGCGGGTATGGTACACATCTGCCTTTCTATGTATACACCTGCGTTTCTCCGTACTTTTCTTCTCTACATAGACATATATTAGTACACATGTAGAGATACACGTCTCTTGTTCTTTAAATACAGAGACGCACATATATATACACGTATACGTACATGTATACGTGCAGATGTATGCGTACATCTGTGTGCCTGGAGGCAATT
Organism: Sarcocystis neurona; assembly: GCA_000727475.1. Taxonomy (NCBI): domain Eukaryota; phylum Apicomplexa; class Conoidasida; order Eucoccidiorida; family Sarcocystidae; genus Sarcocystis; species Sarcocystis neurona. Next base: position 3,330,513 of record KL647291.1, on the reverse strand, counting down.
AAGATTCTGCTGCTGTTCCTCTCTTTGCTTATATATACACATACACCTGTATGCATATTTGTGTACATATATATATATATGTACACCTGGGTGACTGGCTCTATGCCTTTATGTTTCTCTTTTGCTATGGACACACATATATGTATACATATGTAAGTCTGTCTAAGTAAATACACGCGTGAATATATAGATATATACATATAAATTTTTATATATACGTGTATATATATATATGTACATATATCTATATACATATATATTTTTGGGCACATATACATATATATATGTATATATGCATGTGTGCTTGTGTTTTATACCATTTCTCTGTATAGCTAGAGATATATACGCGTAGGTGTGTGTATACATATGCATATATATATATACATATATATAGATATTTATATGTATATGTATATGTATTTGTGTACGAGTTCTCTACCTGTTTATTTGTGGATATTATACCCAGACGTGCGTGTGACGCAGACAGCCCTGTGGCGGGGGTGAAAGCGGGCCACGTCCATATGCATCCACGTATATTTCTTTTTTATCTCTACTTACATATATTTGTACACATATTAATTATATCTATATTTGTCTAGACCTGAGTTTATACGAATGTATCGAATATACACGTGTATATGTATTTACTCTTATATACATTCTTTTCAAGTGTATATATAAGTGCGTATATCTATATGCATTTATATCTATACCTATATACACATATCCAATATATATAGGTTTTACCCTATATCAGGTGTAACAAGATATACCTACATACGCACATATATACACATGTATATATATATATATTGACGCGTACACTCCTGCGTGTCTCGTATAGTCTTGCCTTACATATATATGTATATGGAGAAGTATCTGTTTACCTTGGCGAGAACTAGAACATTTCTTCTGAGTCCACACTGCTTGCATGCCTGTTCAGCCGTGCAGTAAACACGTAAACCTACCTACGTATCTATCTGTTTATCCATCTATACATCCATCTGCCTCTCTATTTCTCTCTCTATCTTTACACATACATATATATTAGCGTGTGGACAGCCGCAGAGATAACTCTACAGTCACCTGCATATACATGCAGAAACATGTGTGCACGTTCTCTGAAAACTGCGGCAATGAAAAGTTCCTTTCCTCCCCTCTCCCGCGCACCCGAAGAGATTGGGAGAAGTCGTTCTGCTGTCTTCATACTGGGGGCTCTTTCTCCCCGCAGCAGCAGCAGCTTGAGTGAAGAGGCGAGCAGCAGCTGAAGAGAAGGGGAACCGACGGACGTGGGTGTTTTTTGCTGTGCCGGCTGGAGCACGTGCTTCTTCAGGCTTTGATGGGGTGCACAGAGCTGCTGCTGTTAATCGAGAAGACGTACGATTTCTTCTACGCGCGACAGGCCAGCAGCAGCAGCAGCGGGGTGGGCAGCAGCAGCAGCAATGCTCGCTCGCGTCTTCGCCGCAACAACAGCTTAGCAAAACTCGCCGGAGGAGGAGAAGGCGGAGCAGCCGCAGCAGCAGCAGGAAGAAACGCTGGGCCGACCAGCTGCTGCAGCAGCTACGGTCCCGTCCTTCTGCAGCAGTGGATCGACTTTGCCACAGAAACCCGCGGCTTATGTTCGGAGGGAGAAAAGGAGGTGCATCGCGTCCTGCTGTCGGTGAAGGCGCTGCTCTCTTCAGCACAAGCAGCGACCCACGCCGACCGAGAAGGGAGAGGCAGAAGGGGGAAAACAAACAGAGGAGCGGGAGGACGAGGAGGAGAAGGAAACAGAGGGAAAATTCTCGAATGCCAACTCAAAGAAATTCGTTTCTTTGCTCGGTACACACCACGAAAAGAGAAACCGAATTTCTGCTGCTAATTCTCAAAATCTGCTTCTATGTATATATTGCAATCGACGATTCTTTCTGTGTGTACATAAATATGAATATATATATATATATGTATACGTATATGTACATGTATATGTATGTGTGTACGTCTGTGTATGTGGGGCTCATATCATTGCGTGCAGACCTAGGAGTGAGAAATCCTTACTTTTCTCATTCTCACCTCTGCTCTCTGTCTTTCCACCTGCCTCTCGCTTTTCTCTCTATTTGATTATTCGTACGTAAGCAACATATATATATATATACGTTTAGACTTGATCAAGTATGTGTATGTAGACAGATGTACACATTTGTGTCTACACCAGCAGGGATGTGTGTTCGCCTGTGTGTCTCTACACAGACGCAGAAAGACCCATATAAAAGGGGTGTCTGCTCGACGCATAAACGCGAGTGAATTCAAAGTCACTTCTTCATCTGCACGTCTGCATGCGAAAACTGCACTGCAGCGCATATTCACATATGTATAAATATATATATATATATGTATATACTGATATGCCCAGAAAGGTATGCAGATACATGAATATATATATATATATATATATATAGATATATATACGTACATACGTACGCATAGCATCCAAGCAGTCAAACATACGTGTGTATGCGTGTATGCATCTGTAGACTTCCATATACACAGGCCACGAAGACGTGTAAATACAGTCGTGTGTATGTGTACATATATATATATATATATCCGTCGAAATGCAAACTGATACATACACATATATATATATATATATATGTATATATATATACATACATATATATATATACGACTGCAAATGTAGACATTCGCATTCATACGTATATATACGCGTATAGGTACATATATATATATATACATATGTATGCATATGCGTAAACATATGTATGTGTATATATATCTATATATATTTCTATACATACGCATATACATATATAAGTATATACATATGCGTACAGATATGTATATATATGTACATGTATGTATACCCATATGCTTGTGGATACACGCGTGTATACATATATTCGTGTAGACATATATTCACATACGTATATTCGTGGAAGCGCATAGACAGACATATGTGTAAATGGAAATGTAGATATTTGCATGCGTGCAGACGCCAAGTCTGTGCGCAGTCTCTATGATATGTTCGCTTCTATCATTGAGCGAAATCACACGCAGACGCCAAGACCCGCATCTCTCGCTGTTAACGTCTCTCTCTCTCTCCCTGCGCTGTGCAGCTACATTAACGCATGTGTAGCCACCTGTCTCTCGCTCTCCATACACCCGTGCGTACGTACACACACATTCATACATGTATGTACGTATGTGTATGTAGGACCGAGTCTTTTATATCTGCCTGAGAAGTATACGTGCGTGCGTATACATACACGTATATACATGTGTACGTGTGTATATGTAGGATTGATTGTTTTTATCTGCTTGAGAAGTAGACAAAGCTAAAGCTGAGGCCTTTTCTGCCCTGCTGCTCGTTGAGTTCTGCACGTGTGGGGCTGTCGACAAATTCTGCATGCCCCCACTTTTGCGGAAAAGAAGGCGGAAGAGGATTTGTGTGGTGCTTCTTCGTCCAGGAAAAGTAGGAAGAGCTGAAGGCGCGCAGGCCGCACCAAGTTCTCCTTTGTCTCTGTTGCCATTGTTGCTGCTGCAGAGTTCCGCTGCTGCTATCAGTGCCGACGCTGTTGCCGCTGCTTCCTGCCTAGCAGGTGCTGCTGTCGCCGTCCGTGCGGCTGCTGTCGCAGCTTCGGCAGTTGCTTTTCTGTCCAGCCATTTCTTCTGCTCTGTCCCGCTGCTTCACTTTTTTTCCTTCTTTGCATCCCTCGCTGCCGCTGCTGCCGTCGCCTTCCTCGTCTTGCTTCTGCTGCTGCTGTGGAGCGCAAGGCATACATTTCTGCTTTGATCTCCCTCCAAGCTGCTGTCTCCCGCGTGCCGATGCCGATGCATTCTCTGCTATTGGTGTTGCGTCCCCCTCTGCTGCTGTCTTTGCTGTTGTTGCCGGGGTTTATGTCTCTGCCGCTGCTGCTGCTGACGGGACTTCTCTCTCCGCCGCCGTTGTTGCTGAGGCTTCCGTCTGCGTGCTGCTGCTGCAGGGGGTTTCTGGCTCCGCCGCTGCTGCTGCTGACGTTTTTGCCTCTGACTCTGCTGCTGCTGCTGCCGCGGTTCCCGTCGCCGCTGCTGTCACTGCTGCCTGCGTTTCTCTCTCTGTCGCTGCTGCTGCTTAGGTTTCTGTCTCTGCCCCTGCCGCTGCTGCTCCACCATGTTTGCAGATTTATAGGTTTCTGCGAGTTGTCAGAGTACCTGCCGCTGCCATTGTTGAACGTTTACTTGTTCGTGCGGCAGCGATGCGTTGCTTGGCAGCAACAACAGCAGCAGCAACAGTGGAGCAGATGGAAGGCTCTCCGGGCAGCAGAGAAGCAGCAGCAGGGGAAGCAGGAGCAGCGGCAGATCCTGCAGCAGATTCTCTACGGAGCGAGCACGCGTGAAGCGGCTGCGGCAGCAGCACCAGCACGAGGAGGTAAAGGAGCAGCAGCAGCAGCAACACCACGACGCACCGAGACAGGAGGAGCGTCAGCAGCAGCACCAGGAAGAAGAAGAGGAAAGACAGAAGTAGCAACAGCAACAGCAGGTTATGAAAGAGAAGGAGGAGCAGGAGAAAAAAGGGACGAAGGAGCGAAGGAAGAAGAAACAGCAACAGGAGAAGGTGGTGGGATGGCGGTGGCGCTGCTTCGCCCCTCCAAAGCAGGAGGAACGATCAGCAGCAGCCTTCCACCGCAGTTCGCTAAAAGCAAATCTGCTGCTTTTTTTTCCCTTCGCTGGCCAACGCAGCTTGTTTCAGCGACGACGAAGAAGAAGACGAAGTAGGAGAGGACGCGGACACACTTGGCTGCAGCAGGGGCACTGATCAGGAGCACCGAGGAAGAGAAGAAGCAGCAGCGACACCAGCAGCAGCGACGCAAGCGGCAGCAGCAGCAACAGGAGAAGTGTGTGGAGAGAGAGCGAGTGAGTGGGCTGAAAGAAGACGGGGAAAAATCGGGAGAAGCTGGGCAGAGGAGTGCGCGTTGCCGCTGAACGCCGTTGCTGCTGCTGTGGGAGTTGCTGCTGCTGTGGAGGCCCTCAGGGGGCTGTCGTTCGGCGTTTTCTGGAGCCTGCTGCAGCAGGCAGCAAAGCTTTTCTTTACAGGAAGCGTACGAGCACAGCATCAGCAGCAGAAAGAGCAGCAAGAGCAACACCAGGCGCGAGACAGAGAGAATAAGCAAGAGAAGGAGGAGCAGGAGGTGAAGAAGATGCAGCAACAGGAGGCTGCGGAGGAGAGGCCGAAGGAGGAGCGGCAGCAGCAGGAAAAGCAGCCGGCGGTGCAGCAAGAGGAAGGGTCTTCACAGCAGCAGGAGGAGGACGGGCAACAGCAGCAGCGAAGGGAGACGCGAGACGGTGCATCGTTGGAAGAGCTGTTGCTTGACGAAGACTGGCGTTCACGCAGTGTGTTGCTGTCGCTGCTGCAGCTGCGTCTCGTCTCTCATTTCTCCGGATTACTAGAAGCCAAGCAAAAGGATGCCCGCTTCCTGCTGAAAAAAGATAAAAGCCTGCAGCAGAGCTGTCTCTGTCTTACCTATAGTGAAGTGGACTCGGTACGCCCGACGCTGCAACAGCAGTAGAAGCGAGAGGAGCCCTGCAGGAACAGAAGCAATCGGAGGCGCTGCCGTAACGGGAACAGCAAAAACAGCAGGAGCAGCACGGCAGCAACAGAATCAGTAGTAACAGCAGAAACAACGACAGCAACGGCAACAGCATCAGCAGCAGCAACAGCAGCAGCAGCAGCAACAGCAGCAGTAGCAACAGCAACGGCGGCAGCACCAGCAACAGCAACAGCAGCAATCAGAGCAACAGCTACTGCAGCCGCAGCAGCAATACCCACCCGCAGCATCAAAAATACCGCATCACACCAACTGAAAAAGATATAGATGCATGTAGATATAAATACGTATATATATATAGATACATAGATATCTATAGATACAGGTGAATGTTGATAGATATATATGTATATAGATAGATAGATAGATACCTATAGATACAGATAAATGTTGGTAGATATATATATAGAGAGAGAGTGTGTGAGAGAGGAAGAGATAGAGGAAGAGATACATATATACCTATAGATACAGATAAATGCTGACAGTATGTATATATAGAGAGAGATAGATAGATAGATAGATAAATAGATAGATAGATAGATAAATAGATAGATAGATAGATACCTATAGATACAGATAAATGTTGACATATATATATATATATATGTATACATATATATAAAGAGAGAGAGATACATATATACCTCTTGATACAGATAAATGTTGATATACATATATATATATAGAAAGAGAGAGAGATACATAGATACTTCTAGATACAGATAAATGCTGATAGGTATGTATATACATATATGTGTGTATGCATATACATATTTGGATAGACGTATGTCGACGCAGATTAACACATATGTATATATATATATATATATACATATACATGCTATGTAGATAAATGTAAATAGATATTGAACGGTATGTATGATTTTGGGTGGATACTGTAGATGTGTTCAAATAGGTATTGAGAAAAAAGTGTCCATACGTATATGTATATGTAGAAATGCATAAATGTAGGTAGACGTATATATATATATATATTGATGGATATATTTGTAGCTATAGACAGATACGAATATAGAGAGAAGAAAGTGTAGTTCTATGGTTATGCGTTTACAGAACGTGCGCCGCATAGGTAGATATGGATTCATGTAGGTAGGTGCAGGCAGATACAGCGAGCCATGCATATAGAGAAGGACAGACGCAGGTAACCAAGTAAATACCAGCAGAAATTATGTGGAGAGATGCAGGTAACTTGATAAATGCCATTCTAACGTGGGTACGTTTGATTCTACTTATGTGTGTGTACAGAAGATGTGCCGCATAGATAGATGTGAATCACTGTGGGTAGGTGCAGGTAGATATACAGAGAGCGACGTAGAGAGAGAGAGACAGATGGCCGTAGGTAGGTGCAGATAGTTGTATAGAGAGCGATCTACAGAGACGAAGACAGATGGCCGTAGGTAGGCGCGCGAGCAGATATAGATAGGCACATACAGAGAGAAAGACAGACAGAAGTAGGTAGGTGCAGGTATACATAGAGAGAGCCACACGTGGAGAGGAGGTGGAAAGTTGAAAGTGGGCGTGTGTGGCAGGTAGATACATAGAAAGCCACACAAAGGGAGAGACAGACAGATGGAAGAAAAGAGGTGCAGCCAGATACAGAGAGCCACACACGGAGGAAAAATCGTCAGACGAAAAGCAGGTAAGTGCGGGTAGAGAGCCACACAGAGAGAGGAAAAGACAGACACAGGCAGCTACATCTTCCGTCAGATCCTCCTGCAAATTTTCCTGTCTCCGTCTCGCTTTCTCTGTCTCCTGGAGACACCGGCGGAGGGGGCCACACCTACACCCAAACACGACAGCAGTGCTGCGGCGACTACCTTTCATGACAATGTTTCCTTGTGTGCACCTGCACTTCCCTACTTTTTTCTCTGCGGAAACGAATCTATTGTCCAGTTTGACTAAATATCTGAAATACAACACATATAACTCGCACACATACACCTGCAGAGAGAGAGACAGAGACGGGTTCGTACATATATGTACTCGCACATATATATATATATATATATGCGTTCAGCACTACTATTGCAAGTGTATACAAATATATTTATATATATATATGTATATATATAGTGTGTGTGTGTGTGTGTGTGTGTGTGTGTTTGTGTATATGTACATGTGAATATATATTCACGCATGATTATATATTTACATAGACCAGCCTATAGAAATAAGTAGAGAGACAAACAGAGGGAGGGGTACGCGCATGTGTGTTCAGGGACACGAATACACGTAGGTCTTCAAAAGGGTTTACATGGGAAAGTATATGTCTGTGTACTAACGCAACTCTACAAGTAGATCTACATACATTTGAGGGGACACGTCTATCTCAATGCATACATATAAACATTTATATATACATACGTATGGGTACAAGGCGAAATACATGAGGCTGCAGAGACAGGCATGTAGCGCTTGGGCGGTTGCGTGTCTCTGTGCCCTTGCGAGTCGATGAAGGGCCCTGCTCTGTCTACCTTCTTTCGATCTGCCACTCCTTCTGCTTGTTTACATGGAAGACGTTTCTACATCTGTAACAATGTAAGTTGCCTTATGCATATATACACGTACATACACACATAGAAATACACGTGTAGATAGGCAGAGAGATATATAGATACACGTGTGTATAGACCTTCACGTTAACTGCAAAGAAGAGACGCGCATACACTTCCTTTCGCAGAGGGCTTTTTCGTGTGTATGTCAGCGCTCGTCCTCTTTGTGCCTTTCTCTTCCTTTTGTCTTCCTCTCTATCCTTCTGTTTTTTTACCTCCTCTTCCTTCTCCTTTCGTTTCTCTTGCCATCGGTCTGTACGTTCACTTCCCTGCGTATGCTGTGGTGTCTCTCTTTTCTCTACAACAGTACTTCTCTTGCTAACCCGCCGTCCGTATGCCAAATACAGGCGGTTGTATACCTACAGAAGTATTTGGTCAACTGCCTTCCTGTATACATATATATACATATATATATATATATCTTCTCATATGCGCGTGGTGTCTTCCTCAGATGTGTACACACACATATGTATTTATCTAAGTACGTAGACGTACGCATTTATGTATAAATATATGTGTTAGTATATATCCCTCGTACAGCTGTATACATATATATATAGATACACATGTATCTACAAGTGTGCGAGGTCTTATGTCCACCACATCTATGCATATATATATATATATTATCTGTACTGGTATGTATCTCTCCGTTTATATAAATATATATATATAAATGTATATGTGTATACCACCTCGTGCGTATATATATATATATACATTTGTACTGGTGCATACGCCTGCGAGTATATATATATATATGTATGTATGTTTGTCTGTGTAGGGTCTTCCTGTGTGTATATATATATCTTTTACCTATGTATATGCCTCCTTGTTTATACGTATATTTATATACGTCTTCTCGTGTGCTCATATTTTGTTAGTGTACACACCTCTTAGTGTATAAATATGTATGTATGTATGTATGTTCGTTCTCTTAACATGTGTGTGCGTAGATGTATGTATTAATCCACACGTATATATATACATATATGTGGGGCCTTCATACATCATACACATATATGTGGACTTGTGTAAACGCTTTCTACATATATGTATATATATCCTAATTCGTGAGGTTTTCTCCTTCTCTGTCTGTACGAACGTCCGAGGGTAAACCTGCAGATTTTGCGAAGCAGCGGTGCGAATATCGAAGCAGCAGTGTGGCAGAGATTGCTCGATCCTTGCCGAGAGAACATAGTGAAGCTGCAGCACTTTCTCCTGGCCACGGCAGCAGAAAACAGCAGCGGCGAAACTGTCGCCGGTTGCGGGGGAGGAGGAACAGGAAAGATGCAACCCACGCTTCTGGAAGGTGGTAAGCCCAGGCCTAAACTTGCAAATATCCACGTTTATACAGATCGTCGTCGTTATTTCCACGCATACACACATATATAGGCAAAAATACGTGTATATATATATGTGTATATGCGTAGACACCATAGTATATATATGCGGCGGTGTGTATATATATACGTATACATATATATATGTGTGTATATATATGTGTGTGTGGGTGAGAATATATGTGCGTATAACTTTGTATGGCTAGCTGTATATATATCCATATACACGTACATACATATATATATATATATATATATACCTGTACTGTGTACACATGTGCGGTATGTCTACTTGTAAGCGTGCGTACGTATAACTCTACAGACAAGTGCAGAAGAGCATTTCTACAGTTTTTTCGTGAAAAAGTTCTCCTCGAGGAGTGCGTGGGTACGAGGAAGTTTGGATGTTGTAGATCTTCTATGTCGCACTTGTGCATCTGTATCTCTCTGTCTTCAGTGTCTATTGCTGAAGAACAGGAACCTAGAGGGGGGCATGCTCTTCACCTGTATATGTAGTAAGTACCTGCAAGTACCCAGGGATATATACATGAGTAAATATATTTGCGGATGCGTCCAAAGAGAAGAAAAGATAGAAAAGCGGAGAGAGAAGGAGGGACAGAGAGGAAAGTAGAAGTCGCCAGTACTCAGAAGTTCAACAGGCGCAGCGGTTTACAAAGTCGATGACCCACCCACACAAAGGCGCACGTAGAAACGAGCATCATGCCGCATCTACGCTCTTCCGGAAAAGTGTCTAGGAGGGTTCCTATTCGGGAAGTTTTTTCTTCAACCTTTTTTTGCGTCTGCAAAAAATATACCCCTAGACATACATATATATATATATATGTATTCCTCTCTCACACACCATATAGGAGCAGGTAAACAGGCTTGAATGATGTGCGTATAGCATACATACGTATAAATGTATATATATATATATGTATCTCTCTATATGTATATATGTATGTACACAAATGTGTGTGCATATATATATGTACATTAATATGCATATATGCATTAGATAGAAGTGTGCACACACGTACATATTCATGTATCTGTATAGCTATATATCTGTATACGTGTGTATGCCTATGTACGCGTAAACTTGTACGTGTGAGTACGTATGTGTATATATATGTATATGTATACACACATGTATGTGTACGCACACGTGTGCAAATATGTATGTGTATGTGTGAAGCATCACGTGTGTGGCTGCTGCCACTGCTTGAGTACGGCCAAATACAGGTAAATGCTTTTATATATGCATATATATATGTTTATATACACACTTGTATGAGGGATATCGACGTGTGTGTTAGAACATATAATTACAAATGTATTACATTTACTCTGGTATGTAAACATATACGCGCATATATATTTCTACGTATGAAACATATGTATAAATATGTATCTGTCACTCTCTTTCTCTTTCTCCTCTCTCTCTACACGTATTTATGTATATATATATATATGTGTAGTTATGTAGAGAAGACACGCGAGTACGGAGGGAATATCTGGGTCGTGCTACACCTACAAGTATTTGTTACCTATTACATACTCCAAAATATATACATTCGGGAATGTAGACTACACATGTTATCTACATATACATATATGCATACATATACGTTTACGCGTATGTGTATATGGATAGGTCATACATTGTACACGCGCACGCATATGGGTAATGGTTGTACATATATATATATATATATGTATTTATAGGTATACACATCCCACACTCACGTGTATGTCGATATATGCGTTTGTATAAAGCGTAAGTATATATACATATATACTTATATATATGTATGCGCATACCTATGTATGTATTAGACGTGGGATTTGTTTATGCAGAAGTTAAGTATAATTGTCTCCTTGTCTATTGTCTCTGTTCGAAATGGATAGACTTTATACATGTACATATACCTACTTTAATCCTCTGGACACACACGTACATATATATATGTATATATATATACGTGTATGCGTATCTATATGTGTATATGTATATATATACATATATATATATGTGCAGTTTTACGTATCTACTATCTACACATGCACGTATATATATAGACCTTTTATACGAGTGTGGGTTAGTGTGGTAACGCCTGCATGCGGTTATGTGTGGGTATCTGTACGTTGTACCAGTTTTTATAGATAAAACAGAGCTGCTGGAGCTGGTCACTTCCACTTATTTGAAGGAATTCCGGTACGTCCCACTCTGTCTCTCTCCTATCTATGTTGCTACATCCGTGTCCCCGTCTCCGTCTCCCTCTGTCTCTCCGTCGCCGTATCAGTCTCTCCCCCCTCTGTGTCTCCCTGTCTCCGTCTCTCTCTCTCTGACTCACTCGCTGTCCCCGTATTCCTGGCTCTCTATGTCTACCTTCTGCCGAGGGTCTCAGTCTCGTTCTGGCAGAGAAGGGGAACGCGGCTCCTTCCCACTACACTCCGGTTGACACGTCGCTGCGCAGAGGTGTATTTTCACATCGGCATAGACACAAGACTACGGCAGAAGGCATCAATACAAAGTAATGCCGAGGAAGAACACGCTGAACTGGACATAGGTGTGTATATATATATGTGTCTATTTGTCTACACCTGTATATGCGGGTACACACAGATGCTTTGCTGTCTCATCAAAGGGAGAAGGACGTATATATACATATATATATATGGGGTACATGGAGGGCGACACCTATTCGCTTGTGTCTGTGTCTGGTCGTACATATATATATATATATATATGCATATATGACGTACCTGGCGGGGGGCACGTGTTTATTGGAATGTGTGTCTAGAAGTGCACACATACGTATTTATATATAGCGCCCGGACGGTGACACGTGTTCAGGCAGGTGTGTATCTAGAACTGTATCCATATATATATATATATGGAGTACGTGGAAGGGGACACGTATTTAGGCAGGTGTGCGTCAAGAACTGTATCCATATATATAAATGTATATATATATATATGTATATATGGAGTACCTGGAAGGAGACACGTATTTAGGCAGGTCTGTATGTAGAGCTGTGACCATATATATATATATATGTGGAGTGCCGTGGGGGGGCACATGAATCACTGGGGTGTGTGTCCAGGTGCCCCCCAGTCACCTAGACTCCTGGTGATTCTTTCTACACTTGCGTCGACGCCGACTTGAAGCTAGAGACCTGCAAGTGTAGATTTATAGACAGAAACGGAATAGAGTAGATGCGTTCGTACACACAAATATATATATATATATATATACAGATAGATTTGCACGCATATATACGGACGTGTTGTTGTAGACACCGTCGTATGGTGACGATACAGAAAGGTCGTCCCTTTGTGTGTGGGGCTGTTGGATCCGCTTGCAGCTTTTTGTCGAAATTTTTTTTTCTTCAAGAGGGAGAGGGCTGTGAGTTTGAAATGCCTCCCATCCTCCAGCTCTCCTTCCCGACCCCCGCTGCGTGCTTCCCCCGCTTCTTCTCTCATTTACCAGCGCATCGACGGGGTCTCGTGAATCATTCGTCCGTTCCTGTGTCTTTCTGTCTCTTTCTCTGCTCCCGCCTCTGACTTTCTTCTCCTGGCGGTCTCTTTATCTCGAGGTATGTGCGTTGTGTGTGCGTCTGCCTCTTTCTGGTTCTCCCTCTCTGTCTCTCTCCGTCCCCATCTCTGTGTCTCTCCTTCTCCCTCCCCGCATAGGCGCGAGGTCTGCTGCATGTATTGCGCTGGCGAAGAGCTGTCACTCCAATCGCTGTCCCTTACGTCTCCGCGTGGTGGATATGGCCGTGCGTATCAACTGAGTGGCTCGTTCTCTCTTCTTCTCTCTCTATGCCCGGCCGTCTGGGGCGCCTCTGCTGCTGCGACGCGCACGTGCGAACAAAGACGTTTACATGTCCCGGCCATCCAACACACGGTTACCGCGGGTGCGCCCGTGCCGTCTCTGCTTCGAAGGAGCGGTTTTTTGCTGCTGCTTCGGAGACAAGCACGCGGGCTAATGTCGGATCCACGCATACATAAATATACATATATATGTATCATGTGGATGTGCTTGTGTCCCTCTGGCTGCTGTCCCTGGGCGCGGGAAGCAACTTCCTCTCTCTCTCTGTCTCCGTCTCTCTGTATCTCTCTGTTTCTGTCTCTGTCGCTCAGTGGATGGAAGACATCCCCCACACAGCTTCTTGTGCCGCGCGGGTGTACTGACACCCCGGCACATACTCCTACGCAGCCGCGCAACGCGTCTCCCTGACACAAAGTTCTCCACACATTCGCGTCTGCCTCTCTCCCTCCTGTTTCTCTGTAGACGTAGAGGTGTTCACGTCTCACCACACACACACAGAGGGGGACGCGTGGACGCGTGGGCCAGTACCCTATCTCTCTGTCTTCCCACAGGGTCGCGGCAAAGTAGTTTTTTTTCTTCACACAGTGAGCTGACAGGTGTGTACGTGGCCCTGCAAACACGTACATATATATATATATACATATCCATATACGCATAAATATTCATATATATATGTTCGTATATGCGTGTTGGACAGAGACGCGACTTTGCAGTGTATGGCTGTATGCGTGAGGAGGATATGCCTGTGAACACCCTTCGGTGCCTGTACGTGCGCGTGTGTGTGCTTCTGTCTGTGAGTAGGTGTGGATATATACGTGTGTCTCTCCTTTTCTGCCTTCCCGTCTCGCTGTCCGTGCGCTTGTGCGGTGGCTTCACACCTGAGCCCCCGCCCCCATGTCCTCCCTCGTTTCCTGGCGAGTTCCGGCTGCTGCAGAAGGACGCTGCGGTGATGCAGGTCTGTTTTTTGTGAGAGCGACTCGTTAAAAAAAAAAATTCGAAGTTCTGCTGCAGTGGTTACCTGCAGAAGGGAAAGCGGAAGTGCCGGGGTGGTGGGAAGGATCTCTCTCTCTGCGGAAAGTGCTGGGAGCAGGGGAAGAAAGCGGACTATTTTCGTGCTGCTTCTGTGACGCAGTAGCAGAAATCCGATGTGCACCTTCTCAGCTGCTGCTGTTGCCGTCGCTGCTGGTGCTGCTTTTTTTGCAGAGAAAAAGCTGCAGAACCGCTGGAAACGCTGCGGCTCGCGGCTGCCGCTAAGAACCCCCCGTCGACGAATTTCACACGCTCCGAGTTCCGGGCCCTTCTCAAGCAAATCGATCCCTCGGCATGTCTTCTCGCTTCATTTTCTTCTTGCTGCTTCCCTTCTGTCTAACCTGGAGTCCACTTCTCTCTACACACATGCAGACATATTGACACACGCATATACACACGTGCATCTATGTATATATATATATAGAGAGAGAGATACGTTGTTGTTCGCCCTGTATGGCTCTCTCCATATCTGTATACGTGTGTATATATATTGATATAGATATGTGTGTACACGTGGACCTACATATATATGTATACATACAGAGAGAGAGAGAGTTGTTCTCCCTATCTTTGAGACGTCTGTGTACACCTGCCCCTATCCATCCATAAAGACAGACGCATATATATATATACGTAGGCAATCACACTCCACATATATATATATAGCACAGGGAAGTATATGTGACTCTATGCGTATAAGCATACACTTGTATTTGTGCGGACACAGACACGTAGACATATCACTACTTATATATATATGTATACATTGGTAAACAGGGAGAAGTGTATACAGGAACCCGTGAGTGTACTGCGCTTCTACGCATTAGTGTGTATACTTGCACATATATTTTGAGGAGGTGTGCTGCATCTGTGAAACCGGAGAAATTATTTTCTTTGCGGAGGTGAAGGACATTTCTGCCAATGAAGGTCTCTTCCTCTCTGCATCGCGGTTAATATTTGTAAACCCACACCTTCTACACACATGGACAACTGCCATAATCCTTGCTGTGCGCCGTTCTGCAAGTACCTGCTCGCAAGAGTCGGTTCCTCCTTCATCCTAAGTTTTTGCTCGCTCGTCACCGCTCTATGTCTTTGTCTCTCTTCAAGAAATTTTACCTGTCGGCCAGCTGTCCCTCTCCTCCTCTCTTCCTACCGCTCTTCTTCCTCTTTATGCAACCCTGTATCTATTTGTCTACCTGAATCTCTCTGTCTTCCTTTTCCTTTGAAACTCTCTTTCCCTCTCTCTCTGTATCTGTCTGCTTATCTGAGTTTCTCTACCTGTGTCTCTGCTGCGTCTCTTTGGCTCTTTCGAAGCCCTTATTTTTTTCTAGGATGTAGCTTCACTCTTTGAAATCCGTCATCCTCTGTCCCTATTTCTCTGTCTCTCTCTTCATCTCTTGTGGAATATCGAGAGGATATCTTCCCTATCGGTCGTTCTGTCTTCCGATGACTCCACGGGTCACAGATATATTCTTCTATTTGTCCACGTGCTTCTGTCCCCTTCTCCACCACGTCCTACTCTTTTCCACCTTCTCTTCATTTCTCCGTCTTCGCACTTCTCGAGGTCTCCAACGTTCTCTCCATCATCTTTCTCTCTCTTTCCCTCTTCACTTCTCTACGTACACTTAAGTCTCGACCTGTCTATTCTTGTATTTGTTCCCAAATCCGTACACATGTTCACGGCTCTTTCCAGATGTAGATATGCATATACGCATGCGTACACCTTCACAACCAGTACTTACTCAACATATAAATATGTATATGCGTTAGTTCATGCATTTACATAAATATACTTTCACCTCTCTCTTTCCATTTATATATATGTATGTATACATCCATGGTACGCACCCCATGTATCCATATACCCCTAGGTAAACCTCGCTATGTGTATGTCTTTCTCGTACTATGTATCTCTGCAAGCCTGTGTAAGTATATACATATATATATATATATATTTGTATATATTGTTGCATCCATGTAGCTGTATATCTGTGTAGTTCTCTCCCTATATATAGACCTATATGTGTCCGTATACAGATCTCTATGTCTATGCTTATCTCCCTCCGTACAAATACATGTGTACTTGTACATGTTTCTCTCTACATGCGTATATTCCTAAGTCTATGTCCGACACTGCCGCTCTTTCTCTCTCTCTCTCTCTCTGCTGCTGCTGCTCTGTCTACATATGTATACATACCTGTATATATCAGTCTCCATACGAAAAATCTTTAGAATGTGTAACGTGGCCATTCGAATTTCATTTATACGTAAGAATATGGGGTGTTCTGCGATAATATTGTCTTCACAGAACTGCTGCTCGACCGACTTCCTCTGAATACACATCCTTACAACTGTAAAAACATATGTACATGTACATATATATATATATATATATGCGCACACAGTTGTGAAGAGCGGTGCTCTTGCAGTGTTCTTTGTGCAGCAGTTTACGCATGTACGAATCTGCAGCTCAACCTGCAACACATGAATTCCCGGAGAAAAGCTGCTATGTGATCGTGCTGTTGATGTTGCTCTCAGGTGACTCCTGATGTATGCAGCAGCTTCTTTAGCGAGTGCCACCGGCTGCGAGAAGCATGTACCTGCAGTCCAGAGGCGAACAGCTGCGTATTTTCCCCCTTATTGCTGCTGCATCCAGCACAGCCTCCGCAGCAGCTGCTGCAACACGAAGAGCAGCAACAGCGACAAGAACCCCCGCAACCGCAGCAAGAGCAGCAGCAGCAAGAGCAGCAGCAACAACAGCAGCAGCAGCAACCGCAGCAGCAGCAACCGCAGCAGCGGCAGGAGGAACAACAGGGTCTGCAGGGTGAAGCCAGGAGAGAGACGCAGCATCAACAGATGCAGCAGCAGCAACGCACGCAGCAGCAGCAGACGTTGCAGTGGCAGCAGACCCGACAGCAGCAGCAGCAGCGAAAACAGCAGAACCAGCAAGAGCAGCCGCAGCAGCAGCTGGGTTCGGAGGCTGCGGCTGAATTTCTGAGTGACGACGCAATACCGGAGTCGATTTTTGCTGCTGCTGCGATGTCGCTGGGACATTTTTTTTCTCCAAAGCCCGTTGCCCTGGCAGGCCTCAGTCCTGCAGTCATCAACATCTCTGCAGAGGTGCTGCGTGTTCTCTCTCGTCGAAATTCAGTATAAAGGAGGCGAAAAAGCTGTCCTGCGTTCGTGCCACCACATTTTTTCCTCGTCAATAACATGTACCCGATTTACTAGAGACACCCACCCATACGCACACACACACACACACACACACACACACACGCAGAATACAATAAAAATACATATATAGAGGAATAGAGGGAGAGAGAGAGAGGGGAGCCAGGGTACTAAGCGGAGAGACTTGCTAATTAGATACCTATATATATATACAGAGAAAAAGAGAAGAGAGGACAGGTCGTGTAACATGAGAGGAGCTGCAGAGAGAGAGCGAAAGACAGGGAAGCGAGTGAAACGTGGGAAGAGCTGCTACGCCTATCCATATATATATACACATAGATTTAGTATATACATGTATACATATATGTGTGTGTAGGGAGAGAGAGAAAGGGGAAGAGGAAAGTCAGGGTAACATGAGGAGAGAGCTGCTAGTGCTGGTGTTTGTGAGGTGTACTGCTGGAGATTAATAACGGGTAGACATCTGACGGTACCCGCGGCGGCTTGAAGAGGCTGTCTGGTGAGACACCCGTAGAAACGTTTCTTTGCGTCGACGTGAAGTTGCCTAACCTTTTCTTTCTGCTACTTACCCAACGCTTGTAGACCACTCTGTGTTTGTGTCTGTAGGCCGGCATGCGCATATTCATCTGTATGTGTAGATATTGAAGGACAGCGGCGTGAACTTCAGCGGCATGAGGCGCAGGTGCCCGTCTCAGTAACTCCTTGTGTTTTTCTCTTCTTTTCTGCCAGTAGCAAGTGAAGAGAGATGTACTTTCGATGAGGATCACCATCCTACACGGAGGGGGGAAAAAGCAATGTACTTCTCTCCGTCTTCCTTGTTCCACGCGATGCGACTTGCTTGCCTACAACTGTTCGAGGCCCGAGACATACACACACGTGGATATATAGAGAGAGAGACCGCGAGAATACCCAAGAACACTGTCCCCCTCTTGGCTTGCGACAGCAGCTGCTGCGGCCGCTGCATGGATGGAGAGCAAAGCATACGCCAGAATAGATGTGTCCTGAGTATGCCTACGCACACCTGCGTGCAAAATGCTAAACTTCTACACACATATGCCTACAAACACACACACATATCTGTATAGACAGAAGACACGTAGACATTCACTTATTTTCCTGCCCGTGATTACGAAAAGATGTGTGTGAACCTGCTTCTCTACACACATATAAACACAGAAATACATATATATATATATATGTATATGTATATATGTGTTTCTGTGTACGTTTAGGTGTAGGATACACACGTATTGTTGTGGTGGCTCACGGCGACCTTTTCATCAGTCACGCTGTATAGCAGAGGAGCGGAAAGGTCGTCTTTTCTTCTTTTTACAGAGTCCTCCCGGAGGAGCGAAGAAGCGGCGCAACAAAAATCCCGCGGCTTCAGCAGGAAGCAGACCAGCAACAGCTACGGCAGCAACACTCCGCAAGCCGCGGCGTATTACCAGCAAGAACAGCAAGCTGACGCCTCTGTCTTCTTCTGCGCGTCTAGGGACGCATTAGCTTTTGTACTGGTTGCTCAACAATGTTCTCTTCCTTCGCATATGCATGTCTATCCAAGAACATATAGACGCAGATTTATCCCTGCATGCGTTTCCATCTCCCTCATAGACATATATAGAGACATATATATATATATACACATACATGTATATGAATATATATGTATATTTGTGTAACTAACTGTAGAGGTGTATGCGTCTAGGAATATAAGTAGGGATGTATACATGTGTGTATGTATGAATGCATGTATGTATGTATGTGTGTATGACCGGATATTGTATATGTACACATATCCGCAGGCATACACGCAGATTTGCGTACAAGACAAACCAAGCGCAAGGGCAGCAGCAGCAGCAACCCCGCGTCTGTCGCTATCACAGGCCAGCAGAATAACGCATTCTTGAGGGTTTGCTTTGCTTCTTCGCACATAAATCCTCTCAATTTTGCAGGAATCCGTAAATACATTTGGATAAATCAGCGACCTCCCTACACGTGTGCGTCTATCTATAACGGTGTGTCTGAATGCAAATTACAACGCAGTTATATGTGTAGAGCGCTGATGTACAAATGTATGTGAGGTGAGCGTGCATTTATATATATACATATATGTATATATATATGTATATATGTGTATGGCGTAGGAAGGTTAGAAAACCACGAGCAGCAAATTGGCAGCTCTCTTTGTTGTGTTCAGGGAGCCTTGAACCCGACAGCAGTGACATTTCTCCACGTTTCACTCAACTTCTGTATCAAGATATACGTCTGTACACAAAATATGTATCTACAAGCAGAATTTCCCTCTCTGTCTCTACGTATATATGTATAGATCTATACATAAGATATACGTGTCTACTATAGGCAGAATGTTCTCTCTACCTACACACATGCATATATATACGTGTATATATACATATATATATATATATATATGTACTGATCTATCCATAAGTACATACGTAGCTACAAATATGTGCGTTCCTGTGCGCTGAGATCGGGAACAGCTTTGTGTTTGCAACGGAGTTCATATCTTTCCTTCCATGCCGCAGCACAACGTCTTTAACGCAAGTGTATTTCCCTCTCAAAATTACCTGATGATATACAAAACTGCACACGTGTATATGGGCACCTATACATATTTATTGATACGTGTACGGATATATGTATGTACGTACGTACGTATGTATACATGTGTATATGCAAGCACACCTGTGTACACCTGAAGGCAAATGTCTCCCTCTATGTGCATTGATACTTATCAAACATAAGGCGTGGGAGACGTTTCTTCCAAGTTCGCAGTTTCTGGCTCTTCCTCGCTTTCCCAACTAATCCACGTCGTCGGGTTCTTTTCTGTCGATCAGTCATTCATGCGATAATAACATCGTACATGCAGTCATTCTCAGTGCCTCGGACTCTCTACGAATTATTCTCTCTTCCTTTGTGTCTCCTGTGCACGTCAGCACTTTTCATATAGGTGTTTCCCTTATCTAGATAATTCGCTTTGTTTCCCCTTGACTGGTTCTGCGGCGTCGGTAATAAATACGTCTTAGACACCTGTGTCAACTTCTTCTTTCGGCAGAAAAACTATTCTTTGTCCTCTCCCTCTTCCTTTCTTCGTGGGCGGTGCCACCTTTCTCTCGTCACTGCTTCACACGAATATCCGTATATACATATACATATATATATATATATGTATGTGTGTGCATCTATAGGCATAAATACACACGTTCATAAACATGAATATGAAGATTTACATCTATATACATATATATGTATATATATGTATTAACACTTATTTATATAGTCATATATGCATAAATACGTACATGTTTATACTGATATGTGTCTATATACGTATATACATATGTGTGTGTACACCTTTTCAGTTTAGCTTTCAGGTGAAGTGTAGTTTCACAGTCTTGCGTCGATAATTCCAATCTGTCAAAATTCTTACGGATCCTGGAGGCTCGTCTCATTGCTTCGCCCGCTTCTTGTGTCCTCGTTCTCCCCTCCGCATAGGCAGTTCTTGTGTCGACTGCGTTGTGAATTACTGGCCATTCACGTGCTCAATGGTAATTTCTCTCACTTTTTTTTCTAGTGTTTGACCCATCGGTTTTTTTCCCCCAGAGATGATTATCTATACAGGTCAACACACACTCATGTAGTTACACATATACAGACTCAGTCTTACATATACGGATTTTCCTTCCTATGTGAATATCGCGGCGTCTCGGTGTGAATGCTTTTCTAACCCTGCATATATCTACACACGTCTATATATTTAGATGTACGCACGCATGCATGTATATGTGTATGTATATATATATATGTATATATATATATATTTATGTATTCGTATTTGCACATTCTTGCACGTGGGTCTATAGTACAAGTGATTGTCCAATGTGTGCGTACTTGTGTGTACTCAAATTCACTAATCTGCACGAACCACACAAAAATGCTTTTTAGTGTATGGACACTTGAAATTCCAGTTTGCAATGTGAGAATTCGTTGTGTGTGTCCTTCGTTCTTTCCTTCTTTGCGACGGAATCAGGATGGACAGCAGCACACATGTGCAATTATATATATATATATATAGATATATACACATACATACTACGTGGGCCTCGTGATTTGACAGTAACGAATGTGTATTACGTATATGTATATGCACAGTCGCGGACGTCTTTCCTGTTGGACTCCGAGCTCGTCTGCACTGATGATGACACATGGTCAACAACTGTGAACACACCTGTTTCTAAAATTAGGGATGTCCTTCCTGTGCAGATATTGAAGTTGTTAGTTCTCTGTCTTGTCGTGCGTGTATTGCAGAGGCACGCTTGTGTATGCGGTGCAACTGCACGTCTGTGTTTGTGCACTAGGTCCATCTGCGGCCGTCCTCCATTTGTACGTGGAAGGAGCCGCAGTCGGCGTCGTCGTGGGCTTGACACGCATCTACCTGTTGTACTTCATCAGACACACCGCGTCGCTACGCGCTAACGACTTGTTTAATGACGCATGTGAACACAGTCTCCGGTGGACCGCCGGTGTTGCTGCAGGACACTAGAAATACACTCGCTGCCTACGGGCTACCGCTTCACATCTGCACTACACGTGCAACAAGCGCTGCCTCAACATGATTAGAGGAATTCGTTTCGTAGATGGGCCGCATATCATTCATGCATTCTGTCCGTGTGTGTATCCCTATAGCGTTGCGGCGGCGCAGAATAGTCTTCGCAGCATGTAGAGGTTTGAGTGTGCAAGTGTGCAGCTCATGAGGCGTGGTGTACACCAGCGAACCCTGTAACACACATACAAGCCTCCGTGTGAAGTCTGAGCGCGTACGAGCGTTTCCCCACTCTGTCGACGTTTGATAGTGCGGTGACACTATGGATCCAGGGTGTCTGCCAGCACATGTTCTCTTCAGGATGGTCGTTCAGGAGCACTGTCGGACGTCCGAGAGTAGAGGATGCATTTGCATGAGCTCGTGTTATCAGCAAATGTATATCGTACCATGCACTGCAGAGATGCAACACAACAAAATATCAGCTTGCACGGAGAGGTACTCGAGCGCGGGGCGCCACTGTTGAACAGGTAATCGCACGTACGCCCGTGCACCAAGTATGCACATGTGTACGTCTGGGGTCTGTATGATCTCAGACAACGCACCAGCGTGCTACAGAGGTCACCATTCATTTTGATGTTCCTCCCCATATCATCCTTCCCAGGAGACACAGACGCAGTTGTGACCCGGAGAATATTGAAGAGATAACAGACCGCAGTGGCTCTTAGAAAACGAACTCCCCCACCACATTCACATCCACACATCGACTACAATGCAATACAGTGGAAGCCCTGAGAGGTTTGAATCCGAAAGCGCGATCTATTACGTAATTAGATGTCTACACATACAGGCAAAGGCACGAATATAAGGATAAAGTGACGTCTGCTGGTGTACTTCTAAAAAGAAAAAAGAATTTCTTTGTGGTAATACGAAGTGTTAAGACCTACCAACGAATGTTGAAATCATACCATTCCAGGGTGGTGCTTATTGTCAACGTAACTTCCGTGCCGGCGCAGAGTGTCTGAGAATATACATATATATATAGTATATATGTATGTATATATATATGTATATATGAAGGAGTGTACTGGAAGTGGTGGTGCACTTGTTTGAAACCAACGTGCAGCACATACGTATAAAGAGAAAAATATACACGAACGTCGAACTGTGCAGTGTGTGGGAAGAACATCCGAAGGCGTTGTCGACTTTTTTTTCCTTGTCAATTACACGTGATGTGCCAGTCTTGCTTCTTCTCATCAGCTTTATATGACGAATACGTACACATCTCAGTACTGGGTACGTGGACAAATTTGCAGCAAGAGTTTGTACATATACAAGTGCTTATGTATATACGTACATACATGTATATATATATGTATACATGTAAGTATGTAGGCGTGTCTTTGAGCTTGGGGAAAGCTCACGCCATGGAGAAGGAAATCAAAAGCGTCTCTGAGTACCTATACATAGATATTCGGCCGCATACGTGTGTCTCACCTTCGTGTCCTACTGTACATGAAAAAAGAAACACACATCAATCTGGCATACCGTGATTTTGGGAGGAGCGCTTAGGTCGCAAATTTGTTAAACAGACGAAGTCGAACCGCTCCAAGGAAAAATTAAAGCTTTTCGTTGACCCCCTCGTGCGAAAGTAAATGTGTACATAATAATATGTACCCACGCCAGTGATAGAACACTCGTGAGTTTGAAAACTTTAGTTTGCTGGTACGCAGGTGCTCACCAGTGCACGAATCTGTGTGCAACATTCTGACTACAGGGCCAAGGCAAGCCCAACATACGTACTTGTGACAACTTGTTTATCCATATTTTTACCTACACGGACAAACTATCGTAATACCGTGTGTCTACGTCCACTTAGCCTGCTGCTTGTCGCTTACGCTAGTAAATCTCGCTGCCGATGTTTTGAAGTAAAAATCCATTCTGCTTGATTTTCGCTTCCAAGTCAGCAGGCGACGTACCGATGTAGCTGCTCCTGCCATACATGCATACTTGCAGTACTTCATGGCACCGCTGAAGCTTCTCACGGATGCGACGCACAGTGTGTGCTCACACTTTAGCGTCAGTCCAAGGGCTTCACTTTTCGAAAGTCGTAGCATACACGTGTGCGTGTCTTCCGGCATGAAAAAGAACCCGATCTGATCTCGTGCTCGGTGGGAACTCGTGACGTCCACGTACTTGTGTTGTTTTCACTAGCGGGGTAGTCGAAGCTTACATGCTGACCTCAGCTGATTGATATGTTATGCTGCTTCTTTTCATCTTGCCTCAATCACATTTGATGCAGCGTTCCAAACAAAAATGTCTCTGTCGTAAGGTTGAGTCTGCGCACTGCGCGAAAGGCTGTTCGCTGCGTTCTACCGATACCATTATACATACATATGTAGATAAATGTATATACACATTCACACGGACGTGGACGCCGTTGCGACTTGCGCTACAGTATACATTAGACGCCAGATACATGTACATACACATGTATGTATACCGAAGTACGTGACCTATATTGCGGCTTGCCCTACAGCACATGTTGAACGTTTTCACATGCGTATCTGCGAGCGCAACATCCTCCGCACAAACACAGACGCCACTCCTGCATACAGAACCTGGCGCGGAAGCTACTGCGTTGTCAGGGTCGCTTACTGAAGCATGAACACAGTTCTCCTGTACAGGAACGTTGTTACATAACCCGCCTACAGTGGCGGAAAACCGCACACCACCATCGACTTGCAGTAATGCAAGAGGTAGCAGGTTTTCCCTTCTACGGCCCCAGCGGACTTCTGGACCTACCTGTTCGTGTTTCAAGGACAACTCTGTAGAATTTATGCCTCGCATACACGTGTGGTAACGAACGAAGGTTTTTCTTTCAGTATGTGTGACCGGCGAAAGCGATTACAGCTGCGTGAAGGTAGTGGAAAACCATTCACAACGCACACACACAGGTGGTTCAGATTTCGGTTCGTTTCAATTCTGCATGGGAGACGTTAATGTCAAATAGTATTTCCTGCATTCTGCTACTCCGGTGGCGTGCTCTACAAAAGCCACCAGTTGGGTGTTGCATTGTCATCGACTTGTACGAAGTCGTCCTGTCCTCGAGCGCGACTTCGTCCAGCTGCAGCATAGCAAAGCAAGCTGGTGTTAGTGCAGCAGACGGTGACTTGTCCTGCTCAGTTGCATACAAGGTTGCTCTACACAAAATTTCACGGTGTGCGGCCGCACACACACGATACAGCGGTGTCTCCGGCGTGGAGTTGTGATGTGAGTGGCAGATGTTCGGGAATATCGTAAACTGTGGGAGCCTCTAAGGCGTGCCCGTCGTCTCCTGCTTGTGTACTCCCCTTAGCTCTCATGTGTGCACGTGTACGTACACCCCAGGTGTAGTTGGCAGCATGAGGTTGAGCATCAGGTGTAACCTCGCTGGTAAGCTGGTACGCATGTGCGACCGAGATGGTACATAATTCCTTTGCACGCGGTTTCCCGTCTGTGTCGACGGATCTCTTGTGGAGCAGTACTTTTGCTTCTGCATCACAGTGCACTGTGCGGTAGTCTGCAGGTAATGTGGGAGCAAAACTTTTCCGTTGTCTTCGGGGAGGCGAAGTAGCGGTTGTCGCTAGTCGGCATGCGGCACGCGTATCTTGTTCGTACTGGTTGACCTCCTCGCATGTCTTCAACCGTTTTCTGGTATCCTGCTTATTCCTACCCGCCTATGTCCCCGCCCTCGGTGTGGCTGTTGCTTTCTTCGTAAATTCTACGTCGAAACCCACAGGTCTTCTTTTTCTCCCACCCCATGTCGCACGCAAGGCCTCTTCAGCCTCCCGAATGGGTGACGACGCTAACCAAGGCAGTCAGCTGTTGCCCGCTTGTCTCCGATAGCATCGCAAACGTCAGTGTTTCCACCGGTATCACGTGTCCTTCACCATGTGGAACATTGATTAGTACATGTTCTATCAATACGACCGAATAATTCGACCTTTCGCCCTTGTGGCGCCGCGTCGACGCGCTGGTTGAGCCGGTGGTAATGCGCAGGTACAAGCATCAGGATGCGTAGAATCGGACAAATCTTCTTGAAAGATGAGCATCACGGACGTAACGGAGGAGGTCGAGCGTGTACTGTGCGGTGGGACACGGTAGAAGAACTTGAATGGACCCCAAGGAATACGCGCGCCAAGGATTTGTCAAACACTGCAAAGAACATCGATGTTCCGCCACAGCGCTACAGTTAGGCGGAACATGTTAAATTTGTAGTCACAAGGCATCTCTCCACGTTTTAAAAGAGCCAATAAGCAAGCATGGGTACGACTGCAAATATGTGTGTGTTTACATGTGCGTGTGTGT
Organism: Sarcocystis neurona; assembly: GCA_000727475.1. NCBI lineage: Eukaryota > Apicomplexa > Conoidasida > Eucoccidiorida > Sarcocystidae > Sarcocystis > Sarcocystis neurona. Next base: position 3,304,041 of record KL647291.1, on the reverse strand, counting down.
GTAGGCAGGAGCGGTACATGAGGCAGCAGAAGTCCTACGTGCCAGAATGCACACGCGTCTGAAACGTTTTTCCACTCGAGATTGATTTTGTCCTGGTGGTGGGACCCCCTCCAGCGGAGAGATATCCCTGGTGTGCTTTGATTCCGCAACGGCAGCAGTAACACTACGCAAAGCTTTGTTTTCCGTATCCACACCGTCGCCGGTCCGTGACCGTGTAAAGCATTATCGTAAGTGGCTGGGCACTTCCAGTGAGCAAGGCAGAGCCCAAATTGGTCCACGCACGACTCATGCATTTATGTCAGCAGGTCAGCGTGCCGCCCGCTAACGGCGCCTACCAAATAGATATTTTTATGGCCTTTGTTGCACGGTCAGTGTTTGACCCCTCTGACAGATGTGGAAGACGTTTTTAGTTTCAGCTTCGTCGCACGAAGTATTAAGGAGCGTCTGAAATCGAGCAGGTGCTACTGGAACTGTGCGGCGTGCAGCCCATTGCGTAGGCACGGGGAACTCAACAACAGCACCAGATGGCCCTGCGGCGACAGCAGCGCCAGCAGTGCCAACGTATAATAACTGTAGCAGGCGTGTTAAAGGAGCACCAGAGGACGGACACCGCGGGGAGCAGAGGTTACAAGAGCAGCAAAGACAGGTGCAGCGACAATGGCAGCTGCCGTGGCTGCAACCGTAATTTCGCACGATCAGATAATCAAAACCCTCCATCACTACGCAGTTTTGTAGGCACAGCGAGGTTGCGACCACAGCAGCAGCTGCTGCTGGAGGATAAATATCAATCACACTTAGCAAAGCAGCAGCAACGCGAGAGTAGCAGTCCCACAAAAAGGAGCGGCAGCAGATTTAGCAGCCGCAGCGCGAGCAGCAGCGACCACCACATCAACGTGTCGACATCTTGACGGACATCAGTCTGTCAGAGTTGAATTCCTAAGCAACAGTTGTGCGCAGGGACCTCGCGCGCAGCAGCCCCTTATGCAGACTATGCATCCCTGTTGTGTGAAGTGCAGTATGGTCTGCAGCAGCACCTGCTCACCAGCAGTAGTGCATGCCTGCCACCGAAGGCGAATCGCGGCTGCACTGCAGCCGTATCATCCGTTTACGGTTTTCGAGTCAGCTAGTCCTGCGACTGATGACTATCTCTTCTCTCCCATTGTCCAGCCCTTACGTGCAACCACGCACCATCTGTAACATGCAACCTGTGGCAAACTGTATACATTTCCGATCTTTGCGATGAGTTGAAAGGGGACCCAGCAACAGAAGGCATCCATCGACGCCAGAGCAGCTGCCATTGCTTACGGCGTCGACAAGAGAGGAATATTTTTGCGGTGTTGCTGCAGCTGCACAGGAGAGAGCTTTGCACCCGCTACCGCCGAGAACAGTGGCCGCAATTGAAGCCTCTCCATAGCAGCCTCAGCAGAGAAAGTCCAGGAATCACAGCATCGACAGAACCGCCTGCATAACAAGAGATGTTGCACGAGCGGCAAAATAGCAGTACACTTCGCAGCAACACTTAGGAAATAGGAAGGCACTCGTGCTTTGGCTGAAGCCGTCGCCACAATGCCAAACGCAGGAGGCGAGAGAGTAACCGGAGCTGGACGCTGAGTTCCAGCAGCAACAACTGACGGTGAAGACGTCGCCGGAGGCAGAAAATTAGCAGCAGCTGCAGCACGTGACGATACAGAAGCAACGGAAGGAAGAACACAAGCAGCAGCACGTGAAGGTAGGAGAGAAGCAGCGGATGCAGAAGCAGCACCAGCAGGGGAGGCGGCAGATGGAGGAGCGACAAAGTTAGGTGGAGCAACAAGCTGAGCGGCAGCTGCAGCCGCAGCTGAGGAGGACATACACGAGAGGCACTGTGCGATCACAAGCACTGGACAGCGCAGCCGGTGAAGAGGCAACAACAGACGCTTGTTCAGCAGAGAAGGCGGAGCAGCATTAGAAACACCAACGTGCAAATTCGTAAGAAAGGCAGCGAGCATTACAGCATATCAGCAGAGCCGAAATAGTTTCCGCTCCGGTTTCACAGCAGCCAGCTTTCAAGGCGGTGCTTTGTCTCTTCACCACATTATTTAAAATGGAGAAAGCTCTTGCTCCTGCTCTAGAGGAAGGTGCCGTCGTGTCTGCTGCTGGCACTGCGTGTGCTGCTACATCTGGTAGGGAGGCGAAAGCAGTATCCCGTTGCCTTCTTGCGTGCTCTGCTTCTGCTGTTATTCCCGCTAAGCCCCGTCTTTCGTCCTCTCCCTCCGCAGCGACTGCTCGCACAGATGTGAGCGTTTCTGCAGGGTCTGTGGCTTTCGCTTCTGTTGCTTGCGCGTCGTCCCGTGCTTCACAACGCCGATCGCACGCTGCAGAAGATGCTGCTGCTTCTGGCTTTGCCGCTGCAGCGCCTGCTGCAGCTGCAAGCCGTGGTGCTGCTGCCGCTGAATCTGTTGCTGATCCTACTTCTGCTGCAGCGAGGCCATGTGCTCCTGCAACGTTTTCTGTCAATTTGGGAAGGGTTGTGGCAACTAGTTGTGAAGCAGCAGGTGCGTCTTTGCGGGAGGTGAACAGAAGTTTATGTAAACATGATGAAGGTACGTATGCAGCTGGTGCCACTCCCCTAGCGCGTGACTCTGTACAGGAGGGCCACGCGGTGGCTTCTCTAGATAGTCGGTCGTCTGATTCTGCTGTTCCTACTTCTGCAGCTGCTGCTGTTGGTGCTGTATACCCGTTTGCGTCTGTTGCTTCTGGTGGCGGTGCTGCTGCCGTTGTTCATACGGCTGCGTGCCTCGCTGCCTCTACTGTCTCTCCTGGTTGTTCCTCGCCTCGCTTCGCCGCTTCCTCTGCTACAACTGATGCTGTTGCTTCCCTTAATGGGGGGGACGAAGGGACACGGACACGGGGTCCTCCTGCAGCAACTGCGGGTCGGCGAATGTCCGAATCTGCCACTTACTCTTCCGTGAGTCCGGCTGCTGTTTCCTTGAATGCTTGTGTTACTTCGGCTGCTGGATGTACTTCGTGCGCTGCTGGTTCTATTCCCCCTCCCCCTGGTGACGCCAGTTGCTCCGGGGCTGCTTACGCGCGTCGCGCTGCTGCTGGCGTTTCCTCGTGTATGTCTTTGTCTTTGCCTGCTGTTGCCAGTTCTTTCCATGGTGTCACTCCCGCAGTTGCTGCTTCTGCTGTCGGTCCTGCCGCTGCTGCTTCGGACGCTTCGGGTGCACCTGTCACTTCTTGTGCTGCCGCTGCTGCGAGCGCAGCATTTGCCGAGGGTGGGGCCTCTTCAGGCGACTGTTCGGAGGAGAATCCTGTAGCAGGGGCGGCGCTGTGGGATGTACGTACGCTGGAGCAGCAGCGACAGGCAGGAGCAGCAGCAGATGCAGCGCTGCTACGCACCGCCCGACTGCTGCAGCGGCAGAGTCTCATGCAACTCAGCGGCTCAGACGAAGGAGCCTATGGAGAAAATAGCTGCGGGTCGCTGCTGGAGCTGCTGGATCTGCTGCAGCGGCGTTTCGGCTTTGGTGCTGCATCTGTTTTCCTCGATATAGGCAGCGGCACTGGCGTGCCTTCTGCTCTTGCTGCTGCTGTTGTGGGATGCGTTGCTTCTCTTGGTGTGGAAGCCGATACCAACGTATATACCCTTGCGTGCAGCAACGCCCTGCGACTGATTGATCAAAAGCTGCTGGTCTACCTTTCACATCAAGACTTGCTGCTGCAGCAGCAACATCACTGGCAACAGCAGCAGCACCGGCACCATGAACAGCACTATGAACAACAGCAGCAGCCGCGACAGAAAGGACAGCCAGAGCATCTGGGTCGGCAACCAGAGCAGCTAGAGGAGCAGAAGGAAGGGGAGACTCGGAAGCAGCCAGGGGCGAAGAAGCAGGACCAGCGCGAAGACGGAGGGGAGGAGAGGCGGCAGGAGGACGAGGAGAAGCGTTTGGGCGAGCAGCAACAGAGGAAGGAGTCGCGGCAGCAGAAACAGACGAGGGAAGAGCAACAGCCGCACGAAGCGACAGCGGCGCAGAAACAGCACGGGAAAGGACTGGGGCAGAATGGGCGGACGCAGGACGAGAAGGAAGAGGACAACGAGCAAGCGCCGCCACCCGGCAGCTGCCTGCACATACAGAAATGGCTGCAACAGCAGGAAGGACAGGACGGACAAAAGCAGCAGCATGCGCAGAAGGACGGAGCAGCCCTGAAGCAGCAGGGCTTGAAGCAGCGGGAAGCAACAATGCAGCGGCAGCAACAGTACAGTGAACAGCAGGAGAGAGGGCAGCATCAAGCATGCGGCACTCACGAGCAGGTGCAGGCAAAAGAGCAAGAGACCGCGAAGGGGCAGCACCAGGAAAGGGTAAAGAAGTGGCACTCAACAGGTGCAGAACAGCATCCGCAGCGCACTACTCAACGACACCAGCAGCAACAGTGGCTGCTCCCGCAGAACGATGTGGAGGGAGGGGAAGTGCAGCAGCAAGAGTACGCAGAAGAGGAAGGAGAAGCGCCAGAGCGACGAGGACACGTGCTGCTGCTGCAGCAGGAGGAGAGGCAGGTGACGGTGTTGCAGGAAGAAGGAGGTAGCCCTAGAAGCCACTCGCAGATGGGAAAAGGCCTTTGTGCTGCTGCTGGTGGCGATGTTGGACTAAGTGCTGGGCGTCCATCGACTGCTGCAGCAGCAATTTCTCTCACTGCTTCTGACTTCTTTTATTTGCTAGGGAACGTCGGGGTTGCTTCTCAACCGTCTCCGCCCTCTTTTCCTCGCGCAGGTGTTCCTGCGTCGTGTGCTGCAGCAGCCGCTTCTGCTGCAGATGCTGCCACGACATCCGCTGCCGCTGCCGCGCAAACGCATGCGGCTGAATCCGGCGCAGTCTCTCCCGCCTCTGCTAATACTGCTGCCACTGGCTCTGCTGCAGCTGCTCTCTCTTCTGTTGCTGTTGCTGTTTCCGTTGCCGCTCGTGGGAACAGCTGCAGCAGTGGCGCTTCGGAGGATGTGCAGCAGGAAGCTGGCTCGCATCTCGCAGTCTCCACAGCAAGACGAAAACGCAAGCGCCGCACTTGTGGTGATGAACCATCTAAGTCTGCTGCTGCTCCTGCTGCCACTTCGCTCCCCGCTGTGACGTCATCCAGTTCTTCTCCTGTTGTTGCTGCTGCCACTGCTGCCCTTCCTCCCGCTGCCGCGCTTTCTCCCGCTGCCGCTGCCACTGCGCCTCCTCCCGCTGCTGCTGTTGCTGCACTTTCTCTGGGCGCTGCGGTTTCTCCAGCCGCCGCTGCTGCTCCGATTTCTCCTGTTGCTACTGCTGCAGCTGCCGCCGCATCTGCTACTCCTGAAGCTGCCCTTCATCCCGCTCAACGTAGCGCTTCGCAGTTTGCTGCTGCTGGTACCCTGGGTGCTGCTGCGTGTCCTGCTGCTGCTGCTTCTGCGTCTCGTAGAGCGTCTCTTTCTGCACCATTTGCTACCGCTGTTACTTCTTCCTCTTCTCCTGGTGCTGCGTCCGCAGCGTTTCGTGTTGAGACTACTACTGCGTCTGATTTGGCTGAAGCTGTCATTAATGCTGCTTCCTCTGCTTCCGCTGGTGTAGCCATTTCCTCTTGCTTGCAGAGTACGGATGAGATTTCTTCCCTACCTACTGCTGGTGTTGCAGGGGGTCCCGCAGACACACATTTCTTCTCTTCTTCTTTTTCTTCGCAAACTGCTGTTGCGCCTGCTACCGCTTGTGCTGCTGCGCCTGCTCCTGCTACTGCCGCTGCTTCACACGCTACTGCCGCTGCTACGCCTGCGGCTGCCTCTGCCGTCCTAGCGGCGCCTGCTGCTGATTCTCCTGCTGCTGCTGTTGCTGCAGCGTGTGCGCCTGCTGCCCCTTCTCGGGTTTCCTCGCCGTTTTCAAATCAGGTAGCTGCTTCGCTGCTGCAGCTGGCGCCGCTTTTCTTCGTCCGTCCCAACAGCAGCAGTGGCAGCGTGAAAAACAGCAGACAGTGCTGCAGCAGCAGCAGCACAGGTGCCGGCTACAAAAAACGAGGCAACAGCACCAGTAAAGACTCTTCAGGTCGCAATCACAGCAACAGCAGCAGCAGCAACAGCAGCAGCAGCGGGACGAGCATGAGGCTGAGAAACAGCAGCAGAATCATGAGTAGCGACATGAACAGCGCCAGGAGCTGCGCGGTGATCAGCAGCAGCAGTAGTAGCAGTAGCAGCCTGATGAGCGAGAACGAGAGAAGCAGCAGTGACAGCAGGAATGACGGCAGCAGGAAGCTGCAGTATCCGTGCAACCTTGCGTTTGGTTGTGGGGATGCCTCAAGACTCACTTCTCTAGAAGGAGCTACTCACGTCTTCTCCTTCGATTTGGCCATGCCCCCGCGAGTGCTGCTGCAGCTCTGCAGAAAATTTAATCTTTCTTGCTCTGCGCTTGTGTATGTTTCTTTCCACCCTACGCTTGTTTCTCGCTTCGGCCTGCATGCCCGTCTCGTGTACAAGCTGCGCATGCGGATGAGCGGCAGTGCAGAAAGTCATGTCGCCTTCGTTTATCTGAAGAAAAGACCGGCTGTCAAAGGAGCACCAGGAGGATCAGCTGCCGACATAGCGCTGGTAGCCGAATCTGCAGCAGCAGCAGCAGAATCAACAGGGGGGAACGCCGCAACAGGACGAACGAGGGGACAGCCAGACGTCGAGGAGGCGGGAAGTGGGGAACGAGGGACAGGGAGAGGAGCAGAAGAAGGGTGGGAAGACGAAAAAGACGTCGCAACAGCAGGAGCACAGTTAGAAACCCGAGCAGCTACCGCAGCACCAGCAGCAACGAGAGAAGACAAGGAAGTATCTGCTGTTGCACGAGAAGTAGCAGGGGTAGCAGCTTATGAAGCAGAAGGAGAAAAACCAGCTACAAAAGCATACGTGGCTACAGGAGGAAAAGCCGCAGCAGCCGGAACACGCCTACGTACAGAAGGGAGAGAAGTACCGATAGGGATTTGTTTAGCAGTAGAGGAATCTGTAGGAGAGGGTGAAGCACCAGCAGCAGCAGCATCGGATAGAGGACACAGTAGGGAAAAGGCTGCAGAAGCAGCTGGTAGAGGAGGAGGGGGAACAGCAGCAGCCGCTGAAGGAAGATCAAGAAAGAAGAAGTCAGCGGAAGGGGGAAGAGCGGAAACAGAGGAGGAGGAAGGGGAGGCAACGCGGTTAGCAGCAGCAGCAGCAGGCAGAACAGCAGCAGTGGCAGCGACACCTGGCTCTGCTGCTGCAGCTGGTGACCGCATTGTTGAGCAGGAGTCTGCGGGAGAAGCAACTTCTCTGCTGCTGCCCAAGGAAGAGAAGGGAACACAGCAGCGAGGAGGCGGGCCGGTGATGCAGCAGCAACACGGCGGCCTGCAGCAGCCACTGCAGCAGCAGAAGCAGCAGCTCGTTCGGCAACACCAGAAAATGCAGCAGCTTGAGCAGCAGGAAGAGGAGGAGGAGATCACGAAAGAGGAGGTGAGGGAAAGTGCAGCACGGGCAGTGTTCCTACGGGCTTTTGCGAACTCTGCAACAGAGAAGTTTTTGGCGCGTGGATCTCTCGAGCAGCTGCTGCCTCAGTACTGCCAGAATCTGCTGCAGGCTATAGGTCACCTCGCTGCTATTGCAGCAGCAGCAGGTGGAGGAGGAGGAAGTGAAGAGGCAGCAGCAGCAGCACTGCCGTCAGCACACGCGGGAGCAGCAGAACTCGCAGGAGCTGCAGCTGCATCACCGCCAGCAGCAGTAGCACTGCGCACAGCAGCAGGTGCGGCGGGAGGACGAGCAGCAGCAGCAGCAGGACGGCTAGCAAAAGGCGCAGAGAAATTTCGTGTTGCACGTGACAGGAGGGAAGACGGGGAGAGTTTCTCTGGGCCGCTCCGCTGCTGCAGTGGCTGCTGCAGAGAGAAACTGGAAGAGTTAACGGACTCGCGAGCTGCTGCTGCTGCTGTTTCCACAGAGGTGGGCTTCCTGCCTTTATCGCCTCTGCCACAGCAGCAGCTGCTGCTACTGCGACGCGTCTTTACTGTCTTCGGCATCGACGTGCTGCTGGAGAGGAGAGTGCTGCATATCAACGAATTACAAGATTTGCTGCGATGGGGTCCCCCGGCTGCTGCTCCCTGCTGCTGCAGCTCCTCCGAGGCTGCTGTAGCTGCTGGCCCTACAGCACGGCGCCCGCAGGAGAGAGGGGCAGCTGCGGCAGCAAATGCAGCAGCAGCAGCGACGCAGTGTGACGTGACAGGTGCGGTCTCCGCAGAAGCAGCAGCAGACGAGGAAGAGGAGGGAGAGGGGGAGAGAGAGACTACTGCAGCAGCAGTTACAGCAGCCGCAGCAGAAACAGCAGCAGGAGGCCGAAGAGGAAGAGGAGCAGCAGCAGCAGCAAGCGCAGCAGGGAGGACAAAGGCTGTTGAGCAGGTTTCAGAAGGAGGCGCAGTGGCAACAGCAGCAGCCACATCAGAAAACCTGATGTTCAGAGGGGAGTGTGCAGCAACAGCAGCAGCGGAAGGCCCGAAGAAAGGAGAAACAGCCGCTCCAGCAGCAGCAGGAACAGCAGCAGATATTACGACAGCGACAGGGGAAGCTGCAGCAGCAGTGCAGGAAGACGCCGTCGAAGAGGAAAGGCTATGCGCAGAGGCAGAAGAAGCAGCAGCAGAAAGAGGCAGGGCTGGTGAACTTGGGAACACGCTTGCAGGATCCTTCGCCGCAAAGGATGAAGCAGAAACAGCAGCAGCCAGTACACAAGGTGGTGGAGGGAAGCGCACAGCAGCAGCGAGGGAGGGACAGATTTTGAAGGAGCTTCGGGTGGCAGCAGCTACAGCGGTAGAAGAAGAAAGCGGGGGTGCAAAAGAAGGAGAAAGGAAAGGCAAGGCAGCGCCTCGTTATATCTGTGGCCACGGGATTAGGCGTCTAGCCTACTGGCTACAGCAGCAGCTGTCGCAGCAGCAGCAGCAGCACCAATACAGCTGTGCCGTTGCTGCCGCCCCGCAGGTACGACGGGGTCGCGGTGCTGCTGCTGCTGCGGTTGCTGGTGATCGTCACGCTGCTCCTGCTGCACCAGCTTTATTCGCTGCTTCCGCCGCTGCTGCTGGCACTGCTGCAGCTCCACGTGCTACGATAGTGTCCCGTAGTGATACTGCGGCTGCTGCTGCAACTGCTGCTGCTGCAGCAAATGTTGCTGCGGATACTAGCGGCGCTGCTGCTCCTCTTGCTCATTTGGTAGATTCTGCGGGAACTCGTAGAGATGCTGCTGCTGCTGTTGACGGTGGATTTGCTGCAGCTATGGCTCCTCAAGTTGGCACAGCTGCAAACGCTGATGCTACTGCTGCTCCTCTTGTGAAGTGGCCTGCTGCTGCTCCGATGCTTGCTACCGGTGGGGTCCCTTCTGCTGCTGGTGGTGGGGTGTCTTCTTCTGCAGCTGCTGCGTTATCTCGTGCTGCTGCTGCAGTGGCCGCTGACTGTCATCGGGTTCCTTCGTTGCCTGCGGTGGTAGTGGGAGTGTGTCCGCAGTGGCAGCAGCAGCTGCAGCAGCAGCCGCAGCAGTCGCGGGGTTCTGTGCGCAGAGCAGCCGCAGCAGCGGCAGCAAAGATGCAGAAACAGCAGCAGCAGGTAAGAAGAGAGGGTCAGCAGCGTGCCAGCAGACGACAGCAGCCGAGCGGGAGGCTGCGCTGCTACCGAAGACGACGAAGAGACGGCAGCAGCAGCAGCGGTAGCCACGACAGAACACCGGGCGTCCGCCCCGCCCGGGGCAACAGCAGAGGCACTGGGAAGGTCCACAGACGCAGCAGCAGCAGTAGTGTATTCCCACGAGACAGTGGCAGCGGCAGCAGTTGTGTGCACAGCTGCAGCAGCAGGAATCGAGTAGGAAGAAGGAAAAGAAACAGCAGATGGAGAAGGAGGAGCTCTGGGTGCAGCAGAAGCGCGGACGCATGCGCTGGTGGCGACTGCAGAATTAACAAGCCATCACGAACTCGCGAGAGGGAACGGAGAACCCAGGATTTTTGCGGCAGTGACAGCAGCTCCAGCAGCTGCAGCCAACGCAGCCGGAGTCATAGGTACAGTTGCAGCAGCAGCAGCAGCGGAAGAGGTGGCAGCAGCAGCCAGAGGCACGAGAATAGTCACAGGGGTAGCAGCATAACAGAGAGAGGCAGGACGAGGAGGAGCAGCGGCAGCAGCGGCGCAAACAGTTCTCGAAGCAGTGGCACTGCTGCTCTTTTATCAGCCGTAAGAGGGCGTCGCATCGCCAGACTTGCTGCCGTTGCATGCGGTGGTGGTGCGAGGGAGAAGAGATACGTACGTCTTCTTGCGATCATTGGCGGAGCAGCAGGCGGAGGAGCTGCGCGGGTCGCAGATTTGTACAGGAACAGCAACAGCAGAAGCTGCACCTGCTGCTGTCGCGTCGCAGCCAGTGCAGCTAGACCGCCTCCTCCCCCTGCTGCTGCTGCATCTGTCGGGTCAAAGAGCAGCAGACGCTGCTGTCACTCGGCAGCAGCAGCAGCACGGGAGGGAGGAAAACAGCGAGGAAAGTCGCGACGTGCTGCTGCTGTTGCTTTTTCGTGGGATGAAGCAGAAGAGACAGACGACAGCGTTGCTGCTGCAGAAGCAGCAGCAGGCCAGATCGACCCAGCGGCAGCTGCTGCAGCTGCAGGTGCAGCACATCTAGCCCCTGAAGAGCGGACAGCGGCAGCAGCAGCGCTACGACAGGAAGCCGCAACAGGAACACAGGCGCCCACTGTTACACCAGCAGCAACGCAGACAGGAGCAGTACCTGTCGCCGGGAAAGCAACCCCGCAGACAACAACAGCAGCAACCACCGCAGCAGCAGCGGCGGGAAAAGGAAGAAGAGCAGCAGGAGGAGAAGGGGGAGGAGGAGCAGCAGGAGGAAGAGGGGAGGCGGCGGCAGGCGGGAGAGCAGCAACTGCAGCAATAGCAGGACGTCGATTAACAGCAACTAGAGAAGCAGGAGAAGGAAGTCGAGCAGCAGCAGGAGGACGGAGGGGAACGAAAAGCAAAATGGACGATGCAGTCGTGCTGCTACTGCCGTGTTTATCACCGCTATGCTACAACTGCTGCTGCTGCTCGCTGCTGCCGCTGCTGCTTGAGGCCAATACCGCGCCGGCAGTTCAGCAGCTGCGCTTGCAAGTGCAGATGCAGGTCATGCAGAGCAGTCCCTTGATACGAGTAAGAACGCTATTGCTTTGCCTTCTGCGTCTTTTCTCTGCCAGCTGCCCAAATACAACTCACCGACATACGAGATTCAGAGATTGCTCTGTATTTTCTGCTAATATCGCCCTAGATCCAGTTTTTCTTCCTACATTAGAAATTTTGTGAACCCAGATCATGTGTACACGTATCTATCGCGAGTCTCTCTTGAGGTGCTGTGGTGCATTTAACAGAAAAGCATTTGTCTACTCTCAAACCGGGGTCCCCCTTTATCTTCCGTAGATGTTGGGAGAAAGAGAGAAAGATAGAGAAACATATATATATATATATTTATTGCTCTCTCTCTACAGATGTATATATATATATACATATCTATTAAGATAGTATACAGGTGTCTGCCTATGCGCCTAGGCCTAGATATCGGTATACGTGTGTATACAGAGGAAGACGGGCAAGTAGTAAGACATCTTGGTGTGTATCCTCATATATTTCTCCTTATGTACACGTTTTATACGTCTACGCATATATTTACGGGGACGTCGTGTGCTCGCGCGCTTGTTTTGGTCTATGTATACATATGTGTGTGTCTATATATACAGAGAGAGAGAGAGAGACAAATCCGAATTATCATTTTAAACTGATGTCTCGACGGGTGCGCTTCCCCTGTCTGTCTCTGTCTCTCTTTCTGCCTCTTTCTTGCATCTGTGTACGTGTGTGCATGCGGACGGGCAAAGGGAGAGATACGTCCCAAGTTAGAAAAGACAGAGAGAGAGAAGAATGCGCAGATGTACTTTTTCTTCGGGTAGAGGCCGCGCGCAGCACGTGGGTCAACATTTTTTCGAACGGAGAAAAAACGTGCATGCGGCGGGTAGTCAGTGGGATCTCTTTGGTAGGAACGTTTGTGTGCAAGGGAAGGGCACTCCTTTCTTCGGTTTTTACCAGACGCTAGGTTCTTTTTCTTTTCCACGTGTGCCTCTTCCCTCCTTTTTCGACTCTCTTCTTGGCGTCCATTTTTCGAGCTCATTCTTTGCTGGTCTTCTGTCGGACGTGTCTCTCGTTTTCAGGTGTGTGTACACTGCGTTGACAGCCTCGCAAGTGGTGCGCCTTCACATAGACGCGCAGCAGTAGCACGTGTGGAGGACTACACGTGTACTTGCAGCAGTGGATGGATAATCCTGTGTGTGTTGTGTACAAATATATGTGTGTGAACAACCCATGAAAAACATTTATATATTCATGTAAGCAGCAAATACACAAACGTGTATACACACATATATTTATATATGCATATATGTGCACAATAAACACACAAACATATATACATACATACACGTATATGTATGTGAACAATACATGTAAAACATACACATATAAACGTGTACATGTGTGTACACACATGTACACACATGTATCCTCCAAATACACACATATATGTATCCTCCATTGAGTTCTAGTGAGAACTCCAGCAGAGCTGTCCCTACGTAGCTGCAAGGGAGTGTTCGGGCGACGTAGGGTAAGGACTTATGTTCACGGCGCCTCAGCAATGTACTAATTCAGCAGCACACTTGATGCGAAGTATTTGTTGCTTTGTGGAAACATATGCCCTATGTATACACCCCGTGTTATATATTCTCGCATAGGTGTGTGTACAGGAGGAGTATGTTTCCGCGCCGTTCAGACGGGGGATGTCCATACACATGCATACGTGTGGAGTTTTATGATCCACGTACATGTATCTCTCTCTCCTTCTCCCTTCCTCCTGTCTGCTGCTCCCTTCTTCTTCTCTTGATCACGCCCTTTCTGTTCCTCTCTGTATCGTTCTCCTCTCTTTGTCGCTTTCTCCTCTCTCGCTGTCTATGCATGTCGTGGAAACCTGCAGCATGCGTGGAGACGCGCATACGTACGTGTATATATAAGGGTATACGTAGGAGTACTCAGTTGGTGACGCCTGGTTCATCTACACGTGCAACATACATGTGGAGTTGCCAACGTCTACGCCTCCACTTGTATAGATATCTGCACGCCTCTGTTTTCTTCGTTCATGTTTACGTGAGTTTCTGGCGAGGTAATCCTGTCGGCGGAGGGTGAGGCATCTGTGTGAGATAGAAAAGGCCTGAAAGAAGGCAGTCCACCTGCTGCAGGAACAGCAGATCAGCTTCTTGCTGCTGCTGCTCCTTCTTCGGAGAGGCAACGCGGGAGGGACGGCAGTAGCTGTTCCACGGCATTTCTCAGAAGCGTCTGCGTGTCGTCGAAGTGTCGAGAAATGCCCTTCTGCCTGCGTGTGCTCACGGAGTGTTTTTTGCTGTTTCTCCGAACAAGTCGACGAGGCTCCTGCTGCTGCTTCGTCACCAAGTCTGCTGCGCAGGCAGGGATATATAAAACGAGGCGCGGAGAAGACAGGTGTATCTGTGTCTGTGTGTGCGTGTTTCTATGTGCGTGTGCGCACACGTTCATGTACGCGCATATATGTATGTGATGCGGGGATATATATGTATAAATATATGCATGTGTGTATACCATATATATATATGCAAGTATAAATACATGCATCTGTGTATGCACTTAACGTGTGCAGAGACCGGTGATATGTATGCGTACGTCGCTTTGCACTTGCATGTAAACGTTGCATACAATGATATATACGTATATATGTGTACATATGTATGTATGCGTGTGTATACGCAGATGCGTATGTGTATCTGTGTACATGTGTACGTAGAGGTGTACCTATGTGTAGGTCGGTGTGCACTTGAAGACCGAATGAATGTATATATACACGAAGATATATATTCTACATATGTGTACATACGCGTTTATATATATGTATATGCGCTTGTATGTAGAAATGGATTATATACGTGCAGGTGGGTGTCTGCAGTTGAAGAGTGAGCGAACGTTTGGGAAGGCAATGAAGAGTGCGCATTTTGCTACACGAAGATGTTTGAGTTTCTTGCCAGATGGAGGAAAGCTGCTGGAATGGGTGTGATGTTTTATGTGGTTCGTTGTAGCTCGCGGACAGAGCAGCGCAGCACGCGTGGGATAAGCAGCTGCAGCGCGCGTGGGTGCACAAGCAGCAGCAGCTGCTGCGGCGTCACATGCGTCGGGGGGCAGCAGCAACAGGAGACAGGAGTAGCAGCGACGGCAGCAGCAGCTGCAACAGCAAGAGCAGCAACAGCAGCAGCAGCAACAGCAGCAGCAGCCGCAGCAACAGCAGCAGCAGCAACAGCAACAGCAAAAAGACGAGTGATACTGGGTCAGACACCTTTGAAGAAGGAGAAAAAAAGAGAGCGGGCAGCGACGAAAGGAAATACAATGTAGTGCAGCAACACAGGAGCAGGGAAGTTCGGTCTGCTGCGCGCGAAGCTCGGGGTGGGATGCACCTCTGCAGTAAATTTCGAAAAGAAGAGCAGTTAGAAGAGGAAGAAGCACTGATGGAACGAGAGGAAAGATTGAAAGAAGACGAAGTAGAGAAAAGAAGCGATAAAACGGGTGTAGCAGAGAATGCGCGAGAAGACGCTTGCGGTTTGCTGTGTGAACACTGCCGCGCCTTGCAGCAGGAGCACAACGGGGAAGCAGAACAGCAAGGGGAAGAAGGGGAACAGCAACAGCAACAGCAGCAGCAGCAGCAAGAGAGAGAGGAGCAGCGACAGTGCTGGCATGAGACACGTGAAAGATTGCTTAGAAAGCTGGACTCATATATTGCAGCTGTTGTTGCGGCAGAGTCTACAGAGCAGCAGAACGCAGGAAGCGGTGAAGGTGCTGTCTTAGTAACGCAGACACGGCAGAAGCAGCAGCAGCAGGTGGTGATGGCCCTTCAGGAGGACTTGCAGCAGCAGTTGGAGAAGCTGCTGCTACTGCATGACGTTGCATGCAGGCGAGCGTCGCGAAAATTACTGCTTCCGCAGCGGCTCCATGTTTTGATGAAAGGGAATGCACAGAGCGGAAGTACCGACAGCACCAACAGCAGCTCCACACGTCGCGCGCACAACAAACGCAACAGAGTAGGGAACGCCCCATCTGCCGAGGGGAGTTGCTGCTTGGAGACGACGACTACCAGGAGCATCAGGGGGGGGGCCAACAGTCGCAGCAGCAGCAGCAGATGCGGCAGCAACTGCAGCAACGGCAATTGGCGCAGGAGCAGCCGCCGTAACAACACGTGCAGGGGTAGTGGCAACAGCAGCAGCGGTAGGAGGAGCAGCAACAGGTTGAAGGCTTGTGGTGGGACGGACGGAAGCAGCAAGGAAGCCGAAGAAGCAGCCTGCAGCAGCAGTGCCCTTTCATCACGGGAGACACGCCAAGACGCTGGCCCGCCTCTGTTGTGGCTCTGCGCTGCGGAACGCAAAGGGCAACCAAGTGGCAGCAGCAGCGGCGGCGGTGAGACGGAAGAGTGGCGCGCACAGCTGCTGCAGGTCCGCCTGAACCGCCAGTATTTTCAGAGGGCAATCTCGCAGCCGCAGCAACTGGTGGAAATGCAGCAGCGGCCCCATCGCCATCTGGCAGGGCAGCAGCGGCACCAGGTACTGGATCAAGGGCCGCAGAGGCAGCAGCTGCGGCAGCACGAGCAGCAGCCGCAGCAGCAGGAACAGGTGCAGCTGCTGTCCGTCCCGCAGGCGTGGCGGCGGCAGGGCAGCAACAGGCAAGGTAAGCGACAGGGAAAAACCAGCAGCTGCAGCACAAGTCTCGTTACCGCTGTCCCTCTTGTTGAATGGAATGAAAGGATATGGCGTTTCCGATGGATTGAAAGCTCGTTCCCTGTGCTGCCTGCTGCCCGCACCTCCGCATACACGAAAGCGAAAGGGTGGCTACTGCTACGTCTGCAGCAGCAGCGTCTGCCTGTTTTGCAGCTGCTGCTGTGCTTGAATCTGCCGCTGCTGCAAGCTGACGGGGGAGAAATGCACCACGAGGTGGAGCAGCTGGAGCAGCTGCTCCGGCAGCAACTGGTGCTGCTGCAGGAGCAGCTAACAACAACAACGCTGCACCAGCACGCAGCAGATGCTGCCGCAGACGAAGATCTCCAGCAGCTGCTGCTCGCCCAGATTCTCCGCCTGCAACAGCTGCAGCTTGTACACCGCCTTCGAAACGAAGGACGGTCTGCTGAGGAAGCTGCCGCTGCTGCCGTGCTGCTGCAGCAACCGCGGGTGTCTATTCTACCGGAGACACCACCTTCCGAAGCCAAAGCAAAGCGACACTTTACGATGTTGCCTTTTCTTAAAGTGGTGCAGACACCTTACAGGCCACAGTTGCAGGAGCAGCAGCAAACGGAACAGCGGCACCACATTGAACAGCAGCAGCAATCACAGGAGCAGAAGCGGCCGCAACGGCAGGGGCACGCTCAACAGCAACAGTTGGTGCCCCTCCAGCAGCAACGGTGGCAGGCCACAAGACCGCGAGAACCAATACAGGAGCGGGAACAAAGTAAACATCAGCAAACGCAACAGAAAGCCCGTCACATAAAGAAGTGTCTACCTCAGCTCCACCTTGAGCGGCAACGGCATATCCAGCAGCATCACAGGAAAGGCGTCTCTGTTTTCTGCTGCAGAAGACGGGTGCAGGCGCGTGGATTTTCCGTGGTGCAACAGCAGAAAGACGGAAAGAAAAATAGTTACAAAGATATAGAGTGGTCAGAGATCCGACAGATGCAGCAGCACGTGTTGGAACAGCTAGCCTTCCTGCTGCGGTATCCGCACCAGGGAGCTACAGACAAAGTGGTCGATTACTTGTTTTCATCGCTGCAGGTCCTGCGTAATGCGCAGTGCTATGGTATTACAGCCAAGCAAGAGACAAAGCGAGCCTCGATTCAGCAGACTCAGCAGGGGATGGAAGAGACGCAGATGCAACAGCAGCTGCAGCAACACGTACAAAAGCTGGGCACACCTCCACAAGAGCAGCAGCAACAGCACACTGCACCGCAGCGGCTTCGGCCGAAGGCAGAAGTGCAGGGGCAGCGCAGTTTCGAACAACAGCAGCAACATGTTCGACAGCTGGTGAAGCAAGTTACTGTGCTTGGTTCGTGTGAGCAGCAGGGGCGGCAGCGGGAAGTGCAAGAACTCGAGGTTGGAGCTGTAGTGACAGCGCTGCGCGTGTTTGTACTGCAGCAGCTCCGAGGCCTGCAGGAGAGGCTGCAGCGAGCGGCTGCTGCTGACTACGCAGCTGTTCTGCGCTGGCTGCTGCAGCGAGAGTCGTGCTCTTATGAGCCGAGTAGCAGGGACCTCAGTGGCGCCGACTATGGCAGCGGGGGGAACACGGGCAGCGCCAGGACCGGCAGTGCATTTCCGAATATAGGAGTGGGCAGCGATGTTGCAAGCAGCAGCACGGGCACCAGCACACGGGTGGAAGAAGAAGGACGAGAGAGCGGCGAGAGCTGCAAGGGTGGAAGCAGCGATATACGCACCAGTAGCGGCTCGAACAAACACGGTAGCAGCAGCAGCGGTCACACCAATGTCGAATGTCTACAAAGCCCGCTTTCAAGGGGGTGTCTTCTGCAGTGCAACGAAGTCACTGCTCCTGGGTGCTGGACGGGCAATCAGAGCAGTTGTAGAAGTGACGCTGGCGTGTTGGGGAGTGACACGTACATGGATACGAGCGATGGGACAGGGTTAAAGTCTTTTTTGAAAGCAGAGGAGAGAAGTGACCGCTGCAGATTTTCGATCACACGTTGTCCTCTAGGAAGTGCCGATCCAGAAGACGCGCTGTGCCACGCGTTCCACTGCCGCCACCACAAAAAGAAGCGAGCCTCTATCTCAGCAGCAGCAACAACGAAGACGCTGCCAAACTCGGCGGCGGCAGACGACACTGGGAAGCAGCAGCAGACGCAGAGCGGAAAAGTTGATTTCAGTGTAACGGCAAAGGATCGCACGCAGCGAGAGTCTGCCAGCGGGAGTGCTGCGGCCTCGCTTTCATCTCTTGCCGTGTGTAGAGCAGCGCCTGCGGATTGTTTTGCACACAGCTGGCATCCCTCTGCTTTGCTTTTGAGGGAATGCGTTACGGTGGGAAGAGCGAAGACACTGCTAGAGCAGCAGATAGCATTGCTGCAGCAGCCGCTGGCTACTGGCGATTCCTCTGCTTTTTCTGCGTGGCCGCGCTGTAGGGAAGATCGGTGGAGAAGTCGGAGGTACCAGCGTAGCACCACCACCACTTGTGAAAGCAGCAGTTGCTGCAGCCGACGAAGCGCGCGCGACTGCGGGAGCGCTAGAGGCAGCAACAAAAGCTGTAGCGAAAGCCCCGCCAGTAAGAATTCCAGTAGCAGAAGTTGTAGGCAAAGATATTCACTGCGTAGAAGAACGAACGACTGTTCTGCTGCGGACAGAGGAAGTGTTTGTCCGCTGTGGAGAGCGTATTACTGGTATTTAGGCTTAATATGCATAGAGAAGGAGCTGCTGTTTCAGCAACAAGTGAGAGCCGCGCAGGTCGCATTACTACGGAGCGAGGCGGAGGAAGATGTCGAAGAAGCAGTGTTACGGAAACTCATGACCATGCGAAAACCGTTACTGCAGCAACTGAGGCAGGCACACGCAGCACAGTACCAGACCTCTCACTTGCTTTTACGGGGCAGAAAGCTGCATTGTGCGTCTCTTGAATCAAGGCACCCTGCAGCGTGGGTTTTTCCTGCTCCCTTGGATAAGGAGAAAGTAGTGGAGGATGGCGCCGGGGGAAGCTTGCCCGTAGAACCGGTTGATGAAGAACGCGAAATCGGGAAATACACAAAAGACAAGACAGTCACGCAGCAACAGCAGTGGCAGCAGCGAAGCGGCGAAACTGTAGAATGGTGCCTTGGTACGGTAGCAGACATATCGGAGGAAGGTTCGGAAGCACTGCAACGACACAGTCCATCATTAGAAGCAGCATGCGAATTTTTTTACCCGTCGAAACGGCCACAATATCTAGGAAGCGAAGAATCATACTCGAGTGTTCTACTGTCTCCTACGGCTCCGCGGAAACGAAGCAGGCACAGCAGCTGCTGTACCGGAGTCCAGCGCACGTGATTAGAATTTCATGCTTCTACGTGCATATGTATGCACATAAATGCTGTCCGGACATAATGCGCTGTATTTGTAAACTACACTTGCGAGCGCAGGTGTCTCTTCTTCGCTACTTTACGGTGTGACGGAAGAAGACTCGCGTTTCTCAGTGTAATTTCAAGCCGTCTGCATTCTACACACTTCCTCTGTAATTAATTGGAATGACACGTGTGTGTGTGTGAGAGGGAGAGAGAGAGAATAAACAATGTACAACTCAGTAGCAGTCGGCTACGAATGCTGTAACGCTTACCAGCCTCCAAGTGCTGGTAGTCCTCAAGGCGCAGACTGTTTGTACACAGAAAAACTGGCGCAACGCATAAAAACCAACTTGTCCTTCAGTTCTCTGGTACGTCGTAGTAAATTAGGAACGAAGAACGACGTACGTCTGCCACCATTCGTGGACGCACGTATATACATGGATATGTGTGTATATATATATGTATAAACGTAAATCGTGCTGCTGTGCCGTCTGTGATACAGTGTGTAGACGCCCGAAGCGATTTCCACAAGTATACAATTTTGCATATCGCAAATCCATTTCTTGTTCAAAAGACTGGTCACGGAAGGGGGCATGTCACTATGGGTATATCAAATGGAGCGCTCCGTCAGGATAGCGCCGACCGCGCCGGTCAATGCGGAAATAAACGCGTAATCTCAGAGAGTGTATATGAGCGCGTCCGCATACGTGTGTCGAATGAAGCGCTCTGTCAGGATAGCGCGGCGGCACCGGTCTATACAAAAATACACGCGTGATGTCAGAGAGTGTCGAATATCTGTCCCGACTCTGTAGCATGGGAGGGGAGCCGACCCATTATTTTAGTACGTCTGCGGCGTGTATGTACATCGAAAACTCTAAGAAGCTGTGCATTTGATCTGCATTGAAGAAGTGATCTCAGCGGGCAGTAAAGTGAGATACAGCGGTCGCACCGGAATGCCGGCAGAAGTGGAAGTCGCGTTTACTGCTGTCACTGGGCGGCTTTCGGTGCGCTGTGAGGTGTATGATGATACTTTCAGTCTAATGCACTGAGACGTTCTGCGCTACGGTGGACACTTCTAGCACATTCGGAAGTGCTTTTTTGGTTCAGCTACGTTGTCGCGGCACCAACAGCCAGTCCCACGTTTTCGTCTGTGGTACACCTGTGCCTCCTTTGTACCGAGAGAGAAAATACCTTTGAGCTCATCTCGTCTTACATTATTTGATCGACTTCACTTCGAGTGTTCTGCTCGAAAGTATCTGAGGAAGAGATCACTACGAAGTCAACGGCATCAGAATGTCTCGCTTCGATGGCAGAGGCTCCCAGGTCCTTGTCTGGAAAATATTTGTGGTTGACGGGTATGTTTTTGATTATCTCGTCACATCGAAGGGAGTAACTTGCACAATTACCTTTCCTTACCTCCTGTGGTCGTGAACGCGCCCTCAAACGCTCAGGGCTGCAGGAATGTAAAGGCCTTGTACTACGACACATAGCTGTAGGAATCTATGGCTTCTGCGCTGGCACATTAACAGCAACCTTTGACCTCACTTCTCACCTCTGGAGCACACGGCAACGTACACGTGACTGCCACAGAGCGCTGAGTTTTCACCAGCTGCA
Source organism: Sarcocystis neurona (assembly GCA_000727475.1). Lineage (NCBI taxonomy): Eukaryota > Apicomplexa > Conoidasida > Eucoccidiorida > Sarcocystidae > Sarcocystis > Sarcocystis neurona. The sequence continues at coordinate 3,283,312 of KL647291.1, read as the reverse complement.
GGAATGCCACCGCACAACATTTGTCAGTGGTATCGTTATGGCGTCCCCTTACTTGCTTCACCTTTCTCTGTCTCAGCGTCTAGTCCATGTGTGCACATGCCCACGTACGTACCTGTAGGACCATCCCCACTTCCGTGCGTATCCGCGCGAACGCAGACGAGTTACGCCGAGTTTTCTAGCACTGCTGTGAACTCGTCAGGAGACGCGTTCGCCCGACAGGTGTCCTGCGGAACTCGTTGTTTTCGAAGTGGCATTCAGTGTTTGAGACAAACGAGTGTTTTGTTGTGCCGAGTCAATAACATGCGAAAAATGCACTGTCCCTGTTGTTTCGGTTTGAGCGTGGTAAACTCGTTTCGTGTGCTGTGGATGTGCTGGAGGGAACTCCACCATTGTCGGCTCTGTCTACTAGCATAACAAAACGGTAGCACATCTAATTGTGGCAAGCCTTTCTGCTGTTCCAGAAGCCAACACTGAGAAAGCCACGTTCTTCCGTACCACGTAAAAACCTACAGCGTAGACCATGCAGGAAATCACGTGTGACTCTTTGAGAGGCCGTTCTTCTGGTGAGGGCAGGTCAACACCGAGAAGGGACTTGGAACTGCCTCAGACAGGAAAGCTGGACACTCTGACTCACGGAGAAATAGCTTCACAGCATGAGACTAGAAAGGTGTGACTTACTCAAAGAGGCTCTCTTTCTTGTTGATTCATTTTTTGAATATGGCAGAAAAAGTGCCACCGAATTCTGAACGGTACGACCACTGGCGGCGAGCTGCAGTGGTTCATGCTCAGGTGAGGTGCACTGGACTCGCTGGCGCACCGGCTAACAGAGCGGACAGGATCCATACAATGTAGAATAACACTATCAGGTGTAAAAGCCACTCTTACTCTCTTATCTGCGACGCTCCGCTTGCACGCTCCGTCTTCCTGACTTTCACTACGTGTGACAAACTGAGGAAACGAGCAACCTGCTCTGTGCCTGTAAGCTGGTGTTTCTTCTGCAGGAAGCAGCTTAAAAACACCTCGCGCGTTCCGAAGAGTCGTGACAGCGAGTACAGTGGAGGTAGGACGCGCCCGGAGGTGTCGTTTCCAAAGCACTTCCATGTCTCCCATATTACGCTTCGATTTACTTTGTCGACGTACACGCGCCACATACATTCTCCTTTGACTGCGCTGGCAGCCTGACAATAGTGCCTTACCACACAGTCCTCCAGCATACTGAAATGGCTGTCCTGCTGCGGATCAAAGACGAACTTTACCCTATTTCAGTTGGAAACACGTCCGCTTCGCCCTCACTCTATTGACAAACAGATTTTCTAGTGCTTCACAGCGTAGAAATTGACACTTCCTTCGCACTCCTTCCTTTGGTCAGCAGTATGTCTTCAGCTGCACAACCTCTAGGGGTGATACCGGTTCTTACACACTTTCTACCTTCTAGTAGGGTCGGAAGGATGTACCCGGTGGATATGCTGGAAAAAGCTTCGGAAACCCGAAGGGTGTCAGAAGGCGTAATACACCACGACGAAGGCTACCACTGAATTTTCGGAGTTGATGTTGAGATTCTCCGTAGGCTACACCCTCAGCAGCTCAGGAGGATGCTTGACAGAACGTGGACTACACCTTCTACGAAAGGTGTAGCCCTTGAAGCAGAAAAGCCTCGGTGCGGCCACTTAAAGTGTCCTGCGGAGTGCGTATCTACGGTAGCCCCCCATGCATTCTCACCGGTATGAAAGCCTACGCGAGTACTACTCCAGGATAATTAGCGCAAGGCGGTGACTGCCGTGTGAATGTCAGGAGGCTAGCGGGTTAACCCACGAAAAACTAGGCAATGCAGGGTGCACTACGGTTGAGAGTGATCTTAAGTTATCACCGTGAAATTTTTGTCGTGAGTGCTCAATGCAGTCGAGTTTCAGCCGCTGACTACCAGCAGGTAATATGAGTTTCTAGCAACAAAAAGTAATTCCATGCACTCGGAAGCACTTCTACTTGGGGCGCAGATGTACGCACCGACTAGTAAATCACCGGGCACACGGCCCTCTAAACGAGAGCCACAACAGTGGGCGAATACCTGTAGGCATCCACCGCGTGTTTCCGCAGGCCGAGCCGCCCGCACAGATTTAAGAGACACACGGGTTTTCAATTCAATTAACACAAACGAGAAATGTGAAGAGACGAACTGTTTCTTCAGACGGCATCATGAAGGAAGCCTTCAAATTGACCGCAAAAACTGATGTTCGAAATACGTGTTTAAAACTTGCTGGCAAAGGAGTGGCTTATAGATTGTCGTATGCAGGATATATTTTATGTTTCAGGTATAGGCCGTGCCTCAGGTGAAAGCGGAATGTGCGATCGCTAATTCGGAAGGAGTCTACAGGGCTGAGAGTACCGCGCCCGCAAGGGACATCAGGATTAGCGCATGGCCTGCTAGAGTCTGTGCATTTAAACTGTGGGCGGCAGATTTGACCTCGACCAAGACTTTACAGTGCTTCGAAGTCTGTGGTGCCCTGAAAGAGGCACCGGCCGCTTGAGACTGGGTCGGGGCACTGCAAGAGTAGCAGAGAGATTTGTCTGTAGTTGGAAGCTCAGTGAAAGTAAGTACTTTCCCGTTCGCATCCTCTTTGTCCGTGGCGAGACTTGCTTTGGGAACGAGTGTCGTGAGATTGGCAGAGGTAGAGCATTTTTTGTCATCATTGTCATATACCTCTTCTGCACTGGTAGGATGCAGAGTCAGATTTTCACCGCACTTAAACCTCACAATCTCCCCGGCACCTGTGATTGTGACTTTCTCTTCTCCCCCCGCAGAACACGTCATCATCTGTGGCTTCTTTTCTGCCACGCGAATGCTCACAGTGCAGTATGTGTTGTCTGCCTTCTTGCACTGGTAGTAAATTTTCTTCACTTCCCGAGGAAGATGCTCCGGAATTGTTAGCTTGAAAGTTGGGGACTTTTTGTCACCGTCCGACTCAAGTTTTGCTCCACTGTACACGCTCGTTAGCGCGACCGCTTTGGCGGAAGAGTTAGCGCTAGGATCCCTGTCGTAAACCATGGTTAGATCTGACGGAACTACATCGGGGTATGCCTCACCGCACTTGAACTTCACGTTCTCGTTGAAGTCCTCGTAGCTCAGGTATGTGCCTGTGGCGGCATTCTGACATACTGGCACGACGTCTTTGTTCGCTTCAATCGTTACCTTGACCTTACACGTCTTGGAGTCGCTCTTGCATTTATAGTACAGCGATTTCTTCTCCTCTCTGTGGGGGATGTACAGGAGGTAGGTGTGAGCAGCCACAGTCGAATCGGTGTACAATGCTGCCTTTTTGAAAAGCGTGCTGAGCTCTACTGCGTTCTGCATTTCTTCCTTGTCGTAAACCTTGGTCAAATCTTCAGGATCAAGTGTAGGGACGTCCACGCCACAAGCGAATGCTACTCCAGGATATTCAGCGGCTAACGTCACGTCCACTTGATCTGTCGTGCTAGTGCACGTCACAGGCGCCCCAAAGTCAGAACCCTGCTTATTTTTTTCCACAGTGACTTCTACATCACAAACATCGTCTTCGGCCTTCTGGCAGCGGAAGTACAAAATTTTGCTGTTTGTGCGCTCGGGGATCGTCAAAGTATATTCGTTTGTGGCACTGCTGTCTTGCGCAAGAGTTGCTTGCGGGTACAGCGCGGTCAAAGCAGCCTTTTTGTCCCCTCGCGTGGTGTATGCTTCGGTCAGACCATTTGGGAGAAACGTCGGGTACGCACTGTCGCAGGCAAACTTTATGCTTGTGTCGTCCTTGTCCAGGAGGATTTTGTTGAGCGTCTGGGAGCTGCATGTCGTTGCAGGTTTCGCAGCTCTCGCCTTTACGTCCACTCGCAGTTTGCAGTATTCGTTTGCATCTGCCTTTTTGCAGTAGTAGTATAAGCTTTTGTCAGCTTTTACGACAGTTGATTGACTCACGGTGAGCGTGTATGTCGGGTCAGCAGTTGCGTCTTTCGTCAGCACTGCTTTGTGGAGAGCACTCTTAAGGGCAACGGGCTGGGCCGCAGCTACGCCAGAATTGTCCGGAAACGCATCGGTCTCATACGTTGTGGTCAAATCTCCTGGAAGGAAGTTCGGGAACCCGACACCACATTTGAATTTGACTGCGGTCGCGGTCGCTAGAAACTGAACCTGCTCCACCGTAGCAGCAGTGCACTCCACGGTTGAAGCTTCAGCGCCCCTCTGAGCGATTCCCTGTAAGAGCGCCGAACCAATGAAAACAGCGGCAACTGCCCGAGCAGTCCGCACAACTCGACGTGAAGCCGTCATTTCAGCTGGTTCAAGCCCTTCGTAGTAGCAGAAAATTGCACTGCGGGCCTAACCCTTTTGAGGAGAAAGAATTAAAACAGTGATATATTAGAGTAGTATTCCGGGGGAGTGGTATTAAGGCGAACCACGTCTACGGCGGAACAACACAGTTTCACGTCTGATGTGCCTGGTAGGTGCAGTCGTCTGCTGCGCATCTGTCCGACTGTGCGTCTGGGCTAGACTCAGAGCGCAGATCACCGCAGCAGAGCACCCCCTGTGGGACTGCTTGGTGCGCAGACGGGCCCCACGTTTGACAGATGTAGGTTTGGAAGAAGAACATCACGGGGAAACCTTTACGCGCGCCAACAGTGCAGGGTTGTCTTTGACGTGAGTACGACAAACCCCTGGTGACAAGAAATGTTCAAGGAACTCCCGATAGCCATACACACACAATTTACGACCGTCACGGCTTCACAGTCAACAACACGCAGATCTGTAGATCTGAACTGCTTAGGTGACGTAATTGTTCGACGTATTCAGCCACACTGGAAAATGATTGCTTCGACGGATTTTCTGGAGTGAGCACTTCTCGTCGCCTATGTATTCGGCTTTGCCCGCAGCTACTTCAACCTCCTCCGTCCGGACCACAACGCACGTATCACCGAACTTGAAAGTGCTTGCGACTGCTTTGGCGCCCTTCGAATCTGGCTTTTTCTTTTGTATGGCTACTACGTCGAGTATGGTCCCAAACAACTGGGCTCTTCGTCCCCGCTAGAATCAGCGCCTCTGCACTGAACAAGACTGTGCATGGTACATGTAAGAAAAGAAAGGCATTACGCGTGTGGCTACACTTTTTTGTAAAAAACAAGAAGAGATGGTCTGATTTCTGCCCCATAGCTAATTACCGCCTCTGACTTCTATCTGGTCTGCGATACTTGCGTCCGGACCATCTTTTTGCATTTGAAGAAAACCTGCTCAACATACGTGTCGAAGAAAACTGTACGGGTCAGTAGAACAGTCTACTCTCGACAGTTCATCTTCAGCACGGCCCTGCTGGCGCGGGCGTCCGTACGCACGTAGAATCACTTTCATTATCGGAAGCTCACGTCGCGTTCGCCAGCTAAAAAACTGGGCCTGCGAATTTCCCGGTGTTCGGTGTACGGCAGGTGCTGCTTAATCTTTAACGGTGTATCTGTAGTGGAGCCTGACGTTGACAAAGAAGACTCTACGCCGCACTGCTTGAGAAAACGTCTGCCTCCTGGATCAACGTGTCACTGTACACGTTAGGCTGTTCTGTGTCGGGGCCTGCGCCGGTTCCACACTGGGCAGCCACAGCAAGCAGCGAGCATGGGTGCCATAGACCACGTTGATATGCTGCATTGTGTATTTACTCCTTAGTGCGCCAAACTGTAGTATCTGTGACACGGCAGCGTTGGGATTGTGCGTATGAGTTGGATACGCGTTATGTGCAAAAAAAACACGAGAGATATTCTCGATAAGGCGACTGGTTGGAGGACCCCTTTAGTTATCCAGTTCTTAAAATAGTAGAGCTGTAGATAACGTCGTCCTTGTGAATCATCCCTTTGCGTGTTGTCTAGTTTTCCGTGAGTCTTTTCTGTTGCGACAGAATGTATGTATACAGAAGTGTGCGTTCCCCGGCGTAATCGGTTGAGACTGTTACGTTCTTATACAGGTTCACCGGCGGTCGCATCCACTCTGCAGGCGTATTCACTAAACTATCTATATATGTATACCACAAAAACTACCCGACAATCTCAACCAAGCTACTGTGATGTATCTTAACGCCGGACGGATGCAACAAACCACCGAGGCACGTGGCAGGGTTGTCAGTTGCCTCCTACGCCGCATGACCTGTTCAGTGAAGCTTACACAGACGGCTGTGCCTTTGAGAAACCTTGGGCGGACATGTCTCTGCCAGAGCACGGCCTTATGTTGCACCGAACTAACGATGATCATCGGTAGCGGGCGTCTGTCTCTTGACTGAGCAATGATGAGACGCCGTCTGCCTCGCAGTTGCTGGAAGTGTTTTCTCATGTCTATGCTAGGAGGAGGGTGAGTGTCCTTCCACTGTAGATCAGTCTTTGACACTGTTTACAACAGCCGCGCTGACGCAGGCCTACAGGTATCCTTGTGGACCACATGTAGACGTTCCGTCCCCACGAGGCGAGTATACTGTCCACCCTGAGCTTCGCAAATGAACGCGCTACGGTCTAAGTTTGACCAAACCGGGAGCACGAACGGTTTCACACACTTGAATAATCCAAAACGTACGCAGTTTACGGTCACTCAGTAGTAGTAGACGGAACTTCGTCCGTTCTACCTGAATCGCTTTCGAAAGCGAAATAACGTGGAACTACCTTTTACAGTTGACACCTGGACATCCCAGTACATTACCTATACATGTTTATACGTATACGTATACTGACTATAAAGGGTGGAACTTCGTGGGCTTCAGCACAGTGGTTTTTTATATCCGAATGAAGGTGCCTTGTACACTCGAGATGTCGACCTCGCAGTACACGATATCCACCGGCGGCGCCCACACGCTTCAACTCGCGCTACACTCACATTTCGGACCGTCAGAGGTCGCGCGTAAGGTCGCCGCTCTCTTTGTCGCAGAAATCAGTCTAGGTGGTCTTTGTGCCCGGACTCCGTTATACCAATGTAGCAGCTCCGGCGAGATGCGCGCCGCATTCGATAAAGTACCTACCTACGCGAAAGCGCTTCACAAGACGCTGCTGCTGACGAGCGGCTTCGTCGCACTTCAGAAAAGTACCCACGTGCAATGGAAAGTCTCTTTTTTTACTTAAACTCATTACACAATGTGCAAGCGGCTGCGAGGAATGAATGGGGACTTGACAATTTGTGTCCGCACATGCATTGTCTCGAGTTTATGGATCCGTTGTGGAGTTTTTGCCCGTGCAGACTGATACAACCAAGGAGCTGCATCATTTACATGTTCCGTGATACCTGTCGGAGACTACTCCGTGCGGTGCCGTCACTGACCCTGGAAGGAGGCTGCAACAGCCAGACCTTCGAAAACTGCGCGTCCTTCGTGCACACATATATACATTGTTATTGTGGCGATGGAAGTCGCGTGCTGCCGATTCAGAGACTGCCTCCAACGTCCTAGCACTGCGATGGGAGCGTAGTACGCTATATCGAGTTGCGATTCACCGGACCACCTAGCGCAGTATGCATTCGAAAAGGATATAGCACTACCTTTGTTTGCATGCGGATACACTCCTCAACAATGCTGGAAGTCCGCGTCAGAAGAATGAGGAGGGGTGCGCCGCCTTCAACAAGAAAATCTGCAGAACGTGCGGAGATCATTGGTAGTCTTGAACAACGCAACTTCTGCCACACGGTTCTGCAGTAAAGTAACAAGATGATATGCAAACCAGCATTAATTTTCGTAGAGCGTGTTTGCGTGGAAAAGGGCCAACAAATCAGGTCAGTTGCAAGGATCCTGAACAACAGGGTGAAGCATATCGGGGAAGCATACAGTGCCAATCACAGGTGCAAATTTCGCGTCACCGGTGTAGACTTCGCGTTGGCCATAGCCACGTGTGTGTCGCCGAGCGCCCACATACGTTATCAAAGCTCTACACAAGCGGCGAACCCAACCTGAAGCTGCAGCTCTATTTCTCTTGCCGTTCGAACACTTTTGTGGGTAAATGTACACCTTGAGTATTTGTCCACATGCTGTGGAACAATTTCTTAGAAGTACGGTCTGCCGCATTTTTCCCAGGTGCCACCTTTCGGTACGCATTGCCGCCTTTTTCCTACCTCTGTTGCCCTAAGCTGCGTATGTCAACTACGACATATAGTCCGAGTGCGAACTCTGTCTGTTCGTGTTCTACATGAATCGGGGAGCAACAACACTTCTCGAAGCTTTTCTGTAGGTCAGTAGAGTTTTCAAACTTCAGTGGGAACACAGGAATCCCCTTGATACCAGTGTCCTGCTGCAAGACCTATAATGGTGCCGCACGACACTCACCCTACAATTTCTTTGTACAGCTCCACGCAATTCTTTTCCCTGCTAAAAGCTGCACGAGCACAGTGAGTACGTGGACGCTCAAGACGCGTCGGCCGTTTTCCTCCAGAAGTGGTTCCAACTGGGCATGGAACCGTCTATTTTGACGGTAAGGAATGCTGGTGAATAAGGGTAGTGTTCTCTTTTATGGGGAGCTCGCAGTCATTCCAGCAGCTTGCTTCAACGCGTATGCGGCTCTGTAAAGCTCGTTAGCCTACGACCTGCTGGGTGCACGTGTTGACCACCGCTTACCTTGTGCAAATACACTAAATTCTCTATAAAGTGTTTATATTGCATGCGGCATTGACACACCGCAACTGACGGCTGAGTTTTTGGTACTGTTTGCAATTTGCCACGCGTCGTTTCACGCGCCTACGCGGATTGCATCTGCGCTAGCAAGGCGAAAAAGTAGTTTAGATGTACTGGAAAAAAAATTCCCACTCATCTCGCTCGAACACACCAGGAAAACCTGGAAACTTCGTACCGTGGAGTGCCTGCTCGATGGACCCAGCTGAATTTCTTGCTTGCGGCGTTAAGGGGCTCATCGGCTGCCGAGATACTTCGGCGCGACTTACCGCCGTTTTTGAAGGTCGCCGATTTCCAAACGGGAGCCGTACAATACGTGTTCACACTCAAAATATAGAGAGGGTCCGTTGGATTGTGGTGTGCCGGCGGACTGGTGAAGCTCAGTTGAGACATTCGTGCACTCTGATTTTCAACAAATCGTGGGCCTCTGTGCAAATGGACAAACTCTAGAGCCCAAATGACCACCGGAAAGGCGGCATTTTTTGTGGTTCGTTCGACGCACTATTTATCGTCCAGTTTCCCGAATAAAGTCGCACGAGTGAGTTTCTCAGTCACTGTGTGTTTCTACACACACCGTACCAGACAGCCTGTGCGGTGATTCTGTCTGTTGCACCATCACAAATACCTGCTGCCTCCCAATGGTCTCAAAACACAGAAGTTTTCTAGTCAGACCCCATCCGCAAAAGGGTACTCACACGCACGAAGTCGCGTTAGCAGCAGCCGTTCACAGTTTTAAATGCCGTTGAAGAGACTGGCGTTGCGAGAGCACATGAATGGCACTCATCGCACCACCAGCTGTTCTGGTTATACAGACGCAGGAGTTATGCGTACGGATCATCACCCGTTAGTAAATATAATATACGTATACTCCATACGTAGTTAGCTTGCTCATTATCATCCGGCCGTTCCACCGTAACATAATGAGATCCACTCGTGGCTTCTACGTGTGCGTGACTGCTGCAACGTACCCTGTGCATTCATATGCATGCAGGGGAAGGAAGCGAGGCCTGTGTACTCATAGGACATGTGTTTCCCTCGTTGCCTTTCTCCTGTCATGTACGTGCTGACGGTCCTACACGGAGACACCAATATTCACATAACTGCGGTGTCTGTAGGGTTTACATGATGCATTATAGGCTTGGTCGTACCTGCCAAAGATACGGCGTTATTCCATACTTATATGCACATTTATATACATATATATATGCATGTGTGTACCCGTATCTGAGAAGGGAGGCACAACAAATGTGGTGATTCCACGTATCAGACATACCACTGTCCTGTTTACCCCTACGCGCACGTAGACGCGTTTACACATTAATACATGTATATATATACCTACAGACGTTGTTTGTTGGTAATCTCCCTTCACAGAACAGTACGCATAAGCACACGTATATATATATACACGCATATATGTGTATGTGTAGGTGTGCAGATGCGTCCGCACCCGCAACCTTTATGCGAAGATACGGGTCTACGTAGAAAGGGAGACAAGAGGCTGCCTGTTGAGCTGCCCTATCTACCGTTCCTCTGTATGCACCTATCCAGACGAACTGGCACACACATGTGATGCTGTAAATGTACGTATCTGCACGCGGAGGGGCACACCTGTGCACGAAGACCGTTTCTGCGTATCTGTGGTCACACACCGATGTCAACTGTCTCCCCCTACGGGTAGCGGTCCTCCCTCCTTGGCTGTGTAGGTCTATTTTGTAAGGGGCTGCAAGGTTCTTAGAGAAGATGCTGATGTAGGTGGGCACACAGAGAGACAGTGAAGTACGTACACCACCACACGTGTCCGCAGCTGTCTTCCTTTGTCTCCATACATTGAGTTGGTGTAGAGGTCCAAACAAACACAAATACGTCAAATAGAGCTCCTTGAGTTCTTGAATTGAATAAGTCATTTATATATGTATATATATATACATATACATACATGTGTGTCTGATTAGGCGGCTCTCTGACTTGCTGTCACGTCTGCAGCAGCCCTTCTGCCAGTTTGTACACACACACGTATACGTATATCGCTATCAAAGGTAAATAGTTGTCGTTGAGAACGGATACTGCGATTGTGTGACTGCAATGTAACAAGACATCCATGCTCTCCTCTACTTCCTCGACTCTACCCTTCCACTTGTATACATATGTAAATACACGAACACAAATGAATGTAGAGCTGCCCCTACTTCAGATTCACGGACACCATACGTCTGTATAAACGGACTATGGCGACAAATACGGATCTGTGTTTATCAGTTTCTCATATGTGTATGCTTTCACATACAAGTGGCTACGAACGTAATAGTGAAAGCGTGGGAATATGCACAGTTGTACATATGGAGAAGTACACAGAAACGTTGTTGGCTCCTCTTTTACCTCCACGCATCCGATCTCCATCTTCTGCGTCGTTCTCCTCGTACACGTGTGCACACAACCATCTGACGTGAATAAAATATTGTGGTTCAAGATCCAGCATGTGTCAGTATAGAAGGGATCGATTGGCCACAGGTAAAGATGAGCTTACTTCCCCTGATTTTGCTTGCTCGTGTACGGTGACTCTTTACGTTTGCGATACATCCTAGAACCTCGGACGGAAAAAGGTGATCCACCACGTGGTGGCATAAAGGTGCCCTGCATAAAGTTATACATGCGGAGGCACATATAGCATCTACATGTTTGCGCTTCTGTAGGTTCGCGAGGAGGCACATACGGTGAGTGGACTAGCACACTGCGTGTATATACGTGCATACGTACCTGTGCAGATGGATAGACAGACCAGTAAGCATATTACGTACGTACACCTCGATATATATAGTCATTACAAACGTGTATGCATGCGCGTATAAATAGTCAACTATAGTTATACGTTGAAATATAAGCAGAACTAGCGGTATGATCGCCCGTACATCCTTATATTGCTTCTCGAGTGGAAGATACATGTACGAGACTCGTGCGTAGACGCACGGATATGCACATACACGCTAACAGAGTCTAACTACGGGCATATACGTCTTGATGTTGATGGACAAGGGCGTATCATTGAAACTCGATTCGTAGTGCACCAGCAGCAGTAGCAGCACCAGAAAGGCAACGGCAGCAGCAGCAGCCACAGCTGCAGGTGGAGTGATAGAAGCAGCCCGAAGCAGCAGCGCAATCGTAGTAGCACGAGCGAAAGTGTCAGCAGCACCAGCAGCAGCACCTGGGGCCGGAAACACGAGAAGTGGCAACACCAGCAAAACTTGTTTCAGCAGAAGTAAAATCAATAATAGTACGAACAGCAGCAACAGCAACAACAATATACCAACAGTAGCAGTAGCAGCAGGAGCGCAGCAAGCAGGACGCGCCGTACGGGCATCATGTGTGAAAATAGCGGTCGACGTCATGCAGATGACCACAGTTTTTCCGATTTCACAGTCACAAGGGGTACATTTTGTCTTTCACAGTAGTCAATTTCCCCTTTTTCCCGTGTCTCTGCACTGTCCAGTGCCCTTTTAACACTTTTTTCGTTCCTCTTGCTGTCTATCGACGTGTCCTTTTTTTGTTTGTCCTTCGTCCTTCGTTTCTACCGTCCAGTGTCGCTTCATCGCCTGTCCGACAAAAACTGCGTAAATTTCCCTCCTCTACGCTCAGCCGCTGCGGCAGGTCCCTCAGTTGCCGTGCTCAAATGACCTTTATCGCCTCCGCCTCCCATCTTGTCTAGTTTCCCTCCCGCGTCCAGCTCGCCCCTTCACGAACTTCCTGCATGTGAACTGGATTCTCAGCGTTTCCCCTGTGATTTCTCAATTTCCCGTAGAAAAACGTCAGCAGAAGGATCTGATTTCCTCTTCTTTCCGATTTCCCGCGCTGCGGTCTACGTTTCGTTACAAGCGACGCATGCGTTATCATTTCTGTTCCTCTACCTGCCGTGCTGCGGCGGCTCCACATACGACGGCGTTGTCGTCTTCGCATCCACTCCTCTGGCGACTTAACGCGACCTTGTTACCTTTTATTCGGGATTGGTTCTCCCTCGTGTGTCTCGCGAACTTTGTTGGGCAAAAGCAGTTCGACTACACACTACTCGTTTCTACGTGCGTCTCACTTCTCAGGCGATGCTGGCAATCGTGCTTACCTATTTACAGCTATTCCGCATCTTAATATATATGTTTCACTCGTGCCATACTTTGAAAACGTGTAACTATAAACTTGCGCGTGTATTTGACTGACACATGTAGGCCCGTTTTGACCAAAGTTTCTTGTGTACCTGTGGATGAATTCGAGAGTGGACGTGTACCAAGGAACAGATGTGCGACAGATACGAGAATTTCTCGAAATCTCAGAGCGATTTCTTCCTCATGTGCGGCTGTAGCCGACTTTGAGCAGAACTTATTTGTTGCTATTTTCACAGACGTCCTCGATAGTTTTGGCTTCCATTTGTTCCCTTTTTGCATTTCTCGCCTTCCTTCTCCTCCTTCGCCTCCTCCTTCCCGTGTTGTTCTTTGTTTCACGCCGGATTCACGGCCCGGGTGTAGTATCCGCGCGTATGCAGCGATGCCCACCCACCTCTGCCCTCTGCGGCCCACATCAATATACGCTTTTCCGTAGTCATTTCTACACTGTCACTCGTGAAAACACAGGCGTTTTCATGTTGGAACATGCGTTTTCACGCGGATACATAATTTCTATGGGCACATACTGTAAGGTGGTGCTACCGACTTGAGAAGGGTACTGCTGGCAAGCTAGTGCATGTTACCTTCTGCCTCTTCGGCTGCCACTTTTTCCTTTTGAATCTACCTGTCCCCAAAACTAATATTTATATATGTCGCTACCACGTCTGCTGGGCGCGCACTCTCTCATCTTCTGTGCGGTGCGTCATTCTCGTTCTTGTTGTTCCCCTCCTCCTCCCGTGCTCCGTTGTTTGGCTGCTTTATCCCTGCTACTGCCGCTGCCGAGCCGCTGAGAAAATGACCTCTTTGATTCTAGACGGAGGAGGAGGAGGAGCCGGGGGCGAAGAGGAGGAAGAGGAAGAGACAGGCGGGTTGCTGCTGCAGCAACTGCTGCGGGACGTGCAGCAGCAACAGGATAACGAGCCGGAGTACGTCCCGCTGAAGAAGCGCCGGCTGCAGCGCGAGCAGCAGCTGCAGCAGCAACTGCAGCTGCTGGAGGCGCACATGGTCCGAGAAACTGCTGCTGCTGCGGGGGCAGGAGAAGCCCAGGCATCGCATGCTTTTGACGAACAGCAGGGCGCGGCAGCGGATGCGGATGCCGACGGGGACGCCACCAGGAAAAACAATCAAGGTAGCCTCTCCTGTAGCTACACATACACCTGTGCGCAATTCTGTGAACAAGTTCTTGTCCGTGTGTTTCCCTGCAAAGCCGCGCCCATTTCTGCCTCTCTCACTCTAGACATACGTGTGTACATTCATATCATACGTGTATGTATGTATGTATGTATGGGTTTTGCTGGCCCGGGTGTTTTGACGTGTGTGGCTATCTTTGTGCTGTCCGATGTCTCCCCGTTTTCGCTGGGGCTCTTGTGTGTGTCTCTACACGTACGTGCGCAGCTGCTGCGTGAGAAAACGAAGAACTTCGTATAGTTGGGGAGTGTGTAATTTTTTTCCAGAAGCCTGGCAATCCTCGTGCATGCGCAGTAGTCGAGTATTTTGCGATGTTCGGGTTTTCTGTTATTCTCTTCGTCCCCCGCATATACTCCTCAACGCGCTGCAACCGTCGAAAAGTAGACACGTCTTCGTAGAAATGCTCTACTCCCCTTCACCCACACACACACACACACATACGTGTAACGACACTCCTACATACGAACTGCGAGTTCATGTCTCGCTCCTGCTCATGAATATATACATATATATATGACCAGGTACATGTTCTTGTTACATGCATATAGACAGACACATATATTTATCATATCTGTACACGACCAACTGACGCACATTTCTGTGTCTCCTCTCATATCAGTATATACATATGTGTGTACTCACATACGTTTGTACACCTATCAGTCATGCAGCCGACTAAGTAACCTGATCACGCCCATATATATATATGTTGTAAATGAGCGTCCCGTATATATATATATATAGAGAGAGAGATGTGTAATGACTGCGTGTATCGGTTGGCAAAATTATATTTCTCAAAGACTTGCAGAAAATGTCTCTTGGGCGGGTGGCGGCGGGGGGGGGCGCAGAGAGAGAGAGGGAGTGTGCGTCTGTCTGGCTGTGTGCGACGTGTCTTCTTCTCTTGACGTGGGGTATCCGCCTGACTCAAGAAACAGAGAAATCACCGGAGAAAAGTATCGGAAGAAGTCTCGAGAGAAATATGGGAAGAAGTCTCGAGAGAAATATGGGAAGAAGTCTCGAGAGAAATATGGGAAGAAGTTTCGAGAGAAGAATAGAAGGAACTGTCGAGAAAAATGGAACGTCCAGAGAAGTTGCGAGAGAATAAAGTGTGGAAGAAGAAGTGGCGTACGAGATGTGTGAAGTGATGAGAGAAAAGTGTGGGACGGGATATCACGAGACAAATATGTGGAGAAATGTGTCGACGGAAAAGTAGGAGAGATGTCAAGGAAGAGGTGGACCCGAGCAGGGTGACTGCCTCTTGCCGCTCACGTTTCAGAAAAGAAGTGCCGCTGCCCCGTCTGTGGTTACCTCGCTCTCCTGTGTCCGTGCGCCGCCTGCGTTCCTTGGAGGGAAGGGACTGGCCGCTCGTCCTGCTGCTGCGCTGTTCGACTCTGCTGCTACTGCTGCTACTACGCGATTTGACGCTTCTGCTGCTGCTGCTACGCGACTTCACGCTTCTGCTGCGGCTGCTGCTGCGAAATTGACGCTGCTGCTCCTGCTGCTTCTGCTGTTGCCTGTCGCGCTGCTGCTTCGATACCCCGCTGCTCCCGGAGTCGTTCTGCCAAGCTGCCTCCGTTTCGCGGTTTGTGCTGCGGCCCCGGCTGCTGGTGCCGCTCCCCGTCCTCCTCCTGGTCCTCTGGCTCTGCCTGCTGCTGCTGCCGCTGCAACTAGCTTCCCGCGGGCTGCCGTTTTCTCCTGCGCGATGACCCTGCGGGTTCACCTGCTGCTGCTGTTGCTATGCTCTTTCGTCACGACCTGCCTTTCTGCTGCTGCTGGTGCTCATTTTCGCGTTGCGGCTATTGCTGAATCCGCTGCCTGAGCTGCTGCTCGGTCCCCTCCGGGGTCGAGCTGCTGCCGCTGCTGCCACCACCTGCAGATTTTCTCAGTTTTGCTGTCCCCGCTGCTGCTTTTCGTGATTTTCCGCTGCAGCGGTGCTGGCACGTGCGCGCGCTGACTTCCGCAAGACGTTACTGGCGACAAGTCACCGACTTCGAGCAGCAGCAGAGGCGCAGAAGAGGGATATCGAGAAGGACCTGGAAGAGGAAGAAAGACGCATTCTAGAGCAGGTACTCAGGCAGCAGCAGCACCACCAGCAACAGCAACAGCAGCCCCAGGAGCCAGTTATAGCACCTGGACGGAGGGGCACTAGTGGCAGCGCGGGTGGAGAAAGAAAACAGAGGCAGAAACGGGAGAGAGAGTAGGAACTGAAGCAGCAGCAAAGATAGCAACAGGACGAACAGAGGGCAACAAAGCATCAGAGGGAGGAACAGCAGCAGGAGCCGAGTGTTAAACAGCAGCAGCACCAGCAGAGAGGGGGCGAGAGCTGCAGGAGACAGGGCACCAGCAGCAGCAGCAGCATAAAGAAGGAGCAGCTGCAGTCAAGCAGCAGCTGCAGTGAAAAGTAGTCGTAGCCGCAGAATTCTAGAAGAAGCGCACACAGCAGCGACAGGAGAAAGACAGCAGCAGGAGCCGTCGTAGCGACCCGGAAGCCGTCTGGAGAGGAGTCGACGAGGTAGACGCAGTCATCAGCAAAGAGTGTCGCAGCAAATGCGGGGGAACAGGCATTTCAGCAGCAGCAGTAAAAGAGAGGAAGAAGCAATAGCGCGAAGAAAAAGGAAAGGGAAAAAAAATGAGGGAAGGGCTCAAGGAGAAAGGGGAAGTTGGCGGAATTGACGAAGCAAAGGCAACTGCGGGAGTTGCAGATACTGCGAGAGCGACACCAGCAGCAGCGTGTCGCCTCCGGGTCACCTGCCGCGTTGTCTGCCGCGCGGTGGTGCGGCCGGCGCTGCTGTCGCCGCGGTTCGTTCGCTACTGCCCTTCGTGTGGCTGTCGCTGCTGCTGCTGAACGTCTCCTTCCTGGTGGTGCTGCGCTCCTCCTGTGTCTCGAGCTCCTGCTGCTGTTCTCTATCTGCTGCTGCACTCTCGTGCTGCTGCTGCTGCTGCGGGATCTGCATTGCTGTTCCGCGCTGCTGCTGCAGTTCCGATCTGCTGGTGCTGTCTCATACTGCTGCTTTTTTTCTCGGTCTGTTGTTGCTGTCTCACGCCGCTGCTACAATCTCCTGCTGCTGCTTATCTCGATCTGCTGCTGCTGTGTCTGATGCTGCTCCTGCTGCTTCCCTCGAGCTGCTGCTGCTGTAGCTTACGCTGCAGCTGCTTTCCTCGATCTGCTGCTGCTGCTGTTCTGCTGCTATTCTCGCTCTGCTGTTCGTGTGTCTGGTCCTGCTGTTTCTTTTTTCGGTCTGCCGTGTCTCACGCTGCTGCTTTTTCTTCAGCTGCTGCTGTTTCTGGTGCTGCTGGTGCGGCTGCTGCTGCTTGGTCAGGTGTCGAAGTCGATGGGAGCACCGTTGCAGGGCGTGCGAGAGCGAGCGAAGGGCGTGGTGTACACGCGCAGCAAACGGACGCAGGGGCGAGGGGGCTGGCAGCAGCCGCAGAAATATCGAGAGTTGTCGGCAGCAGCAGCAGCAGAGGTGCGAGCGCGTTTCTTCATCGATATTAGCGGGGAAGATCCACCCCCGCCGTTCCGCAGCTTCAAAGACATGCGCTTTCCCAACGCCATTCTTCAAGGACTCAAGCAAAAAGGTATTGCGTTCCCTACGCAAATTCAAATGCAGGTACATACGTCATCTGCTTCGCGAAGAAGCACCTCTGCTGTCGTTTGCTGAGAATTACCCGTTCAACTCTTCTCTGCATTTGTATGAGTCTCTCCGTCTGTTGGGTCTGTTGCTCTTTTTTTCTCTTGCACCTTCTCCCGTGTTCCTTTTCCTCTTGAACGGAACAGATTACCCGTGCGAATCTCTCTTGTGTGTGTTTGATTTATGCTTTACCTATATCTATATGTAGATCTGTATCTGTCCATATATAATATATGTGTAGTGGCGCCTTAGATATATAGACGTATGTGTAGGTAGGCGTCTTGGTATCGAAACAGGTGCCTTTTTTTGTGTGTAAATCTCTCTTTTCTCGTGTAGATTTGTCCGTATGCATGCGTCATACAACGGCAGCGTGCATATGAAGCGTGAACTATCGCCTACCTTCCAGCGGCGTCCCACAAAAAACACACACGAAAAAAAAGCTTCGTTTCTTCTTCAATATCTCTATCGAACTCTCCACACACATGATATATATATATATGTAGAAAACTCCTATTTTCTCTCCACATATATATATATGGAAGTATAATCACTATATATATATATATATGCACGTGTATATATACGCGCCCCATGTATGCACGTGCGGATAGACATCTTTGTGTGTATAGATATTAGTATACATATATATATGTATGTATGTCTCTGCATATATATATATATATATATATCTGTCGTGTGTGTGCACCTCCGTGTTGGCTCATTACTCCCTTGTTGTTGAATAATATTGACTTCTCTCACTATATGTTGCAGACTGGCAAACGCGAATACAGCATGTGAAGTATATCGGATAGCTAAGGTAATACCAGTAACGATTTGCATCACAACGCTATTGGTAGTAAAAAACCAAAATTATACGGGAAATTAATATTTATGGCACATCGATAGTATACCACCCAGCTTTATTATCCTCAGCTGGGTTAAGAACGTCTTGAAACAGTTTGTTCCCTATCTGCCAGAAAAGTACTCACCGGCTTTGGATGGATAGAATTATCTCATCCAGATAACTCGATACCTGTAAATCGCTTTGTAACTCCACTACATATAGTACCAGAATGGTACTATACATATATATATATGTATATATGGGTCAAAGTATATATGTATGACACCTGTACGTATATATGCTTGGTTCTCCATTCTTTTTTATATGCATATGTGTACACACATATATATATGTATGGTAAGTGTAGCCATAAATTTTCGATATATGTATGTACATGTGTTTATCTTGTTCATGGATATCTGTGTTTGTATCAGGATCCCTTTTTGTATGTGTATATATCCATATACGTGTATCTGTGTATTTCTCCTGAGATTCAACTGCCTCTACGTATCCATGTATATATGTGTAGACGAAGTGATACACACGTGGTGTGCGTACTCTGCTGTGGGGGTATCTGTGTATGTATACGTATACGTGGTGTAGACACATCTATATGTGTGTGTGTGTCTACAGATGTATAAATTCCTGCGGGTCGTGCAGACATATCTCTGTGTTGTATGTGTCTACAAAATATAAAAGTACGTACACACATGCTGCAGACATGTCTATGTGTGTGTGTCTACAAAATGTATAAATATAGACACTCAGAGGCATCATACTCGATATGTTCTCTGTCTCGGCGAACGAACAGCAGCCGCCTTGTACGCGCAGCACCTTCTCTGCTGCTTTCTTCTCGCGTGTTTTGCTGCCGTTTTCTCGCGGTCTCTCTCCCGTCCTTCTCTCTTTTTCCGTCGGGAAGGTTTCTGCGCGTCTTGCGACTGTTCGCCTCCCGTGGGACCGCTGCAGTGTCTGGCCTGTCTGGCTGATACGCTGCGTTTCTCCTCCCAAGAACAGCCTGTCGCACACACACACACACACACACACACACGAGAAGAAGTGCAGCGCTCGGGGGGGAGACGCAGACGCAGAGCCAGAGCGAAAGGCCACAAGAAAAGGGAGGGGCAGAGGAAGAGGGAAGTGAGGAAGAGAACAGAGGGGGAGAGCGGCACAACGAGAGGACCACCACGAGAAGGGCGCCTGCGGTGGTGGGTTGGGAAAGAGACGCCGACTCACAGCGCAGCAACATGCGAGTGTGGAGTGTTGCTGCGTCCTGGTGATATGCGGCGCGTCCGCGCGCGCGCATCTGCAGGGCATTCCTGCTGTTCTCGAAGGGAGAGACTTAATAGGCATCGCCTTCACCGGAAGTGGGAAAACCCTCGTTTTTGCTCTTCCCATGCTCATGGGCGCGCTTGAATCCGAATTACGCTCTCCTTATCTTCCCGGTAATTTCCCTTCCACACGTGTCTCTCCTCTCTATGTATCTCTTTGTATGGATACTAATTCTTTATGTATATATGTATTTGTATGTGTATATATGTGTATGTGTATATATATGTACGTATACGTACGTATATATATATATATATGTGTATGTGTATGTGTATGTGTATGTGTATGTGTATGTATGTATGCATGCATGTGTATGTATGTATATGTATGAATGTATGTATGTATGTATATGTGTGCATATCTATGTGTGTATGTGTGTGTATATCTATGGGTGTATGTGTGTGCATGTATGTACGTATATACGTATGTACGTATGTTTGTGTGTATGCATATGTACGTATCTATATGTATGCACGTATACGTATGTATATGTATGTATATACGTGTATGTATGTATATGTGCGTATATGTATGTATGCATGTATGTATATTTATGTATGTACATATATGTTTGTGTATGTGTGTGTGTGTGTACACGTATGTGTGTATGTATTTATGCATGTATGTACCTGTATGTATGCATGTATATGTATGTGTATATGTGGATGCATACATATGTATGTAGACGTATGTATGTAGACGTATGTGTGTATATGTATGTGTGTATATGTATGTATGTATATGTATGTATGTATGTGTGTATATTTGTGTATGTGTATGCATGCATGTATGGGTATGTATATATATGTGAATGGGTTTATACGTATGTATATGCGTGTATATATGTGTGTGTCTATGTGTACACATACGTAAATGTGTGTACTTCTGTCTCTCTGTCTGTCTCTTTCTCTGTGGTGTTCTCTTTTCTCTTCTTGTTCTTCCCTTTTGTTTTTCCTCACTTTTTCCGCCTCTTTATATTCTCCGGCTTTTCCTGCATTTTCTGTCTCTGTGTCACTTTCCCTCTCCATACATACGCCCGTGAAGAAAGCATGTTTGTGCTCCGTTTCTTCGTGTGTCCTGGTAGATGTGCGCCATATGCGTAGGACGCTGGCTGCAGTGGTTTTCGTCTCTTCTCTGCCCGTATCTGCTGCGTAGGGAGGAGCTACATACGTTGGTGTCTACATGCGTCTATATGTAATTCTCTTCTCTTTTTGCTTCCTCTGTCTCTACAAAGAAACGGCAGATTTTTTGCTGCGCACGCCTGATGTATGTGCTCTGTGCCACAAGGCGTCAGCGATCTTCTCTGCTAACGGGCGTGTGTAGAAGCGCCAATTTTTTGACAAGGGGGCAGCAAACGCAAACAGTGGAGTCTTCCTCATCTTTACCTGTGTCTCTATATTTTTATCAGTAAACACGTGTATGTATGTATGCATAAATGGAGCCCTATACGTATATATATATACATCGATATACATATATATATATACACGTACATATATATGTATATATCTTTGGGTAAACAGATGGACGTCAAAATTGCACAATAGACCCGTTGCAGTCTTCCTCCTCTGTCTCTATATATGCATATCTCTCTCTATGTATATCTATACATATATATATACATGTATGTTTGCGTGTTTATCAGTAAGCATAAATATTCGCACATACATGTATGTTCGTGTATATACATGTATATATAATCACATGGATATGGATATATACATAAATACATATATATATATATATGTATGTATAAATATATGTACATATATGAAAGTGTATATATGCATACGTAGTGTACGTCTGTTGTAATGACCAATGACTGCCATCTGTTTTATCTTCACGTATATGTGCATGTTTCTTCTTCTTCGGTATCTTCTCGTTTGTTTATCGTTTTCGAAAAAATATATATCTCCAAGACAAATGTGTTCTTTTTCTCTCGTGAGCGTGTGTAGCTCTCGGATACGCCTGCTAATTTATGCATGCATGTGGCGCTCGCACGTGTGTGTGTAGATCTGGTGCCTCCCTCCTTCGCTCTCTCTGTCGATGCCTCATATATAGATATAGATATATATATATATATATATGGAGCCTAGTAGCTCGCGCATCTACACCCACGTCTCTGTGCGGATGTCTTTGTGTGCCCGAGAGACGTTTGTGTGCGCCCGTTTCCTTTTTTCTCGCGCCGGTACGGCAGCAGTTGCTGCGGCTTCGCGTATCTTTCTGCTGCTGCTGCTTCTTCTGTGTAATGCGGGTGCGTCTAGGGGAAGGGCCATTTGGCCTGGTGGTCTGCCCGTCTCGCGAACTCGCTGCACAGACGAACGACGTGTGCGTTTTTTTCTGCGAGGCGCTGCACCGCGACGGCTTCCCGCTGCTGCGCTCGGTCTGCGTCATTGGCGGCATCAGCGTCCGAGAGCAGGTAGCGTTGCAAAAGGCATACGGCTGCGCCCAGCTGCACAATTTTCTCGTGACAGCTTCTTCTCAAGCAGCCTCCTCGTTCGCCCACCTCTTTGCATGTTTCTTGTGCTGCAGCAGCGGCGTGGGCGCTCTCTCTTTGCTGCTCTCTGTGCGACGACGCATGCGTTTTCTCGAGGGGCCGCCAGCACTGCTCCTGCTGCCCCTGCTGAGCCACACACGCGGAGAGAGTGGCCTCCTGCTGCATGCGCACACACGCCCGTAGGGGGGAGGCTAGGGGGGAGGCTCGCCGCTGCTACACACACACACACATTTGATAGGCCACACCGAGCTGTGCGGCGTGCCGGACTCGATCCATCACTGCTGTGTCGACACTACCGCACCAAAGGAGCTAGCTGCTGCATGCACGCGCGCGTGAAGCCAGCTAGCTGCGTCTCAAACATCTGCGGAAGGCGCTAGCTGCTGCTGTAACGCGGTGCCCTCGGGCTGGACGGCGCGCGCGCCCTCGCATGCCTCCTAAACGCTCGGTTGCTGCGGCACCAGCAGACGGTCTCTGCGTGCCGCCCTCAAAAGATACGTGGATATAAATGCCCAACGTGAATGCGGCGGGGGGAGAGCTGCAAAACCGCCGAGGACAGGGCGGTGCCTTGGGCAAGGCCCTGCGCCCTGTCGAGTGTGGCTGCTGCTTCCCTATCGCGAGGAGGAACTTATTTCCTCCGCTGGCCTGTCTTCTCCTGTTGCGTGCATGCACGCCGCGCATCGCTTCTCCGCCCTCCGCCAGTTCGTAAATATCTCGCCGTGCCTGTGATGTGTGTGCACCCGTTGGGTGGGAGCGGAGGGGAACTTCACCACGCTGGGATCTCTCTGTTTTCCTACGTGCGTCTTGTTCTGCGCTCCCGGCCCCTGCTGCCTGCGTTGTCAGCCCTCTGTGCATGCGCCAAGGTGTCCCGGCCCCTGCTGCATGCACTTCCGCCCTTCCAGATAGGTGCACCACCTCCGGCAACATGCATCTCTTCTGTTCGATAATTTTAAAGAGACGCTGTATTGGCAGCTGGTGCGTGCGTCTCTCTCTGCCGTGCTTTTCCCTCACCAAGTACCTGTCCGCATGCGCCGTCGGGCGCCTGGCCCCCCATCCCCCCGCTTGGTCCCCACCGGCGGTCGAAGGCGGCCACGGCTGCGCTGCAGCGTTAGGCACGCGCGCGCGGCTTTGCGAAGTTGCTGCCAGAAGGCGACTCTACGTTTCCTTCTCTACCAGGTGCTGCGCGTGTTTCTACTTCTCGCTCCTGCAGACGTCAGCTCTTTCCGTCCGATTCTTTTTCCTCTACTTGTTCTCTGCTGCTGCTGCTTCGGCGCTTGCTGCGGATACGTGCGTGCGCGCGGGAAATGTAGGAGGGAGAAGAACGCGCGGCCTGAGACGCGTTTGGAGTTGGGAGAAGGGAAGGCGTCTCCGCGTGTCTGCGTGCGTGGCTAGCACATGCACGAGAAGTGTCTGGATGCGCACGGCTTCTGTTTAACTGCATGCGCAGAAGTTACTGCCTGTGTGCGAGCTGCTTGCCGACGCGCACGAAATTGTCGGCCTGCAAGAGGACTGTTGCTGCATGCAGGCAGGAGAACTTGTCCGCAAGAGAAAGTTTTGTTTGTTCCTGCGCGTGAGAGAATTGTTTGCGTGCACGCAGGAGAATTATTTGCGTGCATGCGGGAGAATTATTTGCGTGCATGCGGGAGAATTGTTCGCATGCATGCGGAAGAACTGTCTGCATGCCTGCAGGAGACGTGTTTGCGAGCATGCAGGGCAGTTGTTTGCACCACTGGGCGTGCGTGCATGCGAATGGTGTGTGAATGCGAACAGGCGCAGCAGATTCGAATGGGAGTGCACTGCGTCGTAGCGACGCCGGGGAGACTGACGGATCTGCTGAACAAAAAGCGACTCTCTCTGCAGCAGTGTCAGTTCCTCTGCTTCGACGAAGCGGACAGGTGAGACGAAGGAAACGAAAGAAAGACAGTTTTATTACCTGCAGAGTCGTCACAGAGCTGTCTCTCTTCCCTGCATGCACTTCACCACCTTGCCCAGTAGTACATATTGCTGATACTCTCTGTATATACGTATACGTGTATTTACACAAGCTATACATATGTGTATGTAAATACGCACGTGCCCGAGATTTCACATATATATATATATATATACATAAAAGGATATGTGTGCACATGTGTACTTACTCAATTTATATATATATATATATATATATATATATGTATACAGGTACGCATGCATTTATACGTATTAGAAGCGTCCCTTTTCTGTACATATATATATATATATATGCGTATGTGTGTATATTAGGTGGAAGAATATGTTCCCATACTGTCTTTGTGTGTACGCGAGGAAGATAGCAGGTGCGTTTGAACATACGCAGATATGTTTGTGCATGTGAACGACTGTGAGTCTCACTGCGCTGCATGCCTCTCTCTCTCTCTCGGAGTTTCTTTGTTATTTGACAGTTGTTCTGTCTATCCTACGCATGTGTATATATGTCCGTATCTGCATGCGCTTTTATCCAAAAATATGTGTGTATGTGTCTAACGCGTATACATATACATATATACACGTGTAGCTGGACATATACATGTATATACATATATGTGTATGTGTATATCCGTTTAAAGATATGAGTAGGTGAGATACCTAAAATATATATTTATATATATGTGGATAAGCATTGATGAAAATATTTGTGTTGACTCGTCTTGAGGGTCGCTTTTCCATCAATTTATACCTCTGTGTCTGTCTCTGTGTCTGTGTGCCTGTGTATGTGCATGCGCGTGCACGTGCATGTTGTCGCGTCGAAAGGAAAAGCGCCTGGCTTCTCCTTTTCTTCCGAGGGACGCTGATTTGTTGAAGTGTAGTCTCTTCTCTGGTGCATGCACAAGCAAATGTGTTACGTGTCTCGGTGGCAGTCACAGGACCCTCACATATGTCGGTGTATACCGAAGACATACCTAAATATAAGAGTTACGTTCAAATATACATACGCACAGACATACACAAATACATATTTTGCAATACACGCTCATATATATACACATCTAAGACATTTATATATGTATGTATTTGTATTCAAACATATACACGCGCAGACATATATATATATAGCAGGACAAACTCATATTTACATATATATATACGTATGTATGTACAAAATATACATATACGCATGTATGTATATGTTCGTCGTAAAATATACATATGCACAGACATATGTATATCTGCGTATACGTATTGCAACACAAACGCATATGTATACATATATACGTATACATCCATACATCTACGCGCATATATGTATACATGTATTTACCTGCAGATATTTTTATGCACACAGACATATATCCGTATCCGTATATGCGTGTGTAAGACAACGTGCTACTCTCTCTCCCCCTCTCTCCGTGTATATCTATGACGATGTTGACGCCCGAACGGTTTTCTTGCACGCTTCCTTACGGGGCTGACGTCGTGGTAGCTGCTGGTGCTGCATTGCCTCTCTCCAGTTACACCGCTTCTCTCTCACGCGTTTATGTGTGTGTGTGTATAAGGAGAAAGAACGAGGAAGAAACACATACATATACATATATGTGTAGCTTATAAAGATTTATATAGAGGAAGAGAGAGAATCAGGCAGAAAGCCGTACATACTCGTGTTTATCTGCGGATGTATATATGTAGACAGAGGACAGAAAGAGGGGAACGTCGTATATATATGTATATATCCATATATATATATGTAGACAGAGGGAAAGATAGAGAGGGTGTGTGTCTGTGGGTTTGTACGAGAAAGAAAAACAGAAACCCAGACACAGAAACAGAGAAAGCGAGCGAGAGAGCAATTCACAGAAAGAAAGGGACAGAGAAGTGTGTATGTGTGTATTTGCCTGCGGGCAGCGAGGGCAGAAGAGAAGTTGATCGCCGAAAGTTGGTGTGGCTGCTCGGGTCTTTCAACCGGGGTTGTGTCTGTCTGTTCATAGACATGTGGATGGAGCAGGATGGCATGTCTTCCTGTCGATTTTCCTGCTGCTGCATGTGCGTCGATCTTTCGGGTGACGAATTGCTGCCGCTGCTGCTCTGGTGAGACAGGATGATCGATATGGGCTTCGAAGAGGAAGTGAGGAACGTCCTCGACAGTTTCGACCACCAGCGGCAGACGCTTCTTTTTTCTGCGACGATGCCACGAAAAATTCAAGAGTTTGCCAAGTCTGCGCTTGTTGACCCCCTCGTCGTTAACGTTGGCCGCGCAGGTACAGTCTCTCATGGTTTTCCTGCTTATGTTCTTTTTTTGAACTGTCTCTCGACGAAGTTCACTTTCTTCTCTCTTTCTTCCCTATGTGCTCTCGCCTCCCGCGCCGTTGTAGAGGGATTCTCGCATTACTGCAGCTATATAAGAGAGGAGAACCCTGCGCAGGAGAAGGAAGGAGACAAACACTTTAGCAGCAAAGGGAAGAAAACGAACGAGACACATTCACTTGGAAGAGAAGAAGTGAAGAGGAGACGGTTGTTCCTCTTGTTGATAACATGCTGCTAGACACATATCTAGTCTCACTGCTGACATATGTATATATGTATGTGAGAAACTGCGGGAGCTGTATATTACGAGCGCGATGATGTGCCTTGCAGTTGATACTCTGTACTCTTGTTGGGTTGGGCAGAAGCAGCAGCAACTTCTTGTTTTTGTTGCTACGAGTGACGCCAGAGAGAGAGACAGCTGCTGCCTCGTCGCCCCTTCATCTGCAGCACCTGTCTTCTTCGGTGACGTTCTTCTTCCTGAATTGTTCGTCTGTTTCCTTCCCCTTCTTTTTCTTCTGCGGGTTCCTTTTTTTCCCTTCGGTCTATTCCTTGTGTGGTGTCTCCCTTGCTGTTTTTCCCTTCCTTTCTTCTATCTCTCCCTCTGTCGCGCGTATTCTTCTCCTTTCCTCGTGTGCGTTTTTTCCTTCGTTTTCCTGGTTTCAGCCCCCCTTCTTTGACTTGACTCCGGGCCGCGCGTTCGTATTTTCTTCCGTTCTCCTTCGCTTCGTGTGTCGTCCGCTTCCCCCCTCTGTGTCTCGTCTGCTCTGTTCCGGAGGTGTCGACTTCTCCTGGTCCGCACACGTCTCTGCTGATGCTGCCGTTTGTGTGTGCGGTGTCTGCCGTCTGAGACTCACGACTTTTTCTCTGTCTCGCACTCTTGTTCTCTGTACAAAGGTATTATTAACTGCGACCATCTTGCGTGACACACTTCTTCCACTTCCTTGCAGGAGCGGCGAACTTGGACGTGGTGCAGGAAGTGGAGTATGTGAAGCAGGAAAATAAACTGCCGTATTTGTTGCACTGCCTCCAGAAGACCGCGCCGCCTGTGCTGATCTTTTGTGAGAACAAAAAGGATGTAGATGATATCCAGGAGTACTTGTTGTTGAAAGGAGTAGATGCTGCTGCTGTCCATGGCGGCCTGGCGCAGGAGGAACGCAGCGAAGCAGTCCGGGCCTTCAGGTGAGGAAGGGTGTGTGTGTGGGTGTCTCTGGGCGGCAGCGGAGGAGCACGAGACAGTTCAGCAGGCGGAGGAGAAGCAAGTAGCAGAGAAACCGAGCCAGAAGAAAAGAAGAAGGGAGAAGAAGAGCATTAACGAGGAAGGGGAGGAGGAGACGGTGATACGGGGAAGGAAAGGGAAAGATAACGGAGGAGAAAAAGAAGAAGAAGAGGGGAAGAGGAGGACGGAGGGGTACGGGGAAACTTCAGAAACGAGAGTACCAGGAGGAGGGAGGAAAAAAGAGCAGACAAACAGGAGCAGCGAAGGCGGAGGAGGCGGCACAGCAGTCACAGCAGCAGCGACAGCACAGACGACACCAGCAGCACGGCAGCGAAGCAGCAGAAAACCAGCAGCAGGGGAACACAACGCAGCAGGGGTAGTACAGTGAGGCCAGCGGGAGCAGGTAGAAAAGTTGACTTCTACCTTTTATTTTTCTCTCCTCCTGTCGATTTCATGTACACCTTTCTTAGGAACTTCCACCTGGACCTGCTCTCGTGCCTGGCGAACTTTTTGTTGCATGTGTGTTTTTTGTTCATCTCGGCTGGCTGCCTGGCATGGCGTCTCGTCTCCGGCAAAACGCTGCACCTGCTTTGCTTCTCCTTCTTCGCTGCAGCAAACTCCGGCGTCCTTTCTAGCGCGAGAGACGACGCAGTCCCTTTCCTTCGCATGTCTCGTTTCTTCTTCTTCATGCACTATCTGCGTTCTTCCGCGCTGTGACTGTCCGGCCGAGGCTCCCTGCATCTCCCTGCTGCAGCTGTGTGAATTGCCTGCTCTCTTTATCTTCCTGCTGTTTCCTGGGGATCACTGCTTCTTCCTCCCCACCTTCCTGTGGGCTCCTCTCCTCACCCTGTTGTTGTCGCTGATCTGCTGCTGCTTTCTACGTCTTTCTCTTCTCTTCACTTGCGCGCTCTCGTCCTCTTATTTTCTTTTCTACACCTTCTCTTTATACGGTGCATAGCTGAGGTGCACGTACGCTGCGCTGCTGTTACGTGGGTGGGGGAAGCCTGGCGCCGCGGAGATGGAGTGCGTGTACATCCGCTGCAGCGTGTGTGTGTCGTGTACAACGTTCTGGATGGCGGTGTTCCTACACCGTTTTGGTTTTGGTGGACGCACAACCCGTGCAGGCTCCGAAGTGGGGGCTGCTGTTGTGAGGGCGGTGTACGCACACCGTGCTGCTG
Source organism: Sarcocystis neurona (assembly GCA_000727475.1). Taxonomy (NCBI): domain Eukaryota; phylum Apicomplexa; class Conoidasida; order Eucoccidiorida; family Sarcocystidae; genus Sarcocystis; species Sarcocystis neurona. The sequence goes on along the minus strand of KL647291.1, from coordinate 3,254,390 downwards.
CTGTTGCTGGTGCGTGTGTGAGATGGTGTTGTGAGGGTGGTGCACGTGCACCGTGCTGCTGCTGCGTGTGAGGCGGAGTAGTTGCGAGTGGCAGCGATAGGTACATGTGCTCGTGGCATGCTCTCGCTGCACCTGTGGATGCGTCGTGACGGAGGAGGTGCGTGTGTGGGGTGTACGTACACCGCACAGAGAGGGCCGCAAGGATGTGCTGGTCGGGACAGACGTGGCGTCAAAGGGACTGGACTTCCCAGCGATTCAGCACGTTATCAACTTCGACATGCCCCATGAAATTGAAAATTACGTCCACCGCATAGGTCGCACTGGGAGATGCGGCCGCACCGGGGTCGCCACCACGTTTATCAATAAAAATCAAGAAGAAACGACTCTTCTCGATCTTAAGGCTCTTCTCATCGAAGCAGGACAGCGCGTTCCTCCTTTCCTTGATGCACTCGACTCCAGGGGACTCAACCTCAAAGTCAGCGCGAACAGCAGCGAGGAAAATTACACACACACACACACAAACTTTCTTCACGGAATGCTGTTGTGCATCATGTACATCTCCATGAATATAAACACACACGTACAATTAAATGTTCACTTAAACATATATATATATATATATATATACATCTATATAGGGACGAGTACATATATGTTTGTAGAGTCATATGTATATATATAGGTATATATGTGTAGACATACATGTACGAGTACACACATGTGTGTAGAGTCATACGTTCATATAGAGAATCCGGGTTATGCGCATCAGTTATTGTGTACACACACACAGGTGTGCTCTACTCCTCCATGGGCATATATATATATATATATATATACGTGTATGTATGTGTATTTGTTTGTGCGTATATATATATATATATATGTATCTGCTTATGTGTATGTGTGGGAATCTTTGCATGTATATCTATACGTGTAGGTATAAGTGAACTTCAGAAGTCAGAGGCGACACATATTCGAATTGCTGGGGCGCTCGTATCGCGTCGTTCGCGTATGTAGTGTTGCATGCCTCACCGTGGAGTACATAAGTCTTTATATCTATGTATATATACATATAAGGAATCTGTAAAAGTAACCGAAGGTATAGTCGTGTATATAATACACACATGCACTTTTATACATATATATGTATATATATATATATGTATGTGTATATACGTATATATATGTATGTATACGCACATACGTGTAGTGTGGAAAGGGGAAATACCCGGCGATTCTGCTGTTGCGCCGACGAGCGTGCGGGTTCTGCTGCTTCAGCTGCTGTTGGCCTTTCTGCTCCTTCTTTTCATGCTGCTGCAGTAGATGCTGCTGCTCTCGAGCATTGCCCTGCCCCACCTGTGTTGCTGTGTCGCTGGGGTATCTGTTGCTCTTTCGCCTGCTGCTGCTCGCGTCGGCGACTGCTGCTGATCCGGATGCGCTTGCTGTTCTCGCTGCCGCAGCCGCCGCAGCGCAGTCTTCTTGCTGCTGCTGTTGCTGCTGCTGCTGCTTCGGCAGCGACTCCCCGTGCGGCTCCAACTGTTGCTGGGGCAGGGAGGACTCGTGTTGTGAGCTGCTCGTCTCTTCTCTCTGTGCAGCAGCTGGTGGCGCTGCTGCGACGGCGCGGTCTCTCGCCGATACCGTCTCCAGGACTGCGCGGCTGTTTCTTGTCTCATGTTTTTGACTGCTGCTACGTGTTTCTGGTGCTGCTGCGCAGGAAATAGGAGGCGTGCGAGGGTGTGCGTACTGCGGGGGCCTGGGGCATCGCATAGGCCAGTGCCCGAAGCTGGAAACGCAGAAGAGACAGACACAGAGCAGCACCAACAAAGATTTTCTCACCACTGGGTCGCGGTATAGCGCCGTCGGAAAATATGGAGGAGAATGGTAGTCGGGTAGTCTAGCTCTTGGTACATACAGCCAGACGTCCGCATATGTGTCTGTACACATACATATACATACGTACAGAGAGAAAGGGAGGAGAGGAAGAGATCCTTACATTCTTGTGTATGTGTGTATATATATGTATATATACATCTAGAGAGAGAGGGCCATACTTTCTATATATACACACATACACGTGTGTATATTTTGCGGGTGTACGCATGGTGCTTGGGTGTACCGATGTGTACAGAGATGTGTATATATAGATAAATATGGGAGGGAGACAAAGCGTTCTCGAGCCTTTCTGCGCACACACAACTTTCGCAGCATTGGGGTGGATGTTTTGTATATACGTATATATATGTCCACCCCCATGTATGTATATATATACATACATATGTATATATATATGTATGCATATGCGTATACGTGTGAATGAGCACGTGCCGCTGTGTTGTTAGTGGGAGGTAGATATACCAATGTGCCAACGTAGATGAAGACGCAGCAGCGATCTTCTGACACTATGTACTTCTCGTTCATGCGTGCGTCCCCTTGATACGGCTATCGGTATACTCCATATATATATACGTGTTCATACATATGTAATTATTTATATATATATATATGTATATGTTTATCTATGTACTGACTACTATATATCTGTGCCCGTCCCTTTGCGCGTGTAGCTTCTGCGAGGGAGAGACGGGAGTACCGCGTACGTCGTATGTAGCGTACGAGATGCCTGTGAGTTTGTGTGGGCGTGTGTGCATATGATATAAATCATCGCGTGTTTTTGATATTTCTTTTCTTTTCAACGGAAGTTTTGACAGGCGCGTGGATGATATCTCGCGTTTTTGTCAAGTGCGCGGACGATGTTGAAGGAACACATCCGTGCGTAATTTTTGTGCAAGAAGTTGTTGTGCGTGGGCGTGCATGCATTTGCGAGCGTGTGGGTGTATGTGTTGATGTGTAGAAGAACGAGGAAAGCGCTGCTGAAAAGAAGCAGCAGATTCACTGCAACTGTCGCATGGCTGCGCGTACACACGTACACACGCGCATTCGGTAGACGTGTCTCGTGTGTGCTTGCGCTGCGCTCCACATCTGTCTTGCGTGCACGTAGCTTTATTCGTATATGCCTGGGAATCGATTTTTCAGCATGTACTCATACACGTGCGTAAGGTCACGATATATATATATATATATGTGCATGTGCATAGACGTACCTAAGGACATGCAATATATATATATATATATACGTGTATGTGTATTTCTGTATGCGGGTGCATCTTTGGCTACAGCGTGGAACTGCGTATATACGTGGCGGCATGCATATACATGTGAACTGTGTGTGCGTCGTTGTTCGTGCAGTGCCTCCCTACATGTGTAGATGTAGTTCTCAGCATTTTATCCATCTCTCTCTCCGCACATACGCATACGTATGTTTTCGTCCACGCCGGGGAGAGAGGTCTGGACAGGGACGCTGAGACACAGAACGACGGCGAGGGGCGGCCACCGGGCTGCTGCGCTGCAGAGAGACAGACACGGCAACTGGGAGTGAGCATGTGTGTTTACGCTTGATAGTCACGCAGGGATAAGTTCGTCCAAAGAAACACGTAGAACGTCTGTATATCTTGTAGCAGATATAGGTGTGTATATGTATAGATATATATGTGCAGCACCTTGGGCGGGTAAGACTGAATATGTATGTGTTTCTCTCTGCCTACAAAAATATACGTACACATGCGTGGCAGTATGTTTCCACATGTGTGAGACGAATGTCCATGCAGGGAGAATATGCCCGTACGTTTTACGAAATGAGACAGGTCATATTTCTTTGTGTTTCCGCTTCTCTCTCTCTGTGTATAGATGTGGGTGTCCGTACGCATAGGGGAACAACTGCACGTTCGTTGTGTTTACTTCCCGAGACGTACGAAAACACACATTCACACAAGTACGCACACTTCTGGGTGCAGTTCTCTGTCTTTCTCTTTTGCACATGTGTGGAAAACCTTCGTGCCACACAAATTTGAGTATCTCGACAAGGACAGTTTCCTTCCCGCTGCTCGCGCGTGAAGAGGGTGCACCGACAAAGGGCAGTTGATCCCGGTGATGACGCCGGAGCCTCTGCAAGAACAGCAACTAAAACCCGTCTGTACGATGCGTCAAAAGTCTTCTTCTGTGATGCATGCGTCTTGAGCTCTTGTATGTAGGATTTGTAAATATCCCATACTAGTCTGTCTGGGTTCGGTTGAGAAGCAACACGTGCAGCATAGTAGAGCAGCGCGACTAAGAACACACCGCACAGTCCTTCTCCCAACAAAGACATTTGTAGGATGTAAAGCAACAGGAAAGGACGCTCCGGGGTTCAGACAGCAGCGGCAGCCACTGGTGTGGCACGCCTGCTGCCGCAGCAGTGCGTTCCCCGCATTTATCGCGCGGGGACATTGGGCAACGGTGTAGACACTACCCTGTGCCAGCAGCAGACAGATATAACGTGCACCTGGAAGACACACTTTGCCGTGAACCCGCTGCACGAGGTTGAACACCGTACCTATGCATACGCAAAATACACACACTGGATGTAGGCTACTTCACAAGTGTCGCAACGTAGTGTAAAATAGTTGCGCAGAGACAGATTAGCGAATGGCGGGCGGTGCAAGAGGCTATTTTTGAAAACACGCATGTAGAAATGTAGTGTCCTTCTGAACCCTGGCCTCCGGCGAGGTAGTTTTGCCCTGGTATCTTACGTTACCGAAGAAGTGCGCCTCTCCGTTAACAGAGACAAGTATATCAAAGGCTACCTCTGCCAGGGCAGTCAGCTGCGGGTAGACATGATTATAGCTGTAGAAATTATGTACTTTTTCAGTTCGGCACAGTGGAAACACCTTGCAGCAGAACAGAGGAGCACGACTCGTGTGAAAAAATTTTTGTTACGACTAAATGTGAAATTTTCCATGATAGCCCAGTACAAAGTCGCGGGAGAGGCCATCTGCTACGAGCAGGTCTAATGTACGTATTGCATACGAGTGTGACATAAACAAACCGATTTATCTACATATAAATAAACTCCCGACAGTTCTCCCTATCAATTTTCGGCTGAACAGACTGCTCTTCCGTGTCTTGTACCCGCAAATATATAACGTCCTACGTTTTAAATTCACATTTTTGAGGGGACTTCAGACTTACGTATATAAATTTTTAGAATTAGACACATCTCCCTGACAGAAGCACACTAGGCTGTACTACCACAACTCACTGTACTGACGTGCCGCCCTCTGGTGTATATCTAGTAACACACGTGGGATGTTTGTCTAACGCGGAGCCGTCGAAGTGCGAAATATGCTGAATCGCGTATCATCGAAGTCGACTCCGAACAGTGCAGAAAGGAGTAAAGACATTCCTACGTGAAAAAGCACAGTTGTTGTAACTCCTGCGAGTTCACACGTGCACACACACCCTTCACCTAAGAAAATAGAGGTACCTCATGGGATCACTCCTTGGGCGTGTCCACGCGTACATGTCGGGGGTACAGAGTTTGCGAGTGTTGTTAGGCTTAGTCTTGCAGTGCCATCTAATTCCCCCGGAATAGGCAACTGGAGCATCTGACTGGAACAGCAACAAAGGTGCACGCGTCAACCGAAGGGATATATTTATCTATTCATACATATATATCTCCATTTGAAGAAAAGAGAACTGAATGGAGACCCAACAATCGTAGAGCATCTGCCGGTGCTTTTATGGAAGTGTATACACGTGCATAGACAAGTATGCGTAAATTTCTCTCTACGTACATGGATGTATTTGCTTGTAGACCTGAGAAGGACAGCTTGGTGGAACAACAATAAATACAAGTCACTGTGTTCAGGTGTTTGTAGGAGTGCGTATAATTATGGTTTGTTTGGCTACGTATAGTTGCAGAGAGGGAGGGAAAGAAAGCACTCGATATGCGTTATCATCTTCGGTTGCAAAGCAAAGAGTAGCGCCTCGGCAGTGCCTTTGAGAAGACAATTTTCTACGGTGTTAATTCTGCCCAGGCAGTTGAGCACTCCCCTTGTCTCGGCGAACGCGACGCACACAAGTTTTCTGCGCCGCTATATTCAAATATTAACTACGTTTCCTTTCCACATTTTGACGATAAGCGTTTATACCTCTCGATACCAAGGACCCGCGCATTTCTTCGGCGCTCTATTTCACAAGCTTCCCGTGAGTTCACATCCCCACGTTTTCCTTCCGCTCACCTCTCTCCTCGACGTGCTAATCAGAAACGTACGGTTTACTATCCTATGGAGGTCGTCAGCTCTGGAACTCAAAACTGGGTCAACCCGATGCACCGGTTGACAGATACATATTTAGATGTGCCTGTATATATTTCTTTGTATACATCTGTAACGCGGGGGGCCACGTGTATGCGTAGACGTCTACTCGAACATGGGCAGAAACAGAAATTCACCGGAGAACAGGCCAAACACTCAACAGGGAGGGTAAGGCTGTACGCGGAGACGAAACGTCTGGGAAACTCAGGGGACTTGCGTTCCCTTGTGCACTTCATAAAGAGGTCGGGTCGTACCTCGACTTGTCTCTCCTTTGCCTCTGTGCCTACCTGTTTCCCGGAATATACATATGTGGGTCTAAGAGTGTGTAGTAGTATTTGGCGGGACTGTATGGTCACGCTTATGAGTGCAATGTACTGTAATGTACAGAGCTGGAACACACGTAGGTCCGCAAGATGTAAGACTCTCTGAACAATAAATGCGCTGTACAAGAATGTGAATACTGTATATCACCCTCTCGCGTCTCACACGAAGCTCATGAAATAGTGAACTAGAGCGTATTTTGTGCACGGTGCAGCCTGTTTGTGCAGCAGAAAACTAAAACCTGACGTGTAACCTGCCCCTCTGCGCGCCCACACAGGTGTGCTTCATACGGATACGTATCTGACGATCTCTTCCTTATGTATTTTCCACGCCGCTTGGCGGCTTTCCTAGGCCGTTTCGAGTGTACGTCCCCTCTCCTCCTTTTGAAGAAACAACATGCACTCCATGTCCTGTCCGTACCCTTTGAGAATTAATGTTCTCTGTCGTCACAGTTGTGAAGCGGTGACAGACTCGCTAAGGTTCAGCGCTGCCGGCGCCGCTGCCGGCGTTGCTCCGTCCGCTGCTTCTGTGCTCAAGTAGGCGAACTACCCAACCTGGTTAATGCCGGCTTTCCTGCTGCTGCGGCTGCTAGGCTGCTTCGCCTGACTCTGCTGCGGTGTTCCCTGTGGTCTTCCACATGTGAAAAGATGCGTATATTTAATCACACAGAGATGCAGAAGCGAGTTGTCTGCTGCGCGTACACGAGAACATAACATTTGTGCTTGTGTGTGCTCCTGTCAGCTTGGTTTTCACTGTGCATATTCCATTCAAGTGCGTGACCACTGTCGAACAGCGTGTACACGTACGCATCTATTTTTTCGTGTCAGATTCTTGATCACCCTTACACAGGCAGCCACACAGAACTCGTGTGCGTCTTGAGCATGTCATTCACCTACATGCTTGTACGATACGCAGGCACACGTATCCATTGCGATTATAAAAAGGGGCATCAGAACCTCTTGATCCAACCTGTGCATCATTACATCCATCTATACCTCTGTTTCCGCGTCTTCCTTTCCTTCGCTGTTTGTACATACATATATACCTGTACATACATGTTTTCCTGTCGTGTGGAGAAGGATTACCAGCAGCCATCTTTGTTCGCGACTATAGAATAGTGTATAAAAATCTGTAGTTCCGCCGAACCACGTATCTGTAGGTCCATACAGTTAGTTGTTGCCGACTCCATCAACAAGTAGAACACTCGTGAAACTTAAGATCACACGTAGCCGACACGCATCCCACGCTCAAACATCTGGTCGCTCCGCGGGTTGGTACTCACCGGCAAAAGGAACAGTGTCGGCCTCCTCCACGGCCACGGTTAACCGTGGTTTCAAATTTTCTGTGTTGCATTTCCATTGGTTACAGTTGGTGAAGTATACAATGTTTTGTCGAGCAGCAGGATAGTGTGTGCTCCTCCGGAGAATACAAGCTGGCTAGACAGTAGGAGTGTCGCTGTGTGCGAATAAAGACACAGTTGTCTGCGTAGAGGGTAGTCATGGCTGCCGCTGGACAAGTTCTATACGAGCTCCTGCTGCTGCTGCTGCATCTCCTACTGGCCGAGTTGGAGTGGTTATTTGCTTGTGCCGGCTGTCGTTGCTGCTGCCCTGAACGTGCTTCTGCCACAGGGGACGGTGAAAAAAAACCTGTTTTCGTGAGTTTCCAAGGTCAGGAGAAGGTGTGTCATCACGAACCTGCTTCTTTTATTGTTTTAGGTGTGTCATCAATGGCGATTTTTTTCTTCTTCTTGTTGTTGCTGCTGTCTGCCGTCCTTCGTGTGCTGTTGCTGCTACGACTGATTTCGCTAGGAGACTTCAAGGCCGACACCTGGGTGCTGACGCTGCTTTTTCTGATGCTTGTAGGCTTCGTTGTGGTCGCTATTGTGCCTATTCTCTACCTTTTATTTTTGACACTCTTGTTGTTGCCGGCTCCGTGGTTGGTGATGCGTCCTTCTCTTACAACGCCGTCTGTCGCAACTCTCTTCAGAGTACGGCACACGCTTCTGCTCTTGTTCAAGTTCGTAGTCCTATTCGCGTGTTTGAACCTATATCCTGTTGTTGGACCGTAGCTGGAGACTCATCGATCACCACCTCTTTAGACGCGCTGCAGCAACAGCTGGCGCTGTAGCTGCTGTGTCTGGTGCAGCCCCTTCCCCTTGGGTGACGCGCTGCTGTAGCTACTGCTCAAGCTGCAGCCACTGTGGCACTGGAACGATTGTGGGACATACCTGGACGGCGAGAGTGCCTTTCTTCCACCGCAGCAGGAGCCGCTGAATCTGCGGCTGCCGAATTTGGTATGAGGACCGCCGTATGATCGCTGGTTTTGATGAATTGATTCTGTAAGTTTGGTGGCTGCTGCAATTCCTGCTGCGTCCTGATTTCGCGGCCGCAACACTAGGCATGGTGCACCTCTAACAACAAACAGTACGACGACACAAGCGTCATTACGCCTACCAATGCTACTGACGTCTACGCGGCTGTCGTCGCACATCAGCCTCAATTAGCTGGGTTGACAAGGATCGAAGTTTCATTACGGTCACTTCTGCATGTCCTGCACCCTGAGACTTCTCTGCAGTGGCGTTGTGCTACTGACAGCAGCAGAGAAAAACACGGGGACTGGTGAGTGTGAATCGTTTTTGCAACGCCAATCTTGGCTATAGGTACTCGTGTCTCTCAACAACAGGTGGTGTGTTGCACCTGGTGCAGCAGCGCGTCCTCTGCTGCAGAGACAGCACCTGCGCTTGGAAAGAGTGCCTATTGCTTTCGTCCCTCTTGCTCGTGGTGGTCCTGCTGCTTTGCAGTTCCCTCTTGTTCTTGGTGCTAACCACAAGGAACAGTGGTCTCAGTGCGGCCGTACACAAGTGACGTCGAAAAGAAGAGGCTAGTAGAAACGCATAACTCCCTATCCTGTCGTGTTCAACAAGCCTGCAATAGCAGCTGCAGGTCTTCATGTGTTGGGGTCAACAACTAGTAGTGTGCGTTCTGTGTACTATTCCCCGCTGGGGTACGTGCTTCAACATTGTGGTCTATAGACACGGCTGCAGCAAGAGATGGACGTTGAATTCCCTGTGTGAATCATCAGGTCGTGCAAGAAGACCGAGCAAAGCCGCTCACGTAATGACGACGTCTCGACGATTGTTGGATATTAGCGACACCTTTGACTTGCACGCATGTAAGAAAATAACAGGATTGTGTTTTCCCTTTACAACTTCAAAACGGTGAAGTATCTGTTCTTCAGTGGTAGACACGCGTCATATTCTAAGTTTCTCTGTTGTTTTGAAGGTGGTGAGTACTGGACTTTTCGTGCTGTTTGATGTAGATTTCAGGGTAAGGTAAAACACCGCGAGTCACCATTCTGAATGTTGAAGAACACGGGATTTCAGGACACTTCTAGATAGAGGAAGACAGGCGGGCAAATTTGTCTTGACTTCTTGTAATCAGTCGTTGCCAACACCTAGTGTGACAGACTCGGTGTCTCTTATCCAGTTACGGCTTCGTGCTTCGCGATCCTTGCAGTCGCCGAGATCTGTCAATTCACGTAGAGTGATAGAACAACTTTGTCCGCTTTTAGTGAATTTCACCCGCATATAAAGTGTTCGAACAGCTGCTTGTGGGGTGCCCGGGAGCGTAGGAACTGGGTGTGGCAAGGCAACTTTGTTTTCTATCCAGACACACTGCTCGACCACGTGACGAGGAAGCGCTAGAATATATATGTTTCCTACACGGTGTAAAGGACGCAGAAACTCGTAACAAAAACTGTTGGTGGCGTACTTAAGTACACTTGTTTAATGCTGCAGTGCAACGCGTGAATGATGCGCAGTAGCGGAATCTTACGTATTTGTAGTTACTTTCGACCCAAAAGAGACTTGAGTTTAGGACGTTTCACGAACGAGCTTCCGCTGACATTGTGCGGATGTACATATGCTCAAAAAGGAAATGAATTCTGTAGCAGATGCAAGCGTGTCAACATTAGGCGGCGTTGCAAAGGACCAGTACATAAAAAAGTGTGGCAGCAGCTGACGTAGGGCCCTGTAAATAGCCAGATCTATCTGGATCCTTTCTGGAATCTACTTTACGGGGTGGAAAGTGTGAAGAAGTGTTGTTTCTGATTGCTGCAACTGCGTAGCAGCCACTACCATTGAGAGAGAGAAAACAACATCTGCAACTGTAAGCCGGTGTACGCAGTTCTTTGTCCTGCTGTGTACAGGAATGGAGGCAGCGGTGACGGCAGAACTGTTACATCTACCAAGGTGGTGAGATGCCGAGCGAGTTCCCGCGACTACTGTAGTGGCAATTTCAACTCAATAGCAACACAGGCCGTCGCTAGGGATCCGCAGAGTAACTGAATACTTATTTGATACCAGCAGAGAAAAGGCAGTAGCGTCCAGAGTAGTTCAATGTTAGATATGCCTATACTATCTACGAACACACTATGTAAAAGAGGTCCCAGCAGAGACAGCGGGACACGCAAAAACACTGCCCACACCTGTATACACATACACACATACATACTAATATACATACATGCGATAGATTAACGAGGAACAAGTCATGCAGTAGCACCTGCAACTTGTGTTAGTCATCTTAGCCAAACGGGAGCAGCCAGCAGAAGAGCAGTAATGGCTCAAAGTTGTAAAATCGTAGCAGCCGCTGCTACCGTCAGGGTTCTGACCGGCATCAGAAACGGTGGAAGCGGCACCTAAAGAAGCATCACACGAACGGCCAGCAGCAGACGCAGCACGAATGCGGTAAGGAAGGGACTTGGATATTTGCTGTACTGTTACTAGCGCTCGTCGCGGGCGTAGCTGAGCAACAAGCAATACGGAACACGCGCACAAAATGTGGGTGCATATGTTTGCATGTATTGTATATATACATATATATATCTACATATATATATATATATGTATAGGTAAAGAGAGAGAGATAGAGGGGGGCAGCAGCAGCAGCAGGGACAGACGGCGTCACAAGCAGCAGTAGCAGTGAGGCCCTCAGCACTAGTAGTGAGTGTTTCTTAGGAGGCAACAGAAGCAGCTGCGTGTAGGCCAGCCATCGTTAGCAACAATGACCGCTTCAAGCGCACCAACTGTGTCAGATCTTCTTGACTGCGAGAGAGTGTCAAGCAGTACAGTCTCGCTACGTGTGGTGTCACTCAACGACAGTAGACCAGGCACTCTAGTTAATACACGTGTGTCCAGGGCCAAGGGCGCTCTGCTCTAACACAACTGCAACAGCGTGACCTGCAACATCAGACAGTGTAATAGGCGTCATTGGGAAGACAGGGTGCGGAAAAGCACACGGTTTTAGTCAACGAGCTGCTGTCCGGGAGAAGCACGAATCACAACTTACACAAGCGGAGAGAGAGATTCTTGTTAACCTACGCGCTTGTATTCATATTCGCTACGCAGCTCTTTATGAAGAAATATACTAACAGTAAGTGGTAGATTAATTACGTCGACGCTCGGCAGGGACAGGTGGAGTTCAACGGTCACAGATACTGAGAGAGGAGGAGACTGCACAGAAAGCGGACGCAGTATGTAGGACGCGTAGGTAATGTCTTTTTCGTTCCCTTGCTGTGAGATAGCTTTCTGTAGGCGAGATAGGAGTATCTGCAAGCATCGAAAGATTGTTATGGTATTCATTCACATCTTTGATTGATCTTCAGCAGATAGGAAAACTACACAGTAGAACACAGGAAGGTGGTCCAGTCTAAGGCTGTTCATCGCCAGCGGGAACACCTCGTCAGCTTTAACAGAAAAAACTAAGGCTAACTGCAAGGCCTAGGCAATGCGGCTGTTCTGCGGCAATTTTCCCTAGTGGGTCGCCATTATAGAGAATACGCCCATGTTGATTTTATTCTACGTCCCACCTTGTGTATTCAGTGTCACTCGTAAGAAAGAGACGTGCGTCTAGCTTAATCTCTTTCCTCCCTCCATGTCTCACGTGGGAAGAAGGTAAGTTTAAGAAAAACAGACACGTTTACGACCGAAGGTCTGTCACAAGAACTGTCACTTCGTTAGGTGAGACCGCTTCGTCGATATAGCTTGCCACCTCACGCATCTAAGCATTATATTCTTACGTGTACAAGCACGGGTATACGTATGTTGACGTTGTAGGTACGAGAAGATTTGTTTCTTTAAGAAAACTGTTGTTCACACTCAAATTGCGTAGCGCACGTGTCATTATTACCGCAACCTGAGAGTAAATACCTTGTCGGTGTTTGATGAACCGAATATCTTGTCGTACGCGTGTTTAAGGTGTACACGGAAGCGCGGGTGTGTGCACGTGCAAGCGTGTGTGTGTAACGTGTGTACACATATATATATATATATATATATCCATATACATCCAAGGTAGTATGTTTCTGAGTGTCGCCTCTTTTCACGAAGAACCTCTGTGAGCCACTCCTTACCTGCATGTATATTGTGGAGCTGAAGCCTTATGTGTGGGTACCCGCTCGCTCCACACACTACGAATGTTCAGGTGGGCGCACACTTTTTACAGTGTTTCATACGCTCACACGTAGACCCTCCTGTAGACAAGGCTACAGCTGTCTTTGTTTACAAGCAGACACACTTGTGAACATATAGATATACCCCCGGCGGCGAAAAAGATGAAAGTGGCATATTGAAGAACGCGTCCTTGCACATGGTAATCCTTCTCCAGCGTGTAGAGATATAGGGGTCTCTTTCCAAATGTTTTCACTCATGTGTACATCACACAACTGTCTGTGTTGGGTAGGAAGTTAGACGGAAAGATGCGATAGGCTGTTGTTCGATTTTATGTAGAAGGCACACGTCTTGGCGTTTCCATATATCTTGATACAGACTCACACACCTATCTATGGATGCGGTACACACATCCATACACTCGCGGAGAGGTATACGTATACGCGTGTATACCGTGTGTACTGCGTGCCAAACATGGTCAACAGAGTAGCGGAACGTGATGTGAGGTTTACCCGACTTCGTCCTTGCTACCCTCTTGCAGAGAGAGAGGTGTGGGTGAGTGCAAGTGAGATAGTACACATGTGTGTGAGTGTCTGCTGGAAGTAGAGGTGAATATTAGTGTTGACGCTGATCCTACTATGTACACAGTATTCTACATACATAGACATATATGCGTGTATGCATAGGCGCACAACGCGCGGGGATTGAGCCCGTCAAAAACGTCAGGAAGATAACTCGATTACGCAGTCCAAAGCGAGAACGTATCGTCAGGCGGATGCGCCACGTAAACTGGCAGCATTGCACAAGTTTTTTTGATCCCGTCTCACACCATCCTTACTACACATCACGCATATTGCCTACGTGCCACTTCTCACATGTGGTTAAACTGCTGTCTGGCATGTAAAATTGATATCTTTCGTAACGTGGGTCGGGACACCAACTGTTAGGAGGGAGGTTGTCGTTTCTCACCTTATCGGTTTTCTGCGTCGATTTAAGCCAGCTATGTTTATCACGTTCCTGTCAAGCGTACTATGTAGAAAATCAACCACCGAAATGTCTGAGACCTTTGGTGTACGTGCAGTACGGATCCGACACTGCGGGTTTCTGACAGTGCACTCACTGCATACGTGCGTAGCATTAGAAGACTTGCAGGCACTATCAAATTCAAGGTTGAGCGTGCACATCTGCGTTCTTGCTCCAGATATATGTATCTGTATACGCATCTATATCTACATGTATATGCAGGCGTAGTGTATTAGAAAAGCGTAAGAGACAACAAGAAAAAATGCCTGGATCCACTGGATGACGAAGGCGTTTGTAATTGGGTGCTAGGAGGTTCGTGTGAACGGCATTTGGACACCGTACACGAACATGGATACGTACGTTGGGCAGTGCGTCTGGTAGCTGGAATCGTGCATCCTTTCCTCGTTCTTTTTGTATCTGTCGATATAAGCCTATGTAAGAGTGTCCTAACAGCAAGTTTGTATATGCCTACATGCGTACACATATATACATATATATGAAGGAGCACAGAAGTTACAACCTCTAGGGACCAAACGGGCGTAGGTACGACGTGACACAGCAACGTTATTTTTCTACGCTCGATTGACAAAAATATGGTTATGCATACACACATGGTGTTACACGTACTCTGTGCGAAATTTCTAAGAGAAAGGGTGCACATACCTCTAAAATGAAGTGAAGAAAGTTCTGCGCGCTTTGCCTGACGTATATCCCTGCTGCGTTCTTCTATTCTTTGACGAATAGAGACGCTTCAGGTGAAAATGAAACAAGACCACCTGTATTGCGCGCGTACCGGCACACAAAAGGTTTGTGTCTCCTTATTGTACAGACATCAGTTTCACCTTATATATAGGTATACGTGTGTGTCCAAGGCGCGCTCACCCGCGTGTGTTGTGGGTCTTACTGTGTTTTATTATGACTCACTCTCAATAGACTACAAATGTGCATACATATATATATATATATATATATATGTATGTAAGCAGAGATGAGCATATGTCTACACATGCATGTATCACTACCTCCACACATCTGTAAAGGTATACATTTTATACGGGTATTTACACATCTATACATAGGTGTATGCGGCGCTCGATAGTGTCGTTAAGCAGCGAGTGCATATACCGGCTATACCGTCATGTGGAGTGTACTATGCTGTTTCAATTCGCTCGTGGAACAGGCAGTCGGATATCTGTTTAACGGTCTCGATCTGTTACAATGAAATCAGACGAAAAAAAGTAATTCTAGTCGATATATCTCTAATTTTCCAGTGTTTCGGTGCCTTGCAGGGGACAAAATCAACCGGCTAATGACGGTGGCCTACATCGTATGTGGAGCAGGGATGCCATGTAAATGTGTGCCGCTAGACCAGTGGAACTTCAGCAATATTGACGCTATCTACAGAAATTATATTATATGTGTGTGCATCTCACAGTGTTGCTAGGAAAAGATGCACGTATCAAGTGCGTGCTTCCGCTTCTGTCCTTGTTGCCTTTTTGCGGCATTATGTACGTCTGACAGGTTGCGCCGCTACCTGTTTAATAACTGTCCACATTACTATCTACTTAACTATCTATACTCATCAACGTAAAGAGAGGCCACGGGTGCAGAAGTGTCTCTAGGTGTAAAAGTGCAACTAGGTGAGTACGCCTACTCAACTTGTGGGCTGCTCGACCTAGCTGCTGCTGGTTTCCGCAGGGACGCACATCAGACTCATATGTGCGAGTGCTCCCTGATTGCACAAATGTAACTCGTGTTACTATACATGGGCGCACGTATACAGGTGGGGTGTGTACCAGGATTTTTGACGTTTTCGTGGCTGCCATATAACACGTCCGTGCCTTCGAGGCGTATGAAATTGGGTGACCGATACGCCAGCGGTACAAGGCAAGCAGCGATTCTTTGTGTAGACAAGACAATCTCCATATTCATATATATATATATATATATACTGGTGTATCTCTACGATACACTTGGCAAGATATTCATGTATGTGTGTGTGTGTGTGTGTGTTTGTGTACGTATGTGTGTCCCTGTGCGACTGATCCCGATGCACCTATTTTTAAAAACGCAGTAGACCTAGCTACTCCATCAACATCCATAACAGATGACAGTAGGCAGAAGCTTTGCGTCTGCACAACTGCGTCTCTGTTTCGCGTGTCTCCGCGTGTACATACGAAAATACATATGTACAAACCCCCCACATCTGCGTGGAGTCGACACATAGAACAAAGAGCGAGGGCTACGCGTATTTACTTGAGATTACGCCAGTGGAAAGAATGAGTTGGACGAATAATAGGGATCTATTAATAGTCACACTTTTAGTCACTTTTGTGTGGCGTGTACTGGTTCCTGGTAGAACAACTAGTGGCGAACTAGCTTTCTCTGAGAAGTAGCGCAAAAAGACAAAATAACCACATACCCGCGGTCAAGGTAAAAAGAATTTTTTATGTGGATACAGAGGTACATGAGAATATATATGCTCAAATGAAGAAGTCACTACGGATCATGCGTGTATGTACAAAGCCTGCGTATTGCCCATCAATTAACTGGAGAGACCCTTGGAAGAGCACACACGGAGCACCGTGTGAGCAGGTGCACAAGCACATGTATGTCTGTACCTATGAACGTATGGGTACCAGGTTATATACTGACTGTACCAGAACCACCCGTGGATGCTTATACATATATATATATGTATATATATAGAGAGAGAGAGAGGTAGATAAATAGATAGCTAGATAGATAGACACATGTCATGCCTAGGTAGGACCTCCATATATACGCGTATGTATATACACGTGTGTGTACATATATATATATATATATATAGAGAGAGAGAGAGAGAGAGAGACAGAGAGAGTGGAAGACACGTTTATATGCGGCGTGCACGGATATGAATACGAATAGCTGCAAGTGTGACTACACACGGAAATATGCATACGCACATATATATAAGGATATATACTGGTGTACGTAGGTGCGTGTAGACACATGTGAACGAGGGAGACTACGCTCTGTACCGTTAAATATTGTGTTTTCTCATCTGTAGATCTTTTCCGTGTCTTCTTAGACATAGATATACAAAGTACACGTAAATGTGTGTATACACATGTGTGTGTATTCGTATATGTATATCTATATATATATATATAGAGAGAGAGAAAGAGAGAGAGACGCATTTGTAAATGCAGGTGTACACGCAGGTGGCAGAGTTGCACAAGTGTGTGTATGCGTAGGCGGCTCTAGAATGTGGGTATTTACTATTTTATGTGCACAGACGATGCATGTGTGTTGGCCGATCCATACGTCCTGAGTCTGCACGCATAGTTACATCTATCTGTGTATGTATACCTTTACGTATTCCGCTTTCCCGTTAACCGTCGTCCCTCGCATGTAGTGCAAAGAAGGAAGTAAGCTTCCTGCACTACTTATTGCTACCCAGTCCAAGTCAGCTTATGTTCGTAGTGCGAACCCTTTCTTCCATTGCAGCAATCAAATGCCGATTCGCGTAATACAGCTGTGCTTTGAAAGCTTCAAACGATCAACCTCTCTGTTCCAGAAGTTGACAGTTACTTCCTTCTTTGAATTTTCAATCGTCCTTTCTCTTCTTTCTCTTCAGCCTTCTTCCAAATTTTCTGTTGTGTGTTTTCCGTCAGAAGAGATAGAGAAACAGTCTTTCTGCTTAATCTGTTACTGCACATCTCACATCAACCCGAGGAATGACGGAGCAGTTTGACGCGTCTGCGACATCGTTTGCCGCTACTTTGGTCCCCAAGCAACCCGTCGGCCCCATAGTTTCCGACAAGAACTAAAACTTCGACTCTCTATGCCTCCACCTCCTTAGATCTCGTTCGCCTTACTTTCCTTCTCCCTTTTGCTCAGCGCTTCACTCTCCTCCTCACTGACTTCCTTCCTTCGTGGACTTGCACCGCGCCCTCCGCGTGTGTGTTCCTCTTTCTCTGTCCTCTCTTCGCTTTCCTAATTCCTCTTTCCTTCTTCCCTTGCGGTCACCCTAACCCGCCTTTTGCTCACTCAAGGGTTCTCTATTTCTTTATCACAATCTAGTGCCTCTTCTCATAATACAAAGCCACCTACCTGCTCCATAGTTCGTTTTCGTCCACGCGTGCCCTTCTTTATTTACCTCTATTCGCTGTCTTTTCTGCGTACCTTTTACGTCTCTCGCTGATCCTCTTAATTTTTTTCCACCAGACGACACTTTTGCGCTGCAACAAACGTGAAAATGCCTTACTGTACTGCCTACGCGGGTCGCCGACTGGCGGCGCTACGGCGACTCTTGCATCTCTCCGCGAGTAGAAGACAGGAGGAAAGGGCAGAGGAAAGGGAGGAAGTTGACAGTCAGCTATATGGAGAGAACTTTGACATAAGTTCCGAAGAGCATGACAGGCGTGACAAAGGAGGAAGCGAAAGAAAAACACATTCCAACTGTACAAAGATTCAACTACGGCAAAAGCAGAAGAAAGGGAAACAACCTTCAGCAGAAACGACACAAGCCGAGCTAGGAATTTTGGCAAGCAGTGACACGACGGTTTTACCGCAGGGAGGGAAAAAGGCAAGCGGTGCGATATTGACGAGGAGGAGAAGAAGAACGATGTTATCTTGCAGCTTGGCGTTGGTGACGATGCTGCAGTGCTACTGCGTCTTTCTCGTCCTTTTTACCCATGCAGCAGAAGCGCCACAGTACGCTCTCGATGAAGAGACGAAGTCAATCCTGAATCGTGTTCTGGTAGGTATCGCCACACATGCAGCATACATGAGAAATCAAGCCGCTGACAAAATGCAGGGAGTGAGAGAGCAAGGGCACGATACGGCAGCAACGCCTCGTTATGTTGTAAGTGACACATGCTAACACCACATGCGCAAGCGAATACAATTTGGAAAATATGCAGATCAAAGGAATGAGAAGAATAACTAAGAACAAAAGGGAAAAGCACGCTGCAGATACTCTAAGGTTTTTTGCAGAGGAAAAAACGAAGTTGAGACACCATCTCAGAAAGGCAGGAAATGGAAGTCGCCCGCAAGTGTTGACGAAATTAGGAGGACAGCAACGGAGAAAAACAGGAGGAGGAGAAGCAAGCGAAGCGTCGTATTTTGCATTTTAAAAAGGCAGAGGTTTAAAAAAAAAGGAGGTAACGGATGAGACGTAAAGCAGCTCTGAAAGTGCAGAAGAAAGAAGCTGAAGACGCTCCGCAGCAGCCAGGAAGGCGCCAGCAATGAAGAGCATGAGGAAGAAGTGAATAAACTAAAAGCGGAACAGCTCTGCAGAAACCAGGAGCAGAAGGCAATCTCTCACTTTGTGGAGACACAACTCTGAAAGTGTCGCTGCATGAGGATAGGAAACGGGCAGTCAATGAGAACGACTGGTGTATATACGCATCTGCAGAGATCCCGTAGCTATTATTCTTTCCGCAGAAACAGGGCTTCGCTGGTCCAGCAAGAAGCGGTAAGTCTTTTATTCATGCAAAGGCAAGAACAGCGATGAGAAAGAGGAAGCAAGGCAGTTTTGTAATGGCGGGGGAGACAACAGGCAGAACCATCTCCGCATAGAAAAAGATACGGAAACAGCAGTGGTGACCTGGGAGCGAACGAATAAAAGCCTACGAGTGATTTCGAATCTGCAAGACAGAAGATTATAACCTGTGCGCCTGTCAAGGAGAACGTACATCCTTCACGCGAAAATATCTCGCATGTGGGCACAGGCGGCAGCTCTAGTCGCGGGATCGACAAAATTACACCAATATGTAGAAGCAGTAAGACTCCAGCAGATGCTGAGCAGAAGCAACGAAGTACCCTGTCAACGAACAGATGAAGTCCAGGATGCAAACTGACACCTCCAGGATGTGTTTGCTCCGAGTTGGCGCCGAATGACTATCTCCCTGTCATTTTGCGCATCTTTGTCTAGAACGACTACTGTACACTTGAGCGACCTTGACAGTTCACGCCAGACCCCAACTGCCTGCGGTTTATGGTAAGGTTTCTTTGTTGTAGAGAAATATTACTTTTCGAAGACGCCTGAAAGCCTTTTTCTTCCTTCATTGCGAAAGTGTGTACTTACACGTGTCTTGTTTTTACGTGCGTGTCCTTGTATATATATGTGTTTAAGCGTATTTGTGGTACAATTTGACCAGTCAGTCATACACACTTAATGCTGTGCGCCTCTCTGTGTCGTGCGCCGTGGGTCGAAAGGTGCTCGTAGAGAGTCGCCACCTGAGCTAACAAAGTACTAGTGGACCCGAGTCTCCTTTGCTTGCTAGTTTACGTGTACGTGGTACTACGTGCTTTCACCATCCTCTCTGTTTCTATGTTGCTAAGTGTTTTCCGCGTCTTCGTGAGTTGTTCTCTTCTGCCTGCACATCGCCTCTCCTGCACGTCTCTCCGTATTTCTGGTTACCCAGTCATTTTGCGTCTTGTACTCTTCTTCCTCTTCATCAATTTCTTTCGTCCCCTTCGTATTCTGTCAGCACCCCTAGAGCTGGTGATGCGGAAAACCTCTGCTAATAGTGTGCTGCTGCTGCACGTCGCCTTTCTTCTGTTGTCTTGTTTCGGGCCCGTGCCTCTGTTGCGCCAGTTCTGAGCCAGCGGTTCCAGCTGCAGGTTTGTTGCTGCCCCTGGGCCCACTTGCGTTTGAGTTGCCGTGGCTTCTGCTGCTACTGTGCCCGTGCTGCTCGTCTGCTGTCCGCAGAATTTTCGGAATTTGTGCTCTTTCTTTGGTGGCTGCTGCCCGTCGATTTTGCTTGTGCTCTGGCTGTTTCTTTTCCTGCGACTCTGTCTGCCACTTTTCTGCTGCCGTCGCCGCAGGCTTTCTTCTACTTTCTATTTCAGGACAATAACGCGGAAGAGCGCGTGCGAGCAAGCCAAGGTCCACAGTGGAAATCGATTTTGCCTCCCGATGTGCTAGCTGAATTATATGGAGATTCCATATTATACCCCTTCGTCGATAGACTATGGGTCTACACCATAGGCTGCATTACTGCCGGTGTGGCCTCATTGCTAGCTTTCCTTTCTGTGCTGCTTCACCTCGCTAATTACGTCTGCCCAGGGCTGCAAAAATACGTCCTCCGCATCCTTTTCTTCGTCCCCGTCTACTCAGGTTAGTTCAACACTCGGAAAAAGGGGGACGCAGAGACAACAGAAAAAGCAAGACGAAAAGACACAAGAATAGAAACTGTGCTGCGAAGGTAGCGTTCGCCCCGAAACGGAATATTCAAGGAATACCAACTTTACCTTCTTCTGTAGAACATGTGGGAAAGATGTCAATCTTAGTAGGCTGGGACGCAGGGTATCTGGAAGAAGCGGAAAAAAGTGAACAAGGGAAAAGGACGAGAAGGCTTGGGCACAAGCAAAAGACATAACGCGGAATAGAAGCAAAATTACAGAGCTGAACTAACGACAGAAGGAGAGATAGCAAAAGCAGCGTCTTCTTTGAAAGGTTGAGGGCTCTGCAGTATAGACGAAGAAGACAAGAGAGGACAAGTGCTTAAGTGCACCAGAAGGAAACACGTTGCAGGTTCCTACGTAGTGAACGACGAGCCTTTGATCCCCAGCAAAAATCAAATAACGCACCAGTGCAACATCACGAAAATTTGGGCCAAGCGTTGGTTCCGTTCCCTTTCTTCCCATATATGAATTCATATATATTTGACTGAACAAAAAGAGACATGAGGAGCAACAGTACGGCAGGCAAAGTACCCGAGGACGCGACTATCGCCTTTTAGAGGCAAGACGAGAAGAACATCAGTATTGTTAATACACGTGGGGAAGTATTTTATTATGAGCGGGAACGTAGAGCGGAAATAGTCGCAAAAACTGTGTGACCGAGGGCTGTGCGCAGCAGCAAGCTCTCACGCTGTTCGCTAACCCTTTTTAAAAGGAGTAGATGCTGCACAGTCTACAGCAGGCGCAGTGGTACGTCGTGAGTACGAGCAGTAGCATGGGCAGCAGAACAGTACCACAGGCGACGGCGAGCACTGGTGACAAAAACTGGAGCGAGAAGCGACGGCTAGGGCATGCAGAGCTACGCTCAATGATCTCCAGGCTCTGAAACTCGATTGTTTTCTCCTGTTCACGGGTCTCTTCATCGCTTTCGCCAGCTCCATGCATACACACATGAACTTGGGGTTCTCTCATATTTCACTGGCATACGTGTGCGTATACACATATTTGTGAATGGTATTCTTAGCAAGTCTGTGTTTTCTTTACCTTTCATGCGTCTATTATGCATATCCGTGCATACATGCAGAGAGAAACACGTAATGTGCACATAAATACGGATAAATCATTTACGTTCACCTAAGTATACCACGTGTAGGCACTCAGACCCCAGAATGAAACAAGTGTGTGTTTGGTCATGTAAACAGTCAGACAGGGGTGCAATCTAGGCCAACATCGGTCCCTACATGTTTTCTTCCTTACCACGACTGCCTTTAATGCATTCGTGGGCACGCACACATGTTTCCGTGTAAATAAACAATTTCTTTTGCTAGATGTAGATGTAGGCGTTCACGTACCCTGTTCTTCATAAAATATACATAGACCTATTTTGCCGTAGTCCACAGTCGCGGAAGAGAGTGTAGCTCATAGTCTTTCTGCGCGCAAAAGGACAACTTAGGCATTCCCGCATTTAACTCCTTCTGCACGTAGGTGTCTTTGCGAGAAGGAGGAATATGCGTGCAGACAAAAAGATTGCCACGTGTTTGGGCGAGTAGGTACGACGATGTTTACAGCTAGCGGACGGCCTCTATCCACGTTTATGCAGAGTACGCAGGCACACACGCACCTAGATATTGAACAGGTTGGACAGAATGGAAGAACACCGCACATGGCGCAAACGGCAGTATTTAAGACAAAAACACAATAGTCGAACACAGGACTGAGAAGCCTGCGAAATTCATCCACACTAGGACAGGTCTCTTCCTTTGCAACTGTTGTAGAATTGCATTGCTGTGTCCAAATCTAGTGTTATACGTAGCTGCAGAAACTGGTGTACACGCACTGGTCTCCAGGCACACACGACGCAAAAATTAGTTAATGTCTGCAGCGCGGTGGAGTAATCCGTTGGAGACGTGGGTACAGATACTTCAAAGAGAACTGTTGCCCGGGCTGCACGCACGCATATTGCTGGATTACTAAAGCAGAGCTGCGCAGCAAGTTTATCCTTCTCTTCATCCTTCGCTTCACAAGCGAGGCAAAGCAACATGAACAGTGCGATCCTACTGAGCACATATAAATATATGGGGAAAGAAGTGGAGGGAGAAAGAGCTTCAGACAAGGTACACATATATGTATATATATACATACCGTTTTTTTAGACTTTTCGTCCCGTTGTTTCTCTGCTGTTCTCCCTGTTTTTCCTGTTCGTAAACGACACCTCTGTCTCACGCTGTGTGTTTGCACCCTCCTCTTCCTCGTTGCGTTTTTTGTGCATTTCTTTTTGACGAACTTTGCTACCATGTGCGAAAAACCTCATGACTGTTTCGTCTCATCTGCAGGGACGTCCCTTCTGATTTTATCTTTCGTCGGGCGTTCCCTCTTCATCGAAGCGCTGCGTGACATGTACGAAGCGGTCGTGATCCATGCGTTTTACTCCTTGATAATTGGCCGCTGCGGAGGAGAAGAGGCCTGTGCAGCTGCCCTGGCTGTCTACGACGGTAGAAGCTGCAGTGAGCAAAATAGCAGAGTCAACGTCAGGCAGCGGAAGAGCTGCTTTGTCTGTTGGAAATTTTGCTCTGCGTTCAAGCTGATGTGGCACTACATGCAAGGCCTGACATTCAGCAGCAGCCGCAGATGTTTTCGTTGGCGAGGCGAAAGCGCGCCAGCGGCTGTGACCATGCAGCCGCAAGAGGACCCAGAAGGAAGAGGAGAAGACGTTGGTGTAGAAGAGCGGCAACTCGACAGGCGGATCCGACACAACAACACGAACAGAAACAGCAGCGGCGCCGGAGGCAGACTTGAAGGAGGCGGTAATAGGGATGACCACCAGCGGTCTCGTGTTTGCAGCAGCGTCAATAGTGAACGAAGTAGCAATAGGACGGCGGCGGACAGCAGAAGCAGCGGCAATAGGAGAACAGCAGGAAATAGCGATAGCACCTCTCGAGAGGGGATGTCGCATGGGCCTTCTGCCAACGGAGACACCTTCAGACAGCAAGAGGACTTACCAGCAGCACATGTGCGCAACACGGGTATTTACAAGGAAACACAAATCCCTTCCTTGCCTTCGCTCCCTGAATTGTCCCTCAGCCAGCTGCTAGATGCCGACACCAACTACGCTGAAGCAGTAAATCCCGCAGCGGCGAAAGTTGTAGCGGTAGGTCAGCTGGATACAGAGCTGCGCACGAAGCGGGCATCGCAGAACTCCCCGGGAAGTGGCGTACAGCAGGAATTCGCAGACTTAGAACAGCGGCGCGTACAAGTACACGTTGCTCAGCAGCAGCGGCACGGCAGCAACAGCAGCGGGGGAGAGAGCAGGAGCGCAATGGAAGCAGAGGCTCTACAAACTGATCAGGAGCAGCGGCAAAAGTGCGCCTTGCTTCGCTCTTTTCTCCAAGGAATGAGGGACCGTATACTAGTGGACAGAAAGAGGATGTCCGGTGACCTGGCCTTCGTCGAATGCTGCAGAACCTGGATCCTGCAGTACGCTTATGTAGGTGCAGAGCCTTGCTGCTCTTTCTTCCTACTGCGTGTCTTAATTCGGCTGTTACCCTTCGGGCTTCTGCTGGCACACGCGCTGGTGCTGGAGTTGCCGTTGCAGCACAGTTGCTACACCTATGCGCATTGCCGCTGCAGCTGCTCTTACTCATATAAGTAGAGAGGGGAGAAAATCAGAGTACTACCCTGCAAGAAGTTCTGCTTGCACACACGAAGAAAAGTGCTACCAAAAGCGCTGTGGCACCGGACATCTATATATATATATATATATTTGACGTCTTTGATAAGCGAACACCCGTACATATATACATGTGTATACATCTATCTATATAAATACACATGTGTGTATAGGTTTATAAATTATTGACTTCACACACCTTTAAACGTGCATGTATCTGTGAGCACATATTCATGCAGGCATACAGTGTCGGCGAGGAGGACCCATACGCAAGTATGTAAACCGAGCTGCTGCATATTGTAGCGACACTGCACCATATATGCGCAGGGACTGCTGGTGTATGTTCACGTGTGCAAGTACTTACGCATAAGACTTCTGTATCACACGGGCTTCCGTATGTTTCCATATACACGTACACGTACATTTGTGTGCGTACGCATTTTGCTCTCCGTCCAGTGTTTACTGCAGTGTATAAGCCTTCAGCTGTATGTGTGTATATGTATTTTGTGATGCGGGCAGACGTTGCACATAGCTCCGCTACGCCTGTGGGTCCACACATCTAAATATTATCGTATATACCTGTACACGCAGTAGACACGTACAGACGAGTGTGGACTCGCACTCGCATGCACACTCTTCGGGATAGTCTGCAAGAGCCTCTTTTCTCTGTCTCTTCTGCACGCATACGTGTGGACAAATTGTCGTGCTTCTATCTGTTAGCCTTTGCCTATACATCTTTCATGGTGTATATATATATATATACAAGTAGATACACACTCTAGCCACCCAAATTTTCGAACCGTAAGCACCATCGCGCGCACAGACACGCAACCACACACAAATATGTACAGGTCCGTATATATGTCTATATGTATATCTAAGTAGGGGGCAGCATCAGGTGCCGGTGTAGCTGTGCGAGTGGGTGTGTGTGGGATGAGGGGCATGCAGGAAGCGTCCCCGATGCGTGTGCGGTGGGTCCCTCACGCACATACGTACACACGTCTATTTATACAGTGTAGGAGCCTTCCCCCCCTGCACATATATGTATATATATATACATGTATACACTTGCCGACACGTATCAATGAGTCGTTGCCACATTTGCAGAGCTGCGTTGTCTTCTTTGGCTATGGCCATGCTGGTAACGCTGCTGCTGCTGCGGCCACTTGCACGGCATCCTGTTGTGTGTGTGCAGATGAAGCCCCTGATGGGAGCGGTGGCGCTGTGCATGTACGCCGCGGGACGGACCCACACGCTGTACTACAAAATTCCTTTCGTTGTCATCTACCACGTCTCCTTCGCTGCTGCGATCTACGCGATCTCTCTTTTTTACGTCTCTACGAAACACCTGCCTCAGATGGTTCGCCGACACCGTTGCTTGGTTTCTCTTCCGGTTTCTTCTCCGGGCAGCTTCACGTGCACACACACGCTCACCGCTAGGAAACAAACGCACGCGTGCATGTGTAGATAGAGAAGCGAAGACCTACAGACCCCTCGTGAAGTCCGTGTCGCCGAAAGCCAAACCTCCAGTACAAAGTTTAACGGTGGCGTGTGTATAGCTGCGTCACCTCTCCCTGTAGTGCTGCGCAGTAGGGTGTATGCCAGTCCTGCTTCTACAGCTGATTTTCCGGGATCGCTGCTGTTGGAAGGTGACTTAGGTTTTCATTTTCCCTGCACAAAGGCGGAAGACGGCCCAAGAAACACTTACACCTGCTCTGCCTTGCCGCATATGAAAGTGCGTGAGAGTGAATGTGTCCTTCTCTTCCTATATGTGACTGTCCGCGTAATTATGTAGAGAGCATGTGTACATTACATACATATATATATGTATATGTATATATATCTCTACGTACGCGTATGCTAGGTGAAGGTTTACGCGCGATGTCGGGTGCATGAGTAGAGACCGCAAGAAGAGAAGAGAGAGAGAAACAGAAAGATGAGTATTCACACGTCCGTATTTTCATGTGTGGGTGTACAAGATATCCACCTAGAATGTATATATATATATATGCATATATATTTGTGGACGCACTTCTGTTGCATGAATGCGGAGACTAGTACCGTCTGCAAATAAATCTTCCATCTTTTTGACTGTATACCGTTACGAATATACGCACGTAGATATATTTAAATGTGAGCAAACGGATTTGTGAATACACGCTTGCATCTCTGTGTTTTTTTACTTTTCCATTTGTTTGAAAAGGACCGATAGACACGTGTGCACTTCCCTACCTCTCCTTGTCGTCTTTAATTATCCACATACATATATACGTCCGCGTGTACACTTCTTCGCGTACGCGTCTAAGGCAGTGTCTCTTTTCGTCGCTCTGCAAGCTCGACCTGCTCCACCTGTTACTTCTAAATACTTCTCGAGAAGCATAACAAGTAGCATACCGTTTCTTTCCCTGGTGCGCAACCGGTACACACAAACGTGTTTTTGCGGCAGAACGCGTAGCACGTGTCTACGCGTACGGAGAGTCATAAGAACTCCCGACGCGCACTTTTGCTTCTATATTTTTCCTTGTTGTATGTGGCTCCACAAGCATCCCTACATTAAAATATTTTCTGTGTACTGCCTGTTGAGGAGCGCAGTAGGCCTTTGATTTTTTCTTTCTGCACGGCATGACGCCACGCTGTATGAAGACACCCCCACGTACGTAGAAACAGACACACATATACATATATATGCCTCCACACTTGTGTATGTATATTTGTGTACGTAGAGACTGGTAAATATGTATGCACCTATGGATGTATAGACGTACACGTATGTAGACGTACACACGTGCATATATATATATATATATATATGTGTACGTAAGTGTGTATCTAGTGACACGCTTTCTAAGTCTTTGTGTTAGTGCTGCTGCACAGGTGTGTGTATTTGTGTCTATATTCGGATCTGTACTGGTGAACTGATTTGTGCTGACGTTTACGTCTCTCTCTCTCTTCACCTTTACAAAAACACCTACCTCTACACAGCGTCTACGGCATCAATTACTCAATATTGCGCAAATGTGCTCATTCTCCACAAGTGTTTAAACAGTCGATGAGAAGAGGGCACAAGAGCGAACACTCTGCACGTGTGTGTGTCCGCCTAGTTCCTGGGCCTTCGTGCTTCTGTAGAGACGGGTCACGGTGCTGCAGTCTCTCTTGACGCCCATCTTCCTGTTGAGTCACCCGGATGAACGGGTGTGCGGCTGCGAACGGGTGTCGCTCCTGTTCTCATCCGCGCCGTTCATCACTTTCTTAACCAGCAGAGCGTCTTTTGCGGTTCCTCTCCGCTGCTGCCCTCAGGCTTCCTCTGCGTTGTTGCCTGCACTGCGTTTTATTATTCTGGGTAATTCTGCCGTTGTTCTTGTTGCTGTTTCCGCTCTCACTTGTGCTGGTGTTGCTGCTGATACTGCAGCTGCTACTATCAATGCTGCTGCAGTGTTGCAGAGATTGCTGTGATGAATGACAGTCAGCATTCGCTGTCCTCTGACGCATGGCCCGGGGTTTCTGTTGCTGGCCCTGCTGCTTCTGATTTACAGGAATAAGTACCAACAGGAGTTGGGGCAGCCCTCCTCGCTGCGTTTGATTTTCTTGCTGCCCACCAGCTACCGGTGCCTCTCGTCTTTTATTCATGCCTCTTCACCTTCATCACTTGTATTCCTCCCGCTGCGCCTGTTTGGGCCGAGGATGCTGCTGCTGCTGTCAAGCAGTGTTTACGCTCTGCATTATGCCGCTGCTATGGCAGACAAACAACAGAGTCTTGGGCTACTGCTGCTCCCGAGTATGCTGCTGGCACTGTTGCTGCCGCGACTGTCGCTATTGACGGACGGTCTGCCTTGTCCTGCTGCGCTGCCCATGTCGTGTACTGCGATTACTGGCCTATACTTTTGCTGCTTGGCCCTTCTCTACTGCCGCTGCAGCACTTCTTACATGTGTGTCGCTACCGCTGTTTAATGTGCCTCCTGGTGCTGGCCTACTGCGCTCCTGCCGCTGTGGGTGACCTCTGTGCTGCAGCTGCTGCTTCTGTTGCTGACGTCGTGTTGTCTCTGCTGCTGCAGCAAGATTTCCATCCCTGTTCAAAATTCGGCTCTCTTTACCTAATGTTGTTCGCGACGTGGTATCAGATATTTTTCTTCGGCTGCATCAGCAGCTACTCCACTACCACACTCGTGGTAAGTTTATATATAAACCATATCCGCATTTATTCCCAGCGGCACGTAGGTGCAGCATAGTAGTACAAGAACGTCAGCATATATACATGTAAGTACAGGAAGTACAAGTACAGTATATATACAGCTACATCAAAGAAAACCCGTATCCACGTCCACTCATATATGTATATATATGTGCGTGTGTATTTCTGTATGTATATATATATATCTGTGTTTATGTTTGTGTATTTATATACGAACATAAATAAGGCCAAAATGTACACAAGAATATCTGTGTACGCGTGTTTGAATGCGACAGTGGGAACTAAGACACCTAGGTACGAACCTAGGTGCACACACGTCTGAATATATATAAATATATATACATTTATATAGTTATCAATCTGTACATAGATGCGTGTGCATATCGTACGTCTATCTCGGTATACAGATATTAGCATATATATATATATATATATTGTAAAATTAAGTACGTACGTGTGGTACATATTTACGTATATACAGAATAATTACACAGGAGCTACACACGTAGGTGTTCACCTCTATAGGTACTCCAAATGTACGGATGTAGGGGCACATAAATATGTACGTACATACAAAGATATACAGGTATAGGTATACGGATATACAGACACACGCGTATAATATGTATCCATATGTGTTTAAAATGCGTCTACTTTACCACTAGACGGAACGTGTTCCTCAAAACAAACATGCGTACATAGGATAAGACATCTCTACACTTACTCGTGAATACACATACCCTGCCTATATGTGTATGCAGTACTATATGTAGAGAAAGTCACATGTACATAACTACATCTATATCTGCACTTACACATGTGTACACGTACATGAGTATACACGCACACAGACATACATACACACTTGCAGAGGTAAATAAACGTTTCCCCATACATATATATGCATATGTATACGCGCAGACGAAGTTATATGGAATTATACGGGAAGGTGTACCCTACTAGTGTGTGTACTGAATATACATGGCAGGCGTCGTCATGGATATGAAGAGAGAAGAGGGAAAAGACGCCGTACGTCTGCACACACACATGTGGACCAACTGCGTCCGCACTTGGGGGTGCTTTCTGATCTCTTTATGGATCCGCATGTATGCTTACTTTTCCTTACATTTCTAGGAACTTTTCTACGTCCACACATCTATGGAGGACTACGCCCTTACGGGTAGTCAAGCGGAGTTGAGAAGAGTTCTAACCCTGAACTGCTGCTGTTACGCAGAGGGCTTAACTCCACGCGCTCGCTGCTACATATGTCTGGTGCTGTATGGCTCATACGAGCTGCTGAATACCAAGCAGAGCGCTGTTGCTGCAGCAAAAAAGTTGGAGCGGAAGGAAGCCTTGTGGCAAGCACAGTCGGCTTCTTCTGCAGCTGCCGCCGCTGTGTCCCTCCTCTTCCTGTTGCTGTTACTGCGATGCTTACCTATGACTGTTGCCGCGGTTGTTCCTGCTGCTGTTGTCGCAAGTGCTACCTCTGCTGTTGCTGCTGCTGTGGTTGTGGCTGCTGCTAGGCAGCTGCTTCTGTTGCTGCCACTGCTGGGGGGGTGGCTTCAGCGTCCAACTTTAACTGCATTTCAGTGTCTCGGGTGGTCCGCGGGTCGGCGCGCCGTTGCGGCCCAACCACTGCTGCACATCCTCGTACTCACCGGCTGTTCTGCCCTCTGCCTCTGGCGCGGATGTCAGAATTTACTCGCGCTGCTGCTCCAGCCTACGTCAGCTCGCTGCGCCCACGCTGTCGAACTACTTGCAGGAATGCCGCTGCTGATGCTGCTGGTCGTTTTGTGCTGCTCGAAAGGCTGCAGCTTTGTTTTCTGTCGCCGCTGCAGACACTTCTGCGGTTGCTTCTTCCGTCAGCCCTGCTGTCGCTGCTGTCCCATTCCTCCGTGCTGCTCGTGCTCTCTCCTTCTTTGGTGCAACTGACGTGTTTCTGCCGCTCTCTTCTCTGCTAGTCTATTGGCCTCCTGACGCTTCTGCTGCTGTCGTGTGCCCACTGCGGCGACATCTTTTGTCTCCGCCGCTGTTGCCGCCAATGCTGCGGTGGAGGCGCGGGATCGGCAGCGACTGCGCAGTCGCCTTGTCGCTCCTTATTGCACTGTGTTGCTGCTCACACTACGTGTTTATAGATACGTGTGTGTCCACGCAAGTCTTCCTGCTGCTGTTTCTGTTACTCGCTAAAGCTCGCGACCCTGGTCTGGCGTTTGTTGTGACTATCTGCGGCTGATGCTGTCGTTTTTCCTCTGAACAGAAGTGGGGAAATTGGGTGTTGTGCATGGAGATGCCAGTGTTTACCTTGATTCACGCCTACGCATTCCCCGTGGAAGATTACCAAGGGCCAAGTGGGGACCCCAGAACGCAGCAGTGGCAGCAGCAGCTGCAGGAGGAGGAGGAGCTCGCAGCAACGGGAGGAGAAGGTCAGAGCAGCTGGGAGACACAGCAGCAGGGACATTTGCAGCAGCATCCGCAGCAACACCGCAGTGGCAGCCGGCGAAACAGGAGTAGAGTACGCAAACTTACTTTGTGGAGAGGGGAGGACGGCAGGCGCAGAGGCAAATACTAGCTGCATAACAACGTCGGAGAGAGCAGGAGCCGCGAGCGAAGAACAGCAGCAAGTCTCTCTCAGGGAGGCAGCAGCGTTGGCGTGAGCATGAGCCATAGCGTTTACATCGTTGAAGCAGGGGACGGCGACGGCCGAAAACGAGGAGGAAGCGGCGGAGCCAGCAGCAGCAGCGACAGGCGAGGTGGGACGCAAGTTTCGGAGAGAATACACAGCAACAACTCGCTGGTGCCGCAAAAGAGACGCAGTCGATTAAAGCAACAAACAGATGCATTCTCAGGCTTTGTGGGGTAGAGGAATATGCAGAGAAATAAGTAAAAACGAAAGTGGGAGGGACACAGTCCCGCAGGCGCGCAACGACAAGTTGCTTGCGTCTCTGTAAATTTGGAAAGGGGGTAGCACGCTGCGAAAGTCTGCTGCACATGCGCGTGTAGGTAGATTATACGGCAAGTACAAATATTGACAGAGAGAGAGAGAAAAGAAGAGGGAGACGTGCAACTATATCCGAGTGGCGGCGCATATGTATGTATGTATGTATATATGGAATGCTCTTGAAGAGCCAGAATAGAAAAGAGAAAAGCACCACTAGAAGACCAGAGCGGAAGCGAACACGGGGACATGCTGAAGAAAGACACCGAGGAGGAATATGAAGGGACAGAAGAGGCAGTCAACGGAAAGGTGAAACAGTCATGGAAGTGCCGCTCTGGGAAGGAAGAAACAGCTCACTGAAAAAGAGGAACAACAAGAAGATGGACACTGGTGAAAGGAAGAGGCGACGGCCAAAAAAGAAGGCGGACTTCTACGTACTGTCAAAACTGTGTTGAACAGAGGTAGAAGAGGAGTAGGAGAGGTCTGGGAGAGGAGACGGAAACAAGAGTAATGTGATCAGGGACAACAATGGAAGGTAGCCTTGGGCGGGACGAAGACAAGGAAGAAGAGGGAAGAGAGGAGTAGATGAGACGTAGCAGATTCTTGATTGCAGCTGTTCTTCGTTGCTTGGGAAGAGAGGAGTAGGTGAGACGTAGCAGATTCTTGATTGCAGGTGTTCTTCGTTGCTTGGACACACCGCATAAGAAGAAGCAGCAGCTGTAAAAGAGACTTTTTTCGGTCTTTCGTTTAGCGAGGCAGACAGCTGCAGCGGGGCAGCAGAGAAGTTCCACGCGCCTCCGTCTCACGCATGCCTCAGGGACGACAATGCAAAGACAAGCGGCAACTGGAGGCAGTTTGTACCCCAGAGCGAAGGAAGGCAGCAACAGCAAGACGCTCTCTCTGTCTCCGTTCGTCTACCCCACCGCAAGTGTTGCTTCTCCCTTGTTAAATTTGTGTTGCTTCGTCCGTCATCAATTTTCTCGCCTTCTCGTCCTCTGTACTTGTCTAGATACAGCACAGACACAGCCGTGCACGTCTACACCTACAGATACCTATACATCTGTACAAGCACCTTTGCTCATACGTAGAAAGGTATGCACCTATGCTGTCGCCTCCCTGCTTTCACGGACGTGTATATCGAAATGGATACATACATATATACATATGTATATATATATATATATGCGTATGACTATATATGTATGTGTGTGTCTGCCTCGGTGAGTTCCTACTTGGTATAAGTATAGAATGAAAATATTAGTAGAGGACTGAGATGCCTCGCGGGGTTCTTCTGCATTTTACCTCTTCATGTTTCCTATCTGTGTTGACCCTTTGCTTCGATCTCTGGCCACCCGACTCCACGCTTGTGTTTTTGTCATGCGTGTGTCTGCGTGTATGTGTACGTATACAGATCTGCATGCGCATAAGTATGTCTCTGTGTTGTGCACATGCAAAAATATTTACATGCTTATAGATATCTATATGGGCGTATACACATATACGTATATATATATATATATATATATATTGCAGCAACACGGTGCTACACACGGCGCGTGTAGAGATCAGCAACGTTTTCAGCTTCTTCATCGGCGACACATACATATGTACATACGTATATATATATACACATATGTGTATGTGAAGACAATATATGTACACACAAGTATGCGTAAAATGCACCTACGCGTATACACTTTGTCTTTCCCTTTCTGTGCGTATATGTGTATCTCTATGTCTGCGTGTATATGCGTATGCGTGTATGTGTATAAGTGTATATGTATGTGTGGGTATCCAGACGTGTATGTGGGGTAAGGACACGCATATATATACATATATACATGTGTATATATGTGCAAAGCACCCGCATAAGAAACACATGCATTTTGTACGTGCGTAAATGTCTACATGCACATATACGTATATATATACGTAGAGTCCTTTCTTTCTCAAGTGCACGCGACAGCAGAAGCGGCTACGTAGACTTGGCAGGATAATTTGGACCGCGGCTGCCTTCGGGTCAAAACGTTTTGTGTGCCGCGCCGAAGTGGGATGCTGGGGCTGCTGCTGCTGCAGTACACGGCGCTGATGTAGGTAGCGGCAACTGCGAAGGGCGGCAGGAGCACTGCCCTGCACGCACTTCCGAACGAGATGCAGAAGAAGCGTCCAGGTCAAACGGCGAGCGAAGAAGACAGGGAACAAAAGGCGAAGAAGCAGACGAAGAAGAAAAGGAGCTAGGGCAGCGGCAGCAGGGATGTGTTCCTCTTCACGTCCGGCGGCACCGTTGCGTCGGCGCCAATCATCGGGCTCGGCAGCAGCTGTGCAATCATCGGCAGGGAAACGAGAATGAAGAAGACGGGAACAATAACGAGCCGGAACAGCAGCAGATGGGAGGCAATCGTCGAACGACAGGCCGCAGCCGCACAGGCAGTAGAGCTGGGAGGTCACGAGTGACGCCACCCGTTCCTGGATCCGTGGCAAACAAAATCGGGAGAGCCGTAGGACGTAATTTACGCACGCAGATAACGCCAGGCACTACACGGTTTTCCGAATACTACATATATGAATATGTACACATCTATACTTACGCCTTCAGGTATTACAAAATTTATATATGTGTATGTGTACCTTTGTATTTTTACGTTCATGCATGTTTGTGAATGTGTAGACAGGGAGGTGCATCCACCGTAGTAGCGCAGTGAGAAACGCATATCTTTGTGTGTGTGTGTGTGTATGTGTATGCAGTACATATACAGGAAAGATGCGCGTAAGGATTGCAGGGCAGTTTCTTAGTGTGCTGAAGCAACTGGTGCTGCGGCTGTACCCCGATTAACGTTACTGTCACAACTACCGCGTCTGCCCATACTGCTGATGCAGCCTCATCTGCATCAGATACAGATACGCATGCACTTCTCTTTATATTCTTTCTCTTGAGGGCGTTCAGACTTCTGCTGCTGCGGTGGCTGCTGCTGCTGCCGCTCTTCCTCGTGCTGCAGCTGCCGCTCTGCCTGTTGCTGATGCTGCCGCTCTGCGTGCTGCTGCTGCTACTGCTTCTGGTCTTGCTCCTGCTGCTGCTGCTCTGGCAGCTGCTCCGCGCCTCCCTTAGGGTTGGTGCACTTGTCGGACGCACCGTGGAGAAGCGCTCGCGCCCCGTTCCCTGGTGCTTCTCGTGCGCAAGGGGGTAAAGCAGCACGAGTCGTCAACGGCAGATGGACGAGGAAGCAGCAGCAGCAGATTTCCACAACAGCAGCAGCAGCAGCGTGGAGTGGTAGGAAGACGAAGAATCGGAGGGGGAGAAGCAGCAGCAACACTAGTGGCGCACCGTGGAAAAAAGGCAGCTGCACCAGCAGCAGTCACTCGACAAAGACGAGGAGTTAGAAGGGAAGAGCGGGGTCAGTTACAGCTAGAAATGAACTTTAACCATGCCCCAACCGCATGAGGAAACCAAAAGGTCGCTTCCAATCATCGTATGTCTGAAAGCGTACGCAGCATCTGTACGCCTTAAAGATAAGAGAGATAAAGTGACGGAGATGAGGGTGGTAGACCCGTGTGTTTATACAAAGGCACAGATACAGCTAGATACACAGAGAGAGGAGAGAAAGGAAGATGCGTCGATGCACCTACAAATGTAACGCTGCAGAGAGGAGGACGACAGATATATATGCGTGTGTACACCTGCGGATCCATACACGCAGCGCAAAAGAGAGAAAGGGAGGGAAATGAATATATAGACCTGTACAAAGAACGCCGCGAGTTTATGGATGTACAGGCAAAATATAGCACTTAAACACACACACTCACACACGCACGTATACACTTGTACACAGAGGAAAAAGATTGATATACACATATATATATATATACGCGTAGGTGTTGATAGATCGACAGATCTATGCCGCAAGGTGAATACGCTTGCGGAGATACAGGAAAGGCGCACGACCTCATTGTGGACAAAGACAACAGACACTCTGATTTTACCGAATTTTAGCAGTCGTAAGAAGTCAGTTGATGTG
Organism: Sarcocystis neurona; assembly: GCA_000727475.1. Classification (NCBI taxonomy): domain Eukaryota; phylum Apicomplexa; class Conoidasida; order Eucoccidiorida; family Sarcocystidae; genus Sarcocystis; species Sarcocystis neurona. The sequence continues at coordinate 3,218,427 of KL647291.1, read as the reverse complement.
AAGATGCGTTCTCAGCTGCGGAAACAGACCAGCAAGCATTTCCAACTTTTCCCAAACAGTTCCCTGGTGCAAAAACTAGTAACGTAGGCAGAGGTGCGCATGCACGTGTCTGCGACTATCTCAACGGGAAATTTTGGTTGTACTGAGCCTGTCACACTACTGCGTTTGTTGCGCGTACTCAGAGAAGTGACGCGACCTAGCGTGAGAGCAGAGGTTAGGAAAACTGAAGACGCAACATGTAAAACCAAATTGATTCCACGTATGCAAGTCCCCGCAGTGTCAATTCGTATCTTCATTAAGTACACCTGGTACACCGTACAAGAATTCCACCAAGGAGTCTGCTTGCTGGCTGCAGAGTTGCGTGTAGAAAAAGGAAAAAACCCGGCAGAAAATAGACGTGGATGACGATACAGGCACAGCTCAACGTGAGAGCGCAGTACTCTGCTGCTCTGTATTTCTTCGTGGGTAGCTCGTCAGGCTACCCTCGGCCTACATCCCTTCTGTAGAGAAAAACACGCTTCTGCCCCACGGCGGGACCGCTGCTCCTCCTGCCGGAACGGACGCCTGGATGGTATGTAACAAAAGCGGGAAGTAACACGCCGGTACTGCAAAGAAGGGCATTTCGCCGCCGTCCAAGCCATTTCCTGATGACGTAGAGGTCCCACTCTGAACAGAAAACTGCCACGCGTGCACCTCTCTGTGAGAACCATGAAAGTGCGTTTCGTTTTGTGAGAGAGAAAAGCGAACAGGAGTGCTACGGACACGCATAGATCCAAAGGGATTCAGCTGCGCTGCACGTAGGGTAAGGCGTCTGCAGAGGAAGCAGAGAGGTGGAATAGGGAATGAAAGGCAGCCGCGGCAGAAAAGAACAGGAACAGGCAAAGCGGTGGAGATAGAACTCAAAATGGCGGAAGAGACAGCTTTAACAACAGCGAACTGGAAAAAGAGTGGCGGAGACGCACATGAAGTTTTTCTGTTGGGGACTAAGGCGTCGGGCTACGACGACGAAGAACAGGCTTAAAGACGAATAGATGAACGGAAATCTTGAAGGGAGAAAAAGGGGAGATAACAGTGGTGAATAGGAGATGAAGAGGACAGATATAGGAGAAGTCAATGAATAGCAGAAGAACGCGTCTCCAGGCAAGTGCAGATGTTGGGACTGAGGAGAAAAAGGGGGGATAGGTGTGAAAAAGCAACCAGAAGAAACATCTGGAGGCAGGTGCAGATAGCAGCGACTGCTGGTACTGCTTCTGGTTCAGGTAAAGAAGGGTATCAGTGCACTGATGTTCTGAGTGTGAACAGCTGTACACACCTTGTGTGAGAGGACACCGCGCTGCTGTGCAGAGAGTAGAGAGAAAGATATATGTATGTATATGTATATTTATAAGCGTTAGTATTCGTTGTGTGCGCACAAACATACAGGGGTATTCTTATGCGCGAATATGTAACCGTTTATGGACGTGTGTATAGATGTAAAGTTGTGCTTACATGGGCGGAGGTCGTGGCGTTCAAGTGTGAAGGTGGCACACGGATTCGCACGTAACATCTGACTACTGTGCATGTGGTGCAGTAGAACGGAATAAGAGATGAATGCGTACGCGATAGATATATTGATATATATTCGTACAGTAGGATGGAATAAGAGACGAACGCGTATGCGACAGATTTATAGATATATATTCAGTTTTCGTATATTTAGCTTCCCATTTAGGGGAAGTTTGTGTCGGGGCATTAGTTGAAAAGAACTTGTAATAGACGGCTGCGGCCAAAGAAGAGAAGACCTTGGGGCAGTAGTGTGGTTTTGCCGACAGGAACGCCTGTGGATACCGAAAGGGGATATAGTGCTGGTGATACATTGTTTTTCACAAAGAAAGGATGATACAACGTCGTAACAGACCAACGTGTACGTCCGGTGTTAGAGGCGCAGTTGACATAGGTGTGGTTGTGTACATGGTGAAACTCCACGTCGAGAGGAATGTCTATCAAAGGACTTCATGCATATAGTTACGCGCAGGTGTCGTTCTAAACTAGGAACACAATCTGGAAATGAGTTAATGTACGCTTTCACGTGTGGAAAAGGGGAACTTAATGTGCACTGATCCGAATCGAGGCGCAAGGCATGGAAGTGCGCACGTATACATCTGCGTGCGTCTATGTGTGGTGCTGCAGAGACCTCTGTGCATAAGAAAGAAGAAATGTAAGTTGACGTGAGTGCGGACCTGCGTAATCACGTGAAAATGCGAATACACCGGCTCTGGTTCAGTAACCGCAATGGATTATTATATGGAGACTATTAACCTTGTAACCTGGGATCCTATGTCCAGGACTGGGAACGCACTGGACTGAGAAATATAGATAGCATGTACAGGAGCGCACACACCAAGTGTACACAGGCGATTAGAGAAAAAGTGTCTGACGTGGACTTTTACGTGCGCGAAGGAGTCTGCGCAAAAGCCGAAGACCCGAAGGACCCGTTGTTTTAAGTAAATGTATGGAAGACCTACATATCGCCGAATACCTAGTCAGCATCTCTGGACACACGTCTGTGTGCGTAGGTCGATGGAAACATGCGTATGTATCGGCAGAAATAGTCTTGAACAACCACGGAAGGACGTCAGGTACACTCGTATACATATACTCTTCAAGCGTTTGCTCAGGCACATAGACGTCTAGGGTGCGTGTTTACTTGGGGCAAGGCCAGAGGAGCGCGTGGATACAGACATATCCTGGCAGGCACCTGGAGTTGAGGAAATTCGAAGGTCCCCGACTGCTTGCGTATACACATATATAGATACAGATATATGTATATATTTTTCAATGTCGACGTAAACACAAATATGCAGATATACCACATATGTGCCACAAGATAAACACAGAGATAAGGACTTAGATGCAATTACTTGTAGAGACGGAAAAGGCTGGCCGCGTTCGACGCCAGTTGGCAGATGCGCAGAGGGGCGCGCACGGATGTACTCATTAAGGCCTAGCTTGGCGAAGCAGAAAACGCAGGAATATCGACCAGCCGCATAAAGACAGCGATTGATTTAGATACGTTTATGTTCCCATATCTGTACGTATATATACGAGCGTAGGGATGTAGAGACGGAAGCAGCTATATGCGGATGTCCGCGCATAGGTTTGACGTATGCAGACGCAAAGAGAGAAAGTGGGTTCAAAGAGAAAGAGTGCCTTGCGGACTGACTCCCATCAGCTACAACCCCCCCTCTATTCACTGAGGTGCACCTGCATACCTGTCCCTGCAGATCGAATTCCAGAACGTATACGTTATTCTTACACATATACGCGTAGAAGAAGCACTTTCAGTTGACCCACACCCTCGTGTAGATTTGAACAAAATTGCATGGAGTTACGGACGTGGAAGTGGGAGAGCGTGTACGTGTGTGCAAAAGATTCGCACGCAGCAAATAAATCTATTATGCTGTACATGCAGGCGTATATGGATAAAGGCGAAACCACACTGGTGCCGCGATGTGGACAAATGCTTACCGTACGAATATGCAGATAAACGAAGACATCAACCGCTGCAGAGGTCCAAATACAACAAGAAAAGCATTCCACATAGTACGTGCTCAAGCGAGTGAGGCCACTCAAAGATAGAACGTGATACAAAAACAGGAACACACAGAAGTCGCGTGCGTGGAGGAAAGTAATCTGCTGTGGATGACTGTATGGATTTTCGTCTGCATACATCCGAATACGACGTAAGCATGCGGGGATACACACAAGAAGCCGTTATTTTGCAAATATTGGGTGCTTGTCCTTGCACAACCAGCCCTTGTTGAGCGTATGGAAAAAGCAGCTACGCGATGTGCGAACGTGTGTTATTTTCCCCCATGGTGGCACGACTGTACAACGTACTCCCGCTCTCATCTGAAGAATCAGGAATCTCCAAATCACTCATTGAGTTACGCGACAGCTGAGCAACACGCGGTACGTGTCGGGCTGAATATCGAAACAAGCACTTGTGCGTTGTCCAGAACCGAAGCTACGATTAGCCCTACATAAACACGTGGACATGCATGTGTGTGTATATATATATATAAACACAGAGAAGCAGTCACGTGCGCAGGGGTGTCCTCAACTCAGTGTAGGAACACACGCGTCCGATCGCGCGCGTACGGAACCGAAGGCATAATTTCGTCGCTCGGCGAGCAGCGAAGACCTCTTGTCTTCTGTAGCCTGGTGTTGTTTACGTGCGTATGCTTGCAACTCTGGCTGCGTGTATCTTTCACCTAGAATGACAAAGGCTTCTAAACGATGAACACATCAAATGCCCTCGCACGTGTCGAATGCGTGAGAGAATACGGACGGAGACTAATTCGTGTGTGTGAACCGTAATGTACAATCATTTCAAAGCACTAACTGTGTACGTTTCTGATGTTATTCGACTGCAGGTCAACGCGGCGTGCCGCTGCGGGTGAATGAGCTCCGCGTACGTCTACTTTATTTTTTGAACGTGGTAAAGACTAACACAAATGCGTCCATGTGTGAATGTGCACAAAGTGTAGATATATATGTATATATATTTGTGTACGTCGGAAACGTGTGTATACGGAGCTGTTTACAGAGCGTCTGCTGTATACAGTGGGCAGACTCATCGTACTCACAGGCGGCGTAAGACGGCTGTGAAGGAATTTGGCGGCGATGGTCCTCGGCAGGCAGAAGGGCAACACTGCCAGGTTCATTTACAAGGCAACGCCACAGATTATTTGTGAACTTCTCTACGTGTGCGCACCCTACCTGTATCTCCGTACATATGCCCACCAGCGTACATCCTCCCCTTCTCTGTGTCCCCTCCTCCTTCCCACGGAGGGGCGCGTTGTCTACTGCATAGTGTTCATTCAAGCGCGTTTTCTGTCCATACACATGCAGATTACATGCAAACACGAGTGTTCTACCTGAACCCACGCCTGTATTACCAACTCTGCAGACAGCTACGTGCAGAGGCGTCCCAGTGTTCCCGTGTATAGGCCTAGAAATGCGTAGCGTCTGTATTCGAGTACCGTCCGTATTACACGCGTCTACACCTGGACACGTCACATACTTGTGTAGTTGGTAGGTGGGGCTCGTCACGTAGAGGAGACGTTAAAAGGAAGTAACGATTTTCAAGCGTTTATCCTATGGAAAGAGAGAAGAACACAACTGAGGATTCGTGACGCACTGTCGGCAAAGTTATCAACCGTTGCCCCACGTATAATTTGATGGACACATGTACTAATAGTAGAAGCCTCCATCTCGAGGCTGTATACCCCCCCCACACTTCTCTATTGCATACAGGAGCAGACAGGAGCAGTGCGTTATGACGATCCTTTTTTTTTACAACATGTAAGTGGTCACGCAGAGGCTTATTTATACATACATATTTCCATACATACATCTAATCTGACACATAGTTCAGCGTCACCTTGCAGCAAATGTACGAAGCTCTGCTACCCGCATAGAGGCATTCCCGTGCAGCAGCACGCAACTGGGCGGATGGCCAGCGGCAGCGGTGTGGACAGGTGCTTATGTGCACAGCAGCGGCAGCTGCAAACATTCGTAAACGGCAACACAACAGCAGACGCAGGCTAAGAGGGAACTCCCAGAAGATGCCGCAGAAGTTGCAACGCATGACTCCGCTACAAGTTCAGTAACAGCAGCAGCGACAGTAGCAGTAGCAATAGTAGTAACAACAGCTGGGCAGGAGATACAAGAGCAGCAGTAGCGGCACAAGCGAGGGCAGTAGCAGGAACAACAATATGCAGCGGCATCCGCAGGAATACTAGAGGGAAGAAAGCAGGAGGGTCACTTACAGCAGCAAGGGGTACAACCGTGCAGGAGCACCAGCCGTTGCGGTGAAGCCAGCAAAAAACCAGGAAAGAGAATCGGCAGCAGCGGCGGCGTGTTTTAGCAACAGCGGCAGGAGTCGAGGGCACCAGAGGCGGCAGCCGGAGCAATAGACGCAACAGCAGGGACAGCACCGCAGCCTCAACAGAGGAAGAAGAGAAGGCAGCAACGGTGTACAATGGGAGGAGCCGGAAAAGAGCGGCAGCAAGCTCGACAGAAAAAGGAACAGCACCAGCCGCAGCAGCAGCGAAAGCAGCAGCAGGAGAAAGCAACAGCAGGAAAAGCGGTAACGGCAATAGCAAGAAAGCGTATGGAGCAATTGCGGCGGCAGGAGTAGCGCATGCAAGTAGAAGAGCCGCACCAGCAACTGCGTTTCAGTACTTCGTAGCGTTGAATTAAGGAGGAGCCAACGAATCCTAAGGAACGTTGCTGCTGCAGTGGAACTGAAGCCGAGCGCTACTCGCGCGCAAGTGAAAAATATGCGGCAGCACAATTGGAGAGACTAGAATTGATCTACTGCAGGGCTACCTGCTGCTTCAGCAGCATTTTCTCCTCGAGCACGTAAATGGGAGGTATGCATCCGTCCGGCTCATGTGTATGTGTGTGCATGTACCTATGTATGTGTGCGTGGGCACGTATGCATGAGAGTATACGGTGTGTCTTCCTGTAGGACGGGTGTACGTGCGCATATATATATATATATATATATATATATATCTAGAGAGAGAGAGATAGATGCGTGCTTATGAATATATAGATGTATACACGTGTACAGCCACAGGACTATGCGGGACAACAGCAGTAAGTTGATACGTGTGCGTGCAGAGACTTCACACCAACAAAGTGGTATATACCTGCATAAAAGCAAGGAGAAAATATATACGTATATGTATGTATATATGGGTACCCGGTAGGTCCGTACGTATGACTATATGCCTGGGTAGGCTTAAAAATGTCCTGGCGCACAGATGGACATAGACGTCCATATGTGTCAGAGTCTTCTCATATACATCTATGTATACATACACATATGTATATTTGTGTATCCGTTTTAGCGTGTACGCGTTATGTACAAAGCTGCATATGGCAACGTACGTAGTAGGTACATGCATATATTTGTGGCACATCTCAACAACGTGTGCAAGGGCCCGACCTAACCTACTGTGGGCATGCATCTCCATAAGCAGACACGTACAACACATGTATGTATGTATGTATGTATGTATTTATGTATGTATGTATATATATATACGTATATAAACAGACATATATGCGCAAGTCTACGGATGTAAAACGTCTACAATGTACAAATGTATGCAAACGGGATGCAGCTATGCATATATATATATATATACATATATGTGTACGGACGTATATATGTATATTTACGTATATGTGTATACACGTGGACACACACGCATATATATATATATATATATATATATGGAAAAGAATGCTTTGCCGCCGTAGGGGGAGATCTACACCTGGAGATGAGCTTGATAATGAACGGGAGAGAGAAGACGAGAAGCAGCAACGGCTGTCGTATGTGGGCCGTCGTTTACGCGTCAGCCCACGTTTTTTTGATGTGAGCGTCTTTTTTCTTGAAAGAGGACTGCACCATCGTTTTAGGTGTAAGGGACAACTTAAATTTACTTGTTTACCACGACAACAGCCGGGGTCGCGCAGAAAAAGAAGAAGAGGAGAAAATCACCCGCACGACTTTTGCTGACGTAAATTTATACGTACGTGCACAATGCGTGTGCGTCCACTTCCTTCACACAAAAAAGTGTGGTGTGTATCGGCGACACGTCCCTCTTAGGCAACAACCGCATACACAACTTCAAGAAGACAACTTTTTACGAATCCATTGCAGTGATGTCCACACTTTTTCTGAACACGTCCATATATATGTGTGTGTCTATATTTTGAAAGAGCTATCCATCTCCACAAATGTGTCGTAGATAGTTCCACGTATATATATATATATATGAAGAGGTATCCGCATCTCTCGGGTTTCCGCGTAGAGAAAAAACATACAAAAAGGGGGTCTACACATACACACACTCACACCCACATACACGCATATACATACACAGACGCACACGTGCATCCCTTCCACAACGCAGAGCTACATACAAATATATACGCATACGAAACCTACACGTGCGACAATAAACCAGTATACGTGTCAACCATATATATATATATATACGCATACATGTATGTACATATATATAGCCACAACGTTTGTATATGCAGACAGCGAGAGATAGGGAGAGCGAGAGAGAAAAGGAGAAGGCAAAAGTAGCATTTTACTCCACATGGACACGGCGAGGCTATACAACTATATATTACTTTTACATGTGTAATATGTGGAAAGTCAGCTCTACCAGGTGCACACATATGACAATGAATCTTTGTAGTACAGACGTAAGAAGAAGCCTATCCTGTGTCACACCATATACATACACATTTGCAGACGTACCGCGGCGCCAAAAAAGGGACGTATACGTACGTATACAAATAGCACTAAAAACCCGTCCGTATATATATATATACATACATATATGTATGTATTTACTGGGAATACCCGGACGACATCTTATATATTAGTTTGAAGTACGCAAGAAGAAACCCCCTGTACCACCTGGAGAAACAAATAGTCGCAAAAGCGACTATCTCTAGGATGCCTATGGTTAGAGCGATTAAATAAAGAGAGAGAGAGAGACATAACTAGTATCGAACATATATGCATATGTACATATGCATATATATATATACATGTTGACATATGTACGCATATGTCTACGTATATGTGTATATTCGGATGCCTTTTCTAGATCACTTTTTTCTTGTACACACGTAGGTATACGTGTACGCACATATACACGCGTATATCCTAAAAGAGAGGTCCGCATGGATTAGTACGGTCTGAAGCGCGCAGAAGAACCACTTCGTAACTGGTGGCTGCCTCGATAGACAAACACGTCTGCGTTGCTGTTGCTGCTGTTGCTGCTGCTGTCGTCGTGCCGCCGCCGCTTGTCCGAGCTGCCGCTGCCACCGCTGCAGTCTGCTACTTCCTGCAACGCCGACACACAGCGGCAAAGAGCGAACACCAACGGAAACAGCAACAGCAAAAGCAGCTTCTTCAGCAGCAGCAGCACCAGCACCAGCAGCACATCGGCGAAAGCAGCAACCCCGTCGCCCACCAGAAACAGAAGCCGCGGCAGTTATAGCGCGGGCAACGACAGAAGCAGCAGCAGCGACGGCGGCAGCGAACGCAGGAGTAGAAGAACAGCAGCAACAGCACGACAGACGTGTCTGCGCAGTCTCACCTATGTATACGAACGTGTATATATATATATATATATATGGATCTCTCTATACACACACAGATCTATACGAGTAAACATATACATACATATATGTATGTATATGTTTACTCGTATAGATCTGTATGTGTACAAACAAGTATATGCATATATACATACATGTACATACAGAGAGACCTAGCGAGATATATATATATATACATACATGTTCGTGTTGCACATACGTCACATGATATGTCTACAGCGCGTGTATGTATCCACACATATTTTACTTTTACGAGAAGAAAAAAGTATACTCAAAGAGTAAATCAGACACGAAAAAATGTTGTAGCAGCCCAACCCAGCCAAGTCAAGAGTCACAGCAGCACGCAGCTCGTGCACCAGTGGCAGCTCCTCCTCCGGTGTATAAAGCAAGAGGACGACATTTCTGCTGTTGTTGCTGCTGTGCCTCCTTCTTCTTTTTTTCGACAAGCAATCTGAGTAATCTGCTGCTGCGTTCACCTGGGTGCAGAGAACAGCCGCTGCTTACCAGACGACGTGAAATATTCTTCCCACGCTGCTGCTACTTCCGTTGCGGCACCGGTGGTTGCGGTCGCACTTCTGCTGCTGCTTCTGCAGCTGCTGCTTCGTGACAACCTTTGCAAAGACAAGCAACTGCGGCACAAGTACAGGCGCAGGCGAACGAGAGGCCCTCTGCTGCTGCTGCGGATATATCTACGAGGCGAAAAAAGCCTCCGTAATGGTGCTCCTCCTCCTCCTGGTGCTGCAGTCCCGTCATGGTAGGAAATGGACGGGCCGCAGCTGCAGTCTAGAATAACACACGCGTTGATGCCGCTGCTGTGGCTCCTGCGCTGACGTCAAGACATGCGTTCGACTACCGGAACTCCTACGAGTGCTGTTGCAGAACAAGTACATACGGTGACCCTGCTGCTTTTGTCAGAGACTGCAACAGAAATCCCAGCGCGCCGGTGGTGCTGCGCCCGCATGCAACTTGCAAACCGCGCTGCTCCTGCTGTATCTCGCACGCACTCACGGTCGGAGGACGCTGGTGCTGCTGCTGCACATGGGCAGCGGCAACAGAAGCAAAGAATAACCGTCGCACGCATGCTTACGTAGGGTAACGAAGAATCGCCTTCCTGTTTCCAAGCGCAGAGTCTTCCGTCCTCGCCGCAGGTCAGAAGCAGCAGACTTCCGCTGTTCGCACCAGTCTCTCCAACCGTACACGCGGCACTGCAGCAGCAGAAGCACCAGCAGCGGCAGAAGCAGCAGCAGCAGCACCGAACCCACAAAAGAAACAGCAACAGCAGCAGCACATGACTTGGAAGCGCCTCCGCGGCAGCAGCGCGGCAGCATGTGGACCAGACTTGCAGCAGCAGCAGCAGCAGCAAACGGGCAGACACTCGAATCCGAAGAGGACCAGCAGCTGCTCCACAGAAAGAGTACCGCGTCACAGCACCAACAGCAGCAGCTACTGCAGCGGCAACAGCAACCGCACCGATTCCTGCGTATTTGCAGTAAATGTATATATATATATGTACGCGAAGACGTATATGTTCATATGTACGTACACGCGTCTCCGTATATATACGTATGTGTGCATTATGTATATAGACAGCGGCATCAGCGGCGCAGGCAGTAGCACCAGCAGCGGCGGAGGCAACACGAGCAGCCGCAGCAGAGAAGGCAGCAGCAGAGAACGCAGCAGCAGAGAAAGCAGCAGCACATCAGTACGAGCTTACCGGACGACTGCTTCATGCCCACGCTGCGGTGGTGCAGCAAAGACGGCAGCAGGCAGCAGCTCTTCTAGATTGGCATGAAACATAAGCAGTCCTCCGTCTACACTTCCTGCATGCAGCCGCAGCAGTCACACGTGAAGAAAGGAAGAAGAAGTCGCAACGGCAGGATAAACGACGCAGACAAGAAGACGAGGCAGCAGCAGCAGCAGCAACGGAGAACGAGGAGGATCCGCGCAGCAGCTGCACTCGCAGTGCCGGGGGGGGCATCAACAAGACCTCCAGCAGCACCAGCAGCAAGAAAACACTTCAGCAGCAGCGAGGTGAGGTAAACAGCAGCACCAGCAGCACCCTGAGAACAAGCAGCAGCAACTGCACACTCAGGAGAGGGTGGAACAGCATCAGCTGCGGCCTGAGAAGACAAGATCAGCAGCGGAGGCAGCCCCATGAACAACCGCAGCAGCAGCTGCGGCACCGGAAGAAAAAGGCGGCAGCATACCGGTGGGCCTTCTGAACGGCATCAGCAGCGAGAGAGTCGAAGTCAGCAGCAACGGCAACAGCGCAGTGGCGACAGGAAGGAAGGAACTAGATCCGCAGCAGCAGCAGCAGAGAAAAGGACGAGCGGCAGCAGCAGTAGCAGAGAGAGACAGACCCAGCAGCAGCAGCCGCTGAAGCGTGGGAGCAACGGCACCAGAGGAGACGAGAAGCTGCACCAGCAGCAGGAGGGGCGATGAACAGCGGCGGCAGTGAGCCACAGCCCTGCTGCATGCGCTGAAGAAAATCGTGTTGCGCGTTCTTCTCTACTTCTTCCTCTCGTTGTTCTTCTTCTATACATCCCCCCGCTTCTTCTCTTCCCTCTTAGCTGTCCCGGTTGCCTTTTCTTCTCCTTCTCTTCCGCTGGCGCTGCTGCTTCTCCTTCGACGCTGCTGCTGCTTCTCCTCTCCCAGTTCTCTCTACAGTCGCTGCCGCTTCACTACCGTTCCATCCCCCCTGCCGCCGCGCTGCTGCTCTCTTCTTTTTCCCCGCTGCGTGTCGTGTTCTTCTCCGGCCCTCTTCTTTTCGGCAGCTGCGCCGTCTGCCTTCCATCCCTACGCTGCTACGACCGCTGCCGCTCTTACCGTCCTCTTTTCCCTCCGAGACACGCAACATACCGCGGCCGGCACAAGCATAGATTGGCCTATACATATATATATATATAGAGAGAGAGAGAGAGAGGGAGAGAATGAGACCGCACGAACAAAGTATGTAAATATACGGCCAGAAGTCTATAGACCGAAATTTGTCCGGCTGGTAGAATGAATGTGCGTGGACAGTCGAGACTCCCCATCATTTCACTTGTTGCACTGACCGCCAAGAAGAAAAAATCTTCCGGAGGAAGCGTCGTAGAAATTGTCCACCAGATACCCCGCACTCTCTCCCCTTGTCAAATGCGGATGCATGCGTATGTCACTCCACTCTGCCCTTCTCTCTATAGAGACCGCGCTACTGCAGCTGTTGCTGCTGGTGTTGCTGTGTCGACTGCTGCTGCTGTCGCTGAGGAATCCTCGCAGCTGCCAGAGAGCAGCTTCGTCCGTGCTGCTGCAGACACAGACGCAGTCTTGCTGCGGCCCGACAATATTGATTTTACGAATGGGCTGGCCGTAGGAAAAGCAGCAGCAGAGCGCCTCATCTTCGTCTTCCTTGGGACCTATCGCTTCTGCTTCTCCTCCTTCTTCTCCTTCTCTGCTCTCGGACAGCTGCTCCTGCGCCACAACTCTCTGCGCCGTTGCCCCTGGTCGCTGCTGCTGCTGCTTGTGCTGCTGCGCCGTTGTTGCTCCTGCGATACTGGCGCGAACGTCGTGACAGCAGACGAGCCCATCTTCTCCTGCTGACAGCAACAGCCAATCGATACTCGGGTGGAAAAGCAAGCGATTGATACTTTCCGCATGCAGCTCGACTCTCTTGATCACGGTACGCAGCTGCTGCGTCTGCTGCTGGACAAGATCGCGCTTCTTTTTCCGGCCGTGATGCTGCTCCTGCCCCTGCTCTAGCTCCTGCTGCTGTTGCTGGGCCACTTGACGCGGCGAGCGTCCGCTGCCACGAAAAGAAGCAGCAGAAGCAGAAGCGCGACTCGCCAGCAACGAGCCGCTGCTGCTGCTGTAAGTAACGCTGTTGAGACTGTTGCTGACAACGCTGCTGCTGTGGGGCGGGGGCGGCCTGCGGCTGCTGGTGCAGAAGGAGAAAGAGGAAAAGGAAGGGTGGGGGGAAGAAGAGGAAGAGAGGCAACGAATATCCACAAGTGAAAAGCCGTTTTTGTATGCAGCTGCAAGAAGCGTATCCGTGGAGTTCACTGCGACTGCCCAGACTTCTGCTTCTGTGCTTCCTGCGGAGCCCAGCTGCAGATGCGCTACTGGTGCCGCTGCCGCTGCTTGTGAGTGGGACCTTGCTGCTGTTGCTGCTGCCGCGCCGCACTGGTAGCTGCTGCTTCTGCTGCAGCAGCGCAGATCCCACAGGCGCACTGACGCATCTTGTGATGCAGACGCCAACAAACAGGGATGTTTGTGGAAGAAGGAGACACAAGAAATTTGAGCGAAGTGCGCATGCGGCAGCTGTTGCTGCAGCAGTAAGTGTTGCGGAGAGAAAAACAGCAGAGACAGTGAAGAGGACCCCACGCAGACGCTACTGCCGTCGCTGTTCACGGTTAGCTGCTGAAAATACGGCACTTCTGCTGGACCGGCAGCAGCCGCCGGGATGGTGGGTGCAGCAGGAGCAGCAGTCGTTGCACAGGCAGCGCCGGCCGGAGACGCAGGAGCACCGGGCCCACGGCGTGCGGCAGCACCAGCAGCGGATGGGCAGTCGGCAACTGCAGCAGAACAACAGACAGAAATCGCCGAAGCAGCAGGAGACTGATAGAATCTCTTTAGCCTGAAACGCGGGAGCGTATCGTTGCTGCTGCTGTTCCAAGACACGCTACTGCTGCTGCAAGGTATGCTGGTGCTCCGGCAAGGGACGCTGTCGCTGCTGCAACCGTCGCTGTTGCTGCTGGTGTAGGCGGTCAAGGACGAAGGCACAGAGGCAGCAGCATCATAGCGAGCTGGTGCAGCACAGCAGGAGATAGTCATTTTACGGGAAAGAAATGCGAGTGAAGCAGCAGACGCAGCAGCGAAGAGCAGCAGGAAAAGAGCAGCAGCGAGGACAAGCAAGAGCCGCGGTGAACAGCAGCCGCAGCAGCATCAACACAGAGCTGCAGCATCGCCACGAGGGCTGGCGTCAGCAACGGCAAACGCTGCGGAAACACGTAGCAGCAGTGGAATACGTCACGTGGACGTCCACAAAGCCAACAGCGCGTGACCAGGAGATCCTGAAAATTACGACAGGCCCATGTTGTTTGTAGCTGCAGAGCCGTAGGCACGCGCAGGTGGTAGACGGTAGGCGGCAGCGGGAGCCGAAGAGGCAAGTGGCACACGCGACAACGCCAGAAAAGAAAGAACAGACACAAAAAAACAAAACGCAATGTTCAGCGGGGTCGATACGACTGCAGAATCGACGTCTACGTGTCGTCGCCGCATAAGAAAGGGCCTTGCGCGGTGATTTTGCACTGTAGAGTTCAGATCTTCAGTATCAAGCGAGCAAGAACTTGCTCGAGGGAAGTGAAGCTTGCTGCTGCTCTTCACCAAACAACATTTTATATATACCAGAGGGAACTACCAGATTCGGAACGACTCGGAAACTGCTGCATGCGGGACGATGTAGGTCCTGCACTTGCGCATGCGGAGCCCCCTTTGCACTGCGTGGAAAGTGAGATGTAATTAACAATTGTCCATGTTCCTGAAGGGAGCAAATTTACTATTCCTCACGGAAGAGGAAGAGGGGGGTCCGCCGAAAGTAAAAACGTGTAGCAAATCGACGTCCACCACACAGCGGACGACGCATGCGTGGCAACTGCGTAGTTGTCGATGCGGCAGGACAGATGCAAGAGAGTAGGTGATGAAGTTTCCAGAATTCCTTCCGGTAAATGACTCTCTCGAGAAGCAAGCTTTTATACTTGCGCACTCCAGCGTGAGTCTGCGTCTCGGAGAAGAGGATTAGTTAACACTTGGGTCGCGCCAGAGGGATTCTTAATTGCACAGCTCAATTCCGTTATGTAGCACGTCCGTCTGCTCATTTCCACGGAGCGCTTCTTCTTGTACATACGTATAATTCTAATCCCTTGCCTGCCCACAGTACACTTATGTATTCCTCTCCGTCTCTCTCTAGGCTTCCAGTGTAGCGGGCGTTCGAGTCTTCTCCGCCAGAAGTCCACCCTGTGTAAAAAATATCGAATTTTCGTATCGTAGATTGCAGGGGGTAGAAACACTTCTCTAGCAGTTGTCGCTTTTCTCCAATATTCAGTTGAACTATGCCTTTCACTTCACTCTTAGCCGTAGGTATTTTCTTCCCCCCTTTTTCGACGTCTAGGTGAGTCTTCACCGAGAGTACGGCGATGACCTGTGTCTCCTGCTTTCCGTGCACACTACTTCTTCACTCCAGTATCTCAAGACGAGTAGAAGGCCATTCCTAAAGCACCTGCGTTTCTAATTAAAAAGCGTGCAATTCTTTCTGTATTCATCACGTTGGTGAACACTGAAGTCCACGCCTCCGTGTGGATCTGCAAATGGAAGATAGATACTTCCGTTTTGTGTCAGTATCGCTGGTGCAATTCTGGAAGTAGTTTTTACTCTGCCGTCACACTTATTATTTTTCCATTCTTCCCGCCTGTTAAACTCCTCGTCCACATTCCTGTCCATCTGTCACGCGTCTGTTTCATCCACATAGCTTTCTTTGATAGCGTTCAATTCAAGTCGGAGACGTGCCATGCGTTTCTTTTCCTCTGACTTCGCCGGTGTCTTAGGGAGCACACTTTCCTACTTCGTGTGTGACTGGTAGTTCCACGCTGCTCTTCGGGCCTCTTTCTGTAGGCCTCTGTTCGCTGGCACCGTGCTACAAGTACAGAAAAAGGCGTCCTATTTGTATCTATACGCAGGTAGAAATCAACCAATATGTGGATGTATGTATTTGTGTATATATGTATATATATATATATATTTATATGTATATATGTGTATGTATATGTATGCGTTCGCACGTATGTGTGTGTACGTGTATGCGTGTACGCGTATGTATGTATATATGTGGTATGTGTATAGATTATATATATGTATGTGTATGTGTATACATTTTTTTAGATCTACAAATGTGTGCAGGCTCACACGTATAATGGGGAACAGGTGAACACATAGATAAGTGTGTTTACTGATATGCGTTATGTGTATGCATATATATGTATAAATACGTACATGCATGTATATAGGTAGATACCTGCGTGCGTACACTTGGACAGAGATACACAGAAAAATTCCCGAAATTCACGTCGTCACGTTTGTATTCGTGCAGGTTGAAGTCGGTATAATCACTCGGCTTGTATTAGTCCCCGTCACGTCCCCATTGAACTGAAAATGCGTTTGTCTTTGCCGTTTTTTTCCCATTCCACTCTCCCTTGTTATCTTTGTACAGCAGCACACGCATTAGTATCAAGTGGATGAAGCACTTTTTTGAAACGTACATTCCCGTATTGTTCTTCGTTTATTG
Organism: Sarcocystis neurona; assembly: GCA_000727475.1. NCBI lineage: Eukaryota > Apicomplexa > Conoidasida > Eucoccidiorida > Sarcocystidae > Sarcocystis > Sarcocystis neurona. Next base: position 3,201,908 of record KL647291.1, on the reverse strand, counting down.
CAGTTCACAACAAGCCGAAAAAAGAGTGTCGCGCTATTGAAGCTTCGTGGGTGTAGATAGAAGAGAATATGCCGAAATGAAGAACTGAAAATAAACTGCAATACACCAGAAGGCGAGAAACTGAAGAACACGAACACGATGAGGAGGTGGACGGGGAGGAAATACATAAGAAAGAAGAATTGCTCGAAGAGACGATAACAGAACGCCGACGATAAAGCTCGTGTTCAGCTTCTGTCGCGGCACCTCCAGTGCTGAAAGCATTTCTCGTTACTCCTTCTAAGCAGATATCTAGCTGCACCCGTTCACTTCAAGATGTCGCCTCTTCAGTGTTACGTGTAGCATTCATAAACACGGTTGCCAAGACGCGGACACACCGTGTGTGCATATACATGTATGTATATATGTATATATCATGTGTACGTATGTATTTAATTATATGCGTGTATGGAAGTACGTTTGTGTCTAGAGCATATGCTTGTGTCCGAGCGATTGAGCTATTTTATTCGTATGCGTTTAGGTGTGCATTAACACATACGTATACACCGAGACAGAAAGAGGGAGAGGGACGTAGTTGAATTGTGTCCCTAGATAAGGCCTCACGCATAAGTCTAACTCTAGATGAAGTACGTGTGTGAACACGTTGCTTAGAATGTTTTGTCTGATTCGTGTAGAATCAGTTGTCAGTACGCTTTTGTGGAATTTCAAGTGCACCTCATTACAGTTAGAGAATATTTTTCAACACGTGTGGACCTCTAGCACTCGTTTTGCACGAAAACGCTGCACATCAAAGTGGAGTAAGAATCCTAGAGTCCCTCTTCTTGTACATCCCTTCAGTGTAGTAAATTGACTGGTACTTCAGAGAATTACGTGCACTTTTTGTGAGTATCGTTTATTGACTGCTGAGCGGGGAATGCAGCGATAAAAGGCTATCCGTCTGTAATAAATTTCGAATGCATACTGAGACATGTCCGACTTGCAGGTAGTAGATGCGGATGTATCATTCTTAACTCTTTATCTCTCAGTCGTGCGTCTTCGTGCGTGTCGTTTATGTCACCGTTCCCAAACAAGCAAAAGAAGAAACTGTCGGCGTTATTTTCATCCCTCTGCCTTCCCCGTCAATCCGACCAGAGCTGCTATAGTTGGAAAATACTGCTCCACCTACAGTATCACCACTGCATTTCGTATGACTTATGCCACTGCTATCGCTGCCAGCCGTTTGATTAGACTGCTACTAGCGCAGACCGGCGGAGTGCTTTCTTTAGTTCTCTTTCTTCTTCAAGACGTTTCCCATGTTACAAGATATTGAAAGGGCGTTCCCGTACCCTATGTGGTACCGCCGGGACATCGCTGATATTTTGGAGGACGACTACTCACTGTAAGGGGTACGAGTAACCATTGACCTTCTCTCTCTCTTCTTTTTTTGCTTTTTCTGGCCTTTCGCATGCGTCAAGTTTACAAAAGAGAGTACAGGCAACAAGTAAACTAAGAATACTACTACTTACGTATCCCTGCGACTCCGTTGCTCACATTTGTTCTGTAGCCGTTCACTAGTGAACGACTTTACAGAAAACAATACAGCTTGGGTATTCTGCGAGTAGTTTGGAAGTCGCTCAAGTCGAACAGCGAGGCTCTTCAATATCTCCGCCGAAGCCACTGTTTCTTTCTCCGTGTGTACCTATATATGAATATTCCTTACTATATGTATGTATAGATATATATATATATATGTACTTCTAAACCTGCTGTATCAGTAGGTGCGTCACTCTTACGACGAATTATTCAGCCACTACCCGTGTGAGTTCGCTTTATAGTAAAGCTGCTTCTAATGCAGAAACTGCATTTACACTGCTGCCATAATAGCTTTTACGACATGACGATATAAACGGTGGGACTCTTGGCATTTTTGCTCGTAAAATTCGAGTAAGTAGTATTAGACGAATGCTCCTTCCCCGCAAAGTTCATTGTTCCTATCACAAGTGCTACTAATACAGCTACAACAACTAGTACTGCTATTTTTGCTTCTCGTGTAGGGAGGAGTCGTATGGCTATTACGACTGCAGTTTTCACTACTACTCCAGCCCTTCCCCTTGCCGAAATATTGCAAGCATCACCAGCACATTTACTGCTTCCACTACCGCAGTGGCTACTTCCACATTTCGTACTTAGTTTACTACGACTCCTCCATCTGTTCTTACAGTTAGTACTACTGTTTTCCCATAACGAATACTATTGCGCCTACCACCCGCGCAACCACAGGCACTTCGCGTACTGCGCCTCTGGTACCATTACTACTGCTCTCCTACTTCGATTATCCTGGTGGAAAAAAGGATATTAATACACCGGCTCAACAATAGGTGTAATCACCAGGACTACTGAACTACTCGTACAGCTGCTCCTACCAGCACAAGTGCCTCCGCAACACCCCCTAGTACCACTGCTGTCAAATCACCTCGGCTTCGCACAGCTGCTTCCGCGACGCCCCCTGCTGTAAGCAGCATGGCAGCTGTCACCAATAGAACCAATACTACCACTACAGGGAGTACTCTACTACAAAAGCTTCTACGTCTTCAAGCACAGCTTTCCCACAAATGCTGATGCAAGTGCTACAGGGAATGACGTTACAGTAAGCACCGCTGCAACGCCCCCTAAAGCTGTTGCGAGTCCTGCGGCAACTCCAGCACATCAAACATCTGCACAGTTTCATGAACAGCCGCTACTACTGAAGCTCTCTCTGATCCTAGGCTTAGACTCTCTCTCTACGCCTGAAGTATTCACCCCATCACAGCTACTGCTACGAGTACGATACCTACTGTTAAAGCTGGCACTGCTACTACAAGTTCTCTCCCTGCCACAGATTCCGCTGCTACGAAGACAAACCTCCACGGTTAATATTGCTACTATTGCTGCCGCGTACACAGGTTTGCCAGCATCAATACTGCGACGACTGCAGATGGTGACACTGCAGACTATACTGCTGCAGATATGGATATTACAGCTCGAAACAACAAGTGCCGTGGCTCCCCATTCATGTACACAATACCACGTCTGTTACTGCTATTAGCGAAGCTGGTCTTACTACTACGCTAGTACTGGCAGTAGGGTCAGATTTTCTCTTGCTGTAACAGCCAAAACTACCACAACTGACAGTATTAGGAGGCACACTAATAGAGTGCACACTTCTGTCGCAGATTTCCCTGTTCCATCCCTTGCCAAGATAGCAGCTCTTTAATATCACGACCACTTCTACTAGTGTTACGGATACTACAACAGAGTCTTAGAAGTCACTGTACCTCCTAAGCCACTGAGTGTACGCCCGCTGTCACTCGCCTATGTAGTGTCCCCACTGGAATATCCCCTACTGTAGCGACGGCACCGACTACGGATGTTGCGGCCACGAACACAAGTACTACGTCAGAATCACGCAGGGGTGCTAGCACAGGTAGTGCTACTCGCGTCCTCCTTGTTACTACTGCAGCTACTGTTACGACACCATTTAGTTTCTCTACTGTAGCTACTCCAACGACCACTAGTATTTTGTTTCTCCTCTCTCACTCCCCAAACCGGTATTTGTTATTTCTTTGTGTTCACATGTTCCATGCGTGTGCAGTCGTGCATAATTCAGCAGTGGGTAGAACCAGCCCTGCCCAATCCAGAAGGTGACAACAGGTCACAGGGACGAGTGCCGCCGGAGCGGTGGGGAAACAGAGATAATTGTGGTTATCATTGTCAACGATCCTGTAGGATTATAACGTCTTAACAGATTGAACAAGGAGGCGAAACTACTGAATAGAGAGAACGTGTGTCTCAACATCAAATCTGTAGTCTGTGTGTTTGCATACTTATACATATATATATATATATATACGTATGTTGCGCGTGCACGCATATCCTTAGCGCGAGAGTACAGCAGGTCCCTCTCCCCAAAACAATTACGTACTGCAATTGTCTTGTCCCTGTGTGTCGCTCTGCGAACAAAGGCATACCTGCACGTGTACAACTACGTGAATACCTCAACCGCAACGGACTCCATAGTGGCTCTGGGTACACAGACATACACATACATGCATATTTGTTTTACTTATGTTAAGTCCCCAACCGTAGGGTAGACAAGAATAGATACGCCGACAATACGTGTACAGATTTATTCTTCCCGGAGTACTAGTTGATAGAAAGCAGCAATGTACACGCTCTTATCACCGAGGCACCTTATAAGCAAGTGCACATCCAGAAGTACATGAACATCTTTATTTCTCTACGCGTTGACCATACACATACATGTGTGATGTGCGAAAGCAGATGTAAGAAATAATTGGCGCCAGTAAGGCTCCTGTGTAAATTTACTAAAGCGCGTTCTGTTTTGAGAACAAACCTAAATGTCCATTTCTCGTACCTCATGCGCGACCGACAGTCACTGCGACGGTGCTTCCACACAAGAACAGCATTGTTCTCTCTGTAAGGTTCCCGCGGAGGAGAAGGGAAACAATGGTTTTTGCACCTTTTCTTAACAGTGGCTGAGGACTGATGTCTGGTTGCAGCACAGCAATTATGAAGAGACGTCCATTTCAAATGATTCAAACACATTCGCAGCCGAAAACAGGAACAACAGCATGTTCTTGAACGCCAATCAAAAGTAGCTACTCTTAAAACAAACTTATTCTCCTGCGTGAGAAGGCCCCAAAAAAGGGTATATGTGTGCATATTAATCACAATTTCCAGAGTTTTTCGTCCTCGAAACACGATCTTACATCATCCGTGGGGGAGTTTTTAATTTTTTTCTTTGCAGAGGTCCCACGAGAGAAGGTTTATCACGAGTCCACAGTTTCGCCTGCCTTTTTCCTTGAACGGAAGCTCTTAACGAGTTTTTACACGAGAAAAGATTCATTACGAGTTCGCTGTCTTGCCTGCGTTGTTTTCTTAAACGGAAGGTCTTACGGAGTCTTTAAAATGTGAGCTTCTTAATACTGATCTTGAAGGAAAAACAGTCACACAACATACGGCACTAACTTCAGTTTTATAAGCAAGCAAGTCCTTCTTTTTTTCCTGAAGGGAAATCTCTGTTTTCCCGGATTTTCGTCGCTTTGCAACGGGGTATGAGCTTCTACAGGTAAAAACTTGAAAGGTCTTTCTACTGAGTCAGTACATTCGAGTGCTCTTCAAGAACGAACGGGCTTATATGTATTCAGAGGTAAAAAAGCAGACAGGAAAACGCGTTTCCTCAGGCAGAAAGTTTCATTTCTCCCCAGGGCTTGTTAACTGTGGTGAACAAAGGAGGCGTTGATTTGTGGAAAGTCTGATTTTTAAGAAAATCTACTACACAAGCATATGTAGTACAGCCTCCCTTGCCGTATACGTAAGTGTGTGTGTGTGTGTGCACGTGCACCATATACACATATATATACATTCACACGTATACGTAGAGTGTGAAAGCACAAGCGACAGCACTCTCCATTCACATTTGTACTGTGGAAACGCAGGTAAATATAAGTGTGCATCAGTTCTGGCCTCTTTTTATCGTTGTACACATGCTACGACTAACATGCAGGTCAGCACTTACATGACCATTGTAAGACGAAATTTTTCCATCTAAACCTATTCGTGTGCCTATCATCTACTTAGACATGAGGTTTGAGGGGACCTCTTTATAGTCCGTGCTTGCAAATGTATGCGCTCGAGATTTGCGCGGCTAATATATATGTATATACGTGTATACAAATACTCGTGATTACGCACGTGTACGTATGTGTGTAGGCATGCATCTACGTGTGTATGTGCTTGTATGTGTAGCTACTGTTTATCTGTAAGAGGGAACCGAAAGGTTTTCTGCTGCTGTGACTGCAGTAGCTGTTCATGCTACTCACATCCCAACTGCACGTGTGCTGCTAGCTGCGTGGGAGAACTAGTCTTCAGGTACGTGCGGAGCGATCTGCTTCCACAGAACTAAATATTCAGCTACGTGTGTGCACAGTTGAACGTAAGACACATAACGGCGTGTCTATTCTTGTAGAGTACATCTACTTACTTGCACATATAGTACTTGGGTATTAACACATGCATTCGTGAAAGTGCATCTAGGTGTCTGTGACGGAACCGATACACGTGCGCGTGTCTGGATAGCCACGTTTTATATGTCCAGACCCAGTAACACACACGGGCGCGAACTTGTGTATCTGCTGAGACAGATATGCATTATATATGTATATGCAAATATGCCCTTATGGACGTTTCATATATGTTTAAATATACAGAGAGAGAGATAGGAAGGTAGACACAGGTGTATACGTAGAGAATTACATATATACGTGTATGTACATATATATATATAAATATATATGTTTGTGTTTATCTGCTTATTTGTATACATGTTTGTATGCAGGTATACAGTAAGGTATTCGGACAGTTGGACACGTACGCCCATACAAGTAATCTACGTAAATACACATGTTTGTCTGTCGAAATGTGTGTGCGCGCGTGGTGGATAACGTGTAGTCTGACACGTATTCATTTAACGTCAAAATCAGGCTGACTACAGATGTGTAAAACCGAGCACGCGAAGAAAGACAGGCACCAAAGAACAGGAAGAAATTCTCAAAGAGGCAACACTTGTTTGCACAATCTAAGAGTGTATTTCTGAATGTGTACGTATTTCTCCAGAGCCACATCTATATCTTACAGTAATCTTTGATCTTTCAAAAAGATATACGCACGTAATTATGTGTACTTGTAACTTCTACCGTACACATATGCACGCACCGACAACTCTTTCCCCCAGCTCCCACGTACTGTTCAGTCTATCGAAGTGGATCTGCATACGTCATTATTCTTCTGCCAAACTCCATCCACCTGCACACATGGCGGTCTCTGTGCGCCACCAGTTTTCTCCGCCTTTTTTAGCTCTGCAATATAAGTAGCGCCTTATTTTGGGAGTCCACCTCTGCACAGACGAAATCAGCCGTAGGAAAGACACAAGAGCATGCATGTTTCCTCGTGGCGTTCATCCACATGGCTCTAAATACACCTCTTCCTCTTAAGAAGTCAGACACAGACACCCGCAAGAAAATCTGCACATACACACAGTATATACTTATGTGTACATTTATGTGCACAAATTGATAGAGGGACGGACACGATTATTGGGAAAAAGAGGAACCAAAGAACTGCGTTAGCTGCATTGCAGTACGATGAAAATGACGGGCTCCCACGCAATGGATGGAACCGGCTGGTAGACAACTTTTCCCTGGCGCCGTGGATTTGCGTGCATACATACACTCGTACATATATACATATATGTTTGTGACTATTTTCTCTCGAGAGCTGTTGTCTTGTGTCATGTGCACTTGTGTGGTAACTAATAGAAATAGTCCTTTTAGTTGTATAGGTGACCTCAGCAGCATATTAATAAAACTGCAAAATGGGTCTCTTTCTCCGCCCTTTCTGTCTTCCTCGCGATAAATACACACCTGCATTACACCACTGGCTCACACCTGCAAACCGTCCCAGATGCACGTGAACGCTAACAAAAAGCGAAAAGCTCTCTCTGTTGTACCATTTTTCAGACGGGTGCGTGTACATGAATGGACGCACGCAAGGGGAAACCTGAAATTAGGTTTGTTGATTCGACGACCGTTCTGACCCATATATCAAAAACTCACCCTCAGACAGCCTCTCTCTATATACGTATATCTGTGTCTCTACGCGGGTCGAGAGAGAGAGACAGAGAAACTGACGGGCATGTACGTAGATTGATTGGCAGCCTGGTAGACTGAAATTTAGATATACGGGTACGTAGATATCGAGTGAAAAAAACAGAGAGACAAGGCGAGAGAGGGAGCTGTCCTCCTTTTCTCTGAACAACCAAGTCATCGTTTCTTTTTTCAGCTATATTAGAAACATTGACTCTCGCTTAGAATTTTCAAGCTTGCATACCTCACTCTCTGTCGAACCGACGTTCCTTCGACTCAGTAGATCTAGCGCTTATGGGCATATTGAGACCAACGTATCCTTCCGTTACTACTATATATTCATACGTACACAAAAACGATAAATTCTATGCATATATATATATACGAGTATACACACATACATGCATGCCTGTACACATACAGTTATACATATACATGTATATACATAAACATGTATACACGCGAATAGAGTAATTTCCATGTTGTTATCGAAGGATGTGTATGGGTTCTTGCTTCTAAATACGCGCATGTATACGTCTTCGTACGTATACAAGTATATAGGAAGGTATACTATATATGTATATGTTAGAGATAGAAAAACGAGGTTCTAGGGGCGACTGAAGAAGACTTTTTTCTTGTAGAACAGGCGAGTAAGAAATACTCGAACCTTCTCACGTCCTGCTGCAATTTTTTCGTTTTTGGTTGTATGATGCTGTCTTTCCTCATTGCCGTCCAGCAGCAGCAGCAGCAGCACTTCGTGCCTGCTGTTGTTCTGCCGCTGTTGGTCTCTCCGCAGTTGCTGCTTCAGCCATGCAAGAAGAAGAAAATTCTGCTGCATCTCCTCTGTGTGGCTCTTTCGTCGCTCTCCACTCCCTTTTCCTGTGCTCGTTTTCCTCGCCACTACTCTACTAATTTTACTGCCTTTTCACAGTCTTCTTTCCTTTCCCTTTCGCATTTGTCTAGACTACTAGCGTTCTTCTTCTTTTTCAAACGACAGGGTGTCTGTGGCGCAGAAGCAGCAGCAAAGAGTCAGAAGCAGGAAACACAGCCTGAACAACAGTCCCACAAGCAGCAGCTGCCGCACAAAACTCGAGAGACGCATCTAACTCAGCAGCGGCAGCAACAGCAACAAGTTAACCAGACACGGCGACAGCAGCAGCGACAGCCACAGGAGCAGCAGCCCAAGAGAAACAAGCCAACCGTTCATTGGACGGAACACCAGCAGCACCAGCAACAAAATCAGCAGCAGCAGAAACCTCAGCAGAGGCAGCAGCTCCATCAAGTGCAGCAGCAGCTTCGGCAACAACATCAGCACGCACAGCAGCAACGGCAGCGGGAGGGGGGAGACCAACAGCAACAGCCCTTTCAGCAGCAGCAAAAGGACGGACGGCAACAGCCAAACAGGGGGGCTGCGCAGCTGCAGCAGCAACAAGAGGAGGAATGTCTGCGGGTCAGTCAGTTTCAAAACAAAGAGAAGCAGCAGCAGGAGCTTAAAACGTGGGGGAACGGATGCAAACAACAGCAGCAAAAGGCCGGTACACCGCAGTCTTTCTTTGCAGCTCCTGTTGGTGCTTCTGCACTGACTGGGCTGCTGCTGCTCTTGCTGCTCGTGCGTTCGGCTGTGCAAGTAGTACCAGCGTCTTCTTCTTTCTTACATAGAAAAGGTTATAAAGAGGACTTACTATCTTGCGACAGTTGTATCCCAGCTCCGCCTGCTGCGGCAGCTGCTTCTTCGACCGCTGCTGCTGCTCAAAACTCGGACCAGAATGATGTTGCAGCTGCTGTAGATCCCACTGCTGCAGATGGCTTTCTTGCCTTATGCCTACCCGTACGTGATGCTGGTGCTACGCCCTCTCATGCTGTTGACCGTGCTGAGGCTACTGGCGTCTTTGCTCCGGTCGATTCTTCTTCTCCTCCTTCGCTTACCGGTGCTGCTGCTACGGCTGCATCTCCTGCCGCTGTTACTGACGAGCCTGCTGCAGCAGACATTCTTAGGGAGTTTTCTGCGGCTAGTGGTGCCGCAGTTGCTGCTGCTGTTCGAAAGAAGCCCGACGGTACTGTCGGAGTGCACACAACCCCTGCTGTTAGTAGTGAGAAAAGTGATGACGCCTGCAGTCCCAGGAGCAGCAGCGACCCTCTCAACGGACGCAACAGCAGCAGTAACAACAGCCTCAGCAGCAACAGCAACACACAAAGCACTAGCGGTAGCAGTAACACAGTGGAAAAAGAAGCAGCCTTCACCAGCAGCAGCAGCCGCATATTCACCACCAAGTCACCCATAAATCACAGCAGAAACAGCAGCCAAAGAAGAATCCTCCAAGACCGCTATGCTGCTGGTGGGCCGAGCACATCCACAGGAGTCTCAATTTTGTCTGCTGTTGCTGTCTCTCCTTTTTCCACCCTGCATGCAGCAGTCCTGTCTCCCTCCTCCTTGGCGCTGCCGCTGTCGGAAGCTGCAGGGGCCAGCTTCCCCTCTTTCGGGCAGCAGCAGCAGCAGAGTCGTGAGAGGGATCCACGCGATGCTTCTGCTACTGTTGGTCGCGGTGAGTTTTTGTCTGTATCTCCTTCGTTAGCTGCTGCTCCTCCGTTGGCCTCTGCTTCGGCGTCTCGTCCTGCGGGTGCGCCTGACAGAGAGGAAAACGGAAGAGTAGCAGCACAGGAAGACGCAGGTGGGACCTCCGCTGCAGCAAGAAGTCCTGCATCAGCAGCAGCAGAAAGCAGCAGCACGTGGCATTATCAAGGCACTGCTGACGACCCCGGAGCAGCGGTCAAGCAGCAACACTCAGGACATTACCGAACGCACGCAGCAGCCGGGATGCAACAACAGGACTTTACGGCAGGAGCAGAAGCACAGCGGCAGCAAGCAGAAGGCTCATCGACAGAAACAGAGCGAAAAAAGCTGCAGCCAGTTGTCCAGACTTCTTTTTCCCACACCAGCAGCCACAGCAGCAGCGTCAGCGGCAGCAACAGCAGCAATCACAGCAGCAATAACAATAACAACACCAGCAGCATTAACAGCGGTAACAGCAACAGCAGCAGCAGCGACAGCAGTGGCAACAACAACAGCAACAACAGCGACGACAGCACCGCTGACGAAGACACGGTGTTGCCGAAGCCTGCTGTCACTTCTTCTACGGAGATCCCCCACCTCCACATGTTAGCAGCAGCGAGAGCAGCAGCAAGTGGTGCCGACGTTGGAGTGTCAGCGGCTGCGGCAGAGGCTCTACTAACAGCAGCAGCAGCAGCAACAGACGCCTTAGCAGCAGCAGTAGCGTCAGCGACTCGAGGAGGGGTGGGGGAAGTAGGTTCAGCAGCAACCGAGGTAAGTGCAGGCGAAGAAGGAGCAGAAGAAGACGGAGGAGAAAAAAACACTTCGGCTGCAGGGGTTTCCACTGCTGTTGCTGATCTTGTTGGCGGAGTGCCTTTGCTAGGCAGTAACATGCGTCCGCGCGCTCGTGGAAGAGGAGGACGCAGCAGCAGCAGCAGCACACTAGCACTACCGTTCCGGGGTGGCTTTTTTCGCCAGGTGACGAAGAAGAAGAGCAACCGCAGCAGCCACTCCCGTGGCACCAGAGACCGTTCGTCGCGCTGGCTGCGTCTGCTGCTCAGGCAGCTCTCGCAGCAGCAGCTGCGCAGATGAGGAGGGACGAGTTGTACTCTAGCAGCAGTGACGTGCTGCCCGGCAGTGGCAGCGACAGGATCGACTCCACGCCGTCAAATAGCAGCAGCAGCAACAGCACGGGAGCAACTCAAGGAAGCAGCAAAACAACCAGCGGCAGCAGCGCTGCTGGAGAGATAATAGCAGGAGGAGGAGGAACTGCAGCAGAGAGGCACAGCAGCAGCAGCAGCATCAAGGACTTTGCGGAGACTGGGGAAGACGAGCCCTTTAGGTGGCCTGAAGATATGCTCGTTATTCCCGTTACTATCGACCCTCCGCTTATAGAAGAGAAGGAAGCTTCGACAAGAAGTGAGAAAAGCGGAATAGATGAGGAAGCCTCTTCGCTCTCCCCTCCTGCTGCTGCTGCTCTCGGTCTCCTTAATAGTGCGGTAGAAGGCGTCCTGCAGCACGTCACTGGATTCCTACTTGGGCCACCTCCGCATAGACCACACGCCAACAGCAGCAATGACAGTAGCAGCAGCAGTGACGATACCAGTAGCACCGGCAGCAACAGCAGCAGCAGCGAAGACAGTGACAGCAGCAGCAGCGCAAGCAGCGACAGCAGCAACAACAGCCACGGCAACAGCAGCAGCAGCAGCACCAGAACTGCTTACATCGACACCACTAGCAACACCAGCAGCAGTACCAGCCACGGCAGCAGTAGCAGCAATGACAGGGGCGGTAGTACCGATAGCAGTGAAAGTAAAGGCAGCAGCAGCCGTCGCCTGTGCACGAGCAGCAACAGCAGCAGTTAAACTAGTGGCACCGTCACCAGCAGCGACAGCCGCAGCGGCAGCATCTCAGATGGAGGCACCAGCAGCAGCAGATGCGTTAGTAGTCTAGCTGGGGGCGCGCAGGGAGGTGCCATCATCAGGACGGAGAATTTGGAGGGCAGAAGCAGCAACAGGAACGCCCACAATGAACAGGGAAGCCAAAACCACATCGGATGTGGACTAGCACTTTCAGAGGATGCGTTTGCTCTACATCTGTGTAGATCTCAGCAACAGCTCCTGCAGCGTCAGCGAATCAACAGCTGCAGCGGCGGCAAGGGGAACCGCAGCAGTAGGTGTGCTGCAGTCGCACGAGGAACACCAACAGCAGCAGCAGTCGTACCACATCAACAGCAGCACCAGGACTAGCAGGAGGAGGCGAGCGTGGAGTAGCAGCAGCAGCAACAGCAGCCGCATCCACAAAAGGAGCAGCAACAGGAGCGGCACGAGTAGCATAGCAGAATAATTAGCAGTAGCGGCAACAGCAGCGACAAGCGCAGCAGGAGACAAACCATCGAGGAGAGCCGAGAAATAGCAGAGGCAACGAAGGGGGGCTGTCGTAGCAGTGGATTCAGCAGGAGGAACAGCACGAGCAGCGACACGAGCGGCTGACTGCAGGAGCGGCAACAGGAATGAAAAAATCAGCACCCGAAGTAGCAGCAGCGGGGGTTGTTACAGCACAGCGGCAGCAACAGCAGCTGCTACAGAGGAGCGTCAGATGCGGCAGCAGAAGCGCCAGGCGTAACCGCAGAAATAGCAGCAGGAGCAGTAAGTAGAAGCTTGAGCGCGAGCAGCGCCCGAAGTGGTGGGCTACCGGCGTGAGCAGAAGAAGCAAGCCTCTGGCCCGTGATACTCGAAAAGTAGCGCTGTCAACACCGTATCTCTATTTAGTTCTAATGCTTCTTCGTCTCTTTATCAGGCAAAGAGGATAAAGCAGAGCGGAAGGGCAGAGAAAGAAGAAAGACGGGAGAATAGGGAACCAAGAGGATGCAGCAAACGAGAATTGCCCAGAACTGTGAAGGATAAAAGGGTGGGCAGCAGCAGCCTATACACGAAAAGCCATATACGAGAGCTGTATCCATCTATATTTGCATATGTGTGTATAGATGAATCTCTCTGTCGCTGTCTATATACATACGGTACGTGTGTATACGTACATATAAATTTGAAAAAGTGACCTACGCATATACATTTCCAGAAATAGGCTGCGAACAGCAAGCGTTTATACACGTAGAAAGAGTATACGTATGTATAAAAAGATGCGTCCACGCGTATTTTATCGGGTATGCATATGTGTGTGTATATGTATGCATGTAATGTACATACGTGTCTGTATGTATATATACATATATATATATACATATGCGTAGGTGTCCGTTGTCGAAAGATCGCCTGAATTTGTGACGTCCGTCTTTCTATTGTAACGGTCCTCAACCATGAGTACTTTTACCCCGACTGACCTGCCGGCTGAAGGTTTTAATACGTCTCCCTGCGCTTTCACACAAATATTTACGTATACGTGTACCCCTATGTATGTACTTATTGGTCTGCTGCCAAGGTCTCTGTCCTGTAGGGAAATAGGAAAAATTCGTACATATGTATATATATGTATTAATACATTTATACACATGTGTACGCTTTTCCGGCCAGTTCTTTGCCCACCGCTATCTTCACTCTACCAAAGTAATAGTAGCTTATGACATTTGGAGGGTGGAGAAAAGGGAATAACTACGGTTGCACCTCATATTGGCACTGCGGTTGGGAACACCAGTCATAATTTGGTAATGACAATCAATGCAGGAAGACGACAGGAAGAGGTGCCGCCTAGGACGAATCACACATGACAGTGTTGTGCGCTGCAGCCGACAGCAATCTCCTCAGTAACACAGTAAGCAAGACTGTTGACACTAATGCTGCTGTCTAAAAGCGTTGTACCTGCGATGTGATAGAAAGCTGTGTCACAGGAATTACAAAACAGTGACCCTGACAGTATACATGCTGACCCAAGGACCCCGCCAACTTTGGGGAGTAACACCTTCGTGTGTATGACTAAGAGTGTGATTCAGGACAGCAGCTGGCCAACAGTTACAACAGAAAGAGTAGTTTCGATATTTTCGCCCTTACGTGCATATGCACGGTAGGGCACAGGTTCGACTTGACACACGTCGTGAAACGGCGCCGGTGAGTCTTCTGTTCCTGCTGTTACCATTCCCGAAAAGATGTGGATAACTTAATTCAGTTCACGTACTGCCTGTACGTACACAAGTGCGCCACACATCTATATTTGACTGGGTGCACCTACACGTACACAAGGATATCCAGGACGTACATATATAGTATATAGCTACGCCTATACTCGCAGTATATGTACGGACGAACGTATACACATGCACGCACACTGGACACGTGGACGATGTCTGTACACACTTTTGTACATTTAATTTCTCCATAGTGCCTGCATTCACTTATATACCTAAGTAATCAAACATAAAGAGCGTTGTATGTGTCCTGCCCTTTTCTTAAGGCGACTCAAAACAAGGACACGTGCCTGCATAATTATTTGTACTTCATAATACATTTACACACGCAGACACACATATATACCAGGCTAAAGAATCTTTAGTACACGGAGTTTTCTAGAACAGAAGAGGGCACTTTCAATATTTCAGCACGATGACAGACGTGTGAGAAGTGCATTTGCGCAGGTATAAACGAATGTGGTATGCGTGTGCGGGCATGTACCTGACCATGCACAAGCATAGGGGGCGCACATATGCGCTTACAGTTTCACGCCTAACGATGTGTTCCGACGCTCAGAAAGGATACGTGGATACTGGCGTCGGAAGAGACGCAGTTAATCGGTACATATACTTCTGTAGTGTCGCACTGGTAGCTGTCGTGGCTTGACACAGTGGGGCAGCGTCAAAGACGATGGACATAACAAAGTAGATGTATAAGTGCACCTGTAGAAGAAAAAAAGTGCGTACCTTTGGATTAATCAGCAATTACATAAGTTTATATATATACATACTCCCCTATGGATATAGACACAGGGATAGTTATGAATAGAGAACTTCCTGCCGAGGTGGCACATACTACAACATACTTACGTGTACACAAATATTTTTCCTTGTAGATGTAAAGGTGGATAAGAATACTGAGAGGTGGGTACACGGTGAGGCTTGACTATGTCTATGTATGTAGAGAGAGAAGGAGGTAGACAAATGGACAGGAGATAAAAACCTACATACATACACACATGGGAGCAGAATACGTACGTAGACATATATGCAGATGTACATATATATATATATATCTTTATGTATATGTACGTGTATATATACAGAGTGGACAAAGCAGACGAAAAAAAAAAAAGGCAAAGCATATAATGGTTAAAGACAGCTGTGTGCGGTCATGTTCACGAAAAACATTCTGGAGAAAGAGGCTACGTGTGTTCCCGTAGGAAATAAATGGGAACAATTCTCTACGCACGTGTAAAGCTGCAGCTTTCTCTACCCTCTGCGGCAGTAGCAGTAGTCTGTGCGTATCCTCTAGACATGCATTTGCATATATACATATGTATATATATATATACACACCCCAGTGTCTGACCAGAAAGTATAAACTTAATCGTTTGCGTCACGAACGATAAGTTAGATGGCGCCTGAAAATAGTCGAGTACTCGTTTTGTAACATACGTAAAGGAGAAATGGGGGGATGCAGTTACCGACGTAGACACACCGTAGTACGTAGACACACCGTAGTATGTAGACACACCGTAGTGTTGACTTCCTACACACCTCATCCTACTCCAAGCTGGAGGCGTGCCGGATGGAGGCTGCTTAACGTGTACGGACGTGTCTGTGTTGGAGTGCGACCAAATGCTCATAAATGCGTGCACATGCACATACACTCATAAATATACAAATGACCAGGCACACGCTTGTGTACAGGTGTACACACGTGTACCTGCACGGTCGTGCGTAGGCCACACAGAAATCTGCACCACCGCCATCAGCAGCACCATGAAGAACACTGCTGTTTCGTCGCCGCAGATATCTTTCTCAGAATGTCGTGGGAGGAACATCGGACCGACTAGCTCGTTTGGATAAGCACTTGACGAGCAATGGCTGAAAACGCAGCGGCACCTGCTGCTCGTGCTGGTGGCGCTTCTTCGACACGAACGCGCAGCGTACCAGGCGTACTGTCTCGCTGCAGTGCAGCAGCAGCAGCAGTACCTGAGGATTCGCAAGGCTTTCTTAAAGACCCTTACGGCGGGTAGGGATAATTCCTCTACATCTGTACTTGAGCATGTATAGAAGTGAGCATACGTGCACAGGGAGTATGTACTTGTGTACATTTATCTGTGTCCGTAGCGTGGAGATGTACACAAGTAGAGGAATGATTTTCAGCGCCTCCCTGCACCCTTGATAAAATATTTTGCAGAACGTAGATAAACACCATATGTACATACATAGGTGTACATGTGTTTGCCAGACACACAATGTTCTGTATACATATATGAGTCTAATGACCTCTGTGTGCATCAGTATCTCACCTGAACCCTCATATTTAGGGAGGAAAGTGCTCCGTTTCTGACATATGTAGGAAGTGAAAATGTGTATATGTATGTGTGTGTATTTACAGGTGCTGTCGCAATGTGTAGCTCCTGTTGGGGTAGGCAGCATTTACGCAAGTGCAGAATGCCAAATGAGAATATGCGCATCCGCAGCTTTCCCGACGGCATACATACTGTTTCTCTGTGCGTATGCGTTCGTTTACCGCAAAAATAGTGCGATAAACACTGTGCTTTGAGCCAACGAAGCGAACGCACAGGTGTCGACTGCTTGCTGTATGCGGACACATATGCATACGTGTACAGGTGCATCATTTTGCAAAATCTTCAATTGACCACGAACATCACTCGCCAGCCACCTACGATGCCTCACATGTGTGTCTCTCGTAGAACCACATGCATACATCTGTATACCAGTCTATTTTGAATTCCAAACAAATTGCTCAACAGAGGTGCATACAGGTACGCGCGTATACATTTGGGCGCGTAAACAACCCTTTATTGGGTATAAATGCAGATGAACGTGGTATCAGGTGTTCTTGTCTAAGGATGTACGACACCTAGTTCATGATGAAGGACCACCTGTTCACCAGAAGAAATACCAGACACCCATTCTAAGCAAGCAGTGGTGCTCTTTACCAAGCTAATTGACCTGTAGGTAGAGTGCAGGACACGTCGCTGCAGCTGCACACATTCTCAGCTACGTTGTTATACACGTGTGCGCACCACGCATACAGAGTCGGTTGCCTCTTGGTCGGAGCACTGTTTCTTTGTTGCACCAAACATTCTTCGCCTTTTTGCCGAAGACGTCATGAAAAACTGAGTCCGCACACTGGTAGCCTACTGCTCTTGGCCTTGCGCTGGTGATGTTGACGGTGTGGTGGGAACTGAGCACTCACAAAGAATAGGTAAAACAGCGTCTCCTGCTGCACCTTCCGTGTATTTCCTTGTTCTACCGACTTCTGAAGATTCACTACAAAGTAGGTATGTACACGAAACTGCGAATAGCTGTTCGTGTACAATGTACACATATATAAAGGCTCAGTACATATGGAGCAGTGTTCTATCTTCTGATAAGTCACTTTCACTTTAGTAGTGTGGTGTAGTCTAGACGCAGATGGGAGGCGATACACGACCTACTGCAACTGAGCGTCAGCGTGTATATATTTGTACGAGTCGCACAGCTTTTCCTTGTACAGGACGTGTCACTCCTGTGTGTACGCGGACAATATTCGAGGCAGCGTACGAGAACGGAACTTCTCAAAACATTTAGTTCCAATATATACTGCCATTTATCCGTGTACAGTACAGGTAGTGAGGTAGATTGTGAGTTCGGGGCGTTAGCAGTTGTGACTTTACAGTGAAAGTGAATGTCGGCGTGCGAATTCACTAAAACGTCTCTACCTGTACCGTCGCCTCATGTGGATCGCCTACGTGGAGGGATGAATTTTACTTACAGATTCTTTCTACGTATGTCAGGACATACTTGGAACACATACAAACATCCACACGTCTTCGCCGCTGTTGATGCGACAGAATCATTCCACCATCAGGACGTCATCATTCCTATCTGTATATATCTGTACTCCTCTGAATAAACCCGAGTTACGATTTCTACCGCAGTCGCGTATCCGGTGGCGTGTCCCGTGCCTGTTTGGAGCAGATCGGATCCAAGCTTCTAGGGCGCCGAAGACTTCCAGTGCTCCGTATATACATGTGACACTCTTTCCTGAAGGAAACACCCTGATACGTGCTGACCTCGACACGTTTAAGGTACGTCCATCCAGGCTCTTCTGCAGCATGCCCCCTTCTTGTGTAAAATGCAGAAGAGCGTGTACGGAACACGTGTATTAGCACTGTGCGCTTCCATGGAAATATACATAAATATATGTGTGCACACAAGAATAGATGCATTTATACATTTATATAGATACTGGTATGTCGTGACACTGCTTGAGGCACATTGTGCACGTCGAGTTTCAACTCAGCTTTCTCGTGCACTCAGCAGAAATACGTAACACGTTCTATTCAATTTGCTCGAGGGTTCAGACGTTGTCAACAGCGATATTCCGTTTACGCGCTAGATGAAAGTTTGACAAGTTGTTCGTTTCTTCACTGCCTTTCCAAAAGTTTCGCGCCACTCTCGACGGACTCGTAAAGATAAAACTTCGCTACTGTCGTAGCCACGGGTAGAAGAAATGGGGACGCAAAAAAAAGCCAAAAATAAGTTCCTTCTCTTGCCAGTTGTGATTGGTCACACGTGCTTCCTCATTAGAACGTATGTGGGCGTAGACCCGACACATGCACTTGCGAAAACGTAGTAGGAATATCTTTCTTCTCTAGGATCACACTAGGCGCACGTGTGTACGTATATGTATGTTCCATCCACCAAAGGTGGCACTTTACGCAGCAACGCATAGCCTTTGTTCCCTTGTAAATTCGACTACATGCATTTGTGTGTGTATGTAAATGATTGTCTGTTCCCTTCGATATGGACACACGGATATACACGTATATAAACATACATATATGTATGTATACACATGTGTGCCATCCCTCACTTGTTGAGCTATGTATGCACAGCCATACGTGTGTCTCTCCGTCAGAAAAAGCTGACGTACAGTCAATACGAAGAGCTTTTCTCCCCCCCCGCCGAAATTTCCCGCAGTGATCACTTGCTTCCCTCTGCTGCATTACAAAAGTTTTCTGGCTCCCTGCCTTTAAGTACACACACTCATCTGTATACATAGGTGTGTAGGAATACGGGAGGGGATGGCACGCTGCACCTCACTTCATTACGTATAGATGAACACGCACCACCTGGGGGTAGACAGCGGAAACCGTCCTAATATCCCCCGCTACAGTAGGCAAAGGAACCGTCGCCACGCGTATATGGTCGGACAGAGAGAACTGAATATCGTCTTTTATAGTCGTGATATGCACGAGCATTTTGTTCAGCCCAGGGACACTTCGCTATTTGCTTGTATTACACATACTCGTACACGCGTCTCCATGTAGGGTGTTGGTACGTATCTGATATATACATATATACATACACACATACATATGTATTTGCTCTCTGACGTACAAACACCTGTACGCCTTTCTTGATCCCTCGAGTGGAAAAAAAGTCCTACTCTGTACGCAGCTTCTTCGTGCTGACTTATACACACGATCAGCACGGTCGTGTGCACACCGATACTGTGCTGCGACAGCCGTCGCCGACGGCACAGCTACTTGAATCTTCCGCGTGGTAAGCCTGCGTCTCAACATCTGCATTATATGTAAACATCCTCTTTATTTCTCGTCTCCATCGCGATAACTGCGAGAAGAGAAATGGGAAAACGACGGGAAAACTAAATACAATTCCACTTAACAACTTCGACCGTGCACACCTAGAAACAAAAGAATCATGTGGGTCCACCACCCACAGGAAAAAAAACTGCCCTGCCCTGCTTTTATTTCTCCACAGCAGCAGCCCTCGTTTGTGGCTCGCGACTGGTCTTCTGCTGCTGGAGAAGCACACGGGTAACAGCAACGCAGTACACGTACCAGCTGGTGCAGCAGCAAGGAAATCTGTGACTCGATGTCGAAGAAGCAAAACACTTGGAAAAAACACTGTTGTTTCATCTATTTCGTTCTGTTTCGTGCTGCTGCACAACGCATGAGGAAATCCCCATCCCCCTACATACAGTACTCACGAACGAAAGTACTGCCTTCCACCACGTCCGATAATCAATGTAGAACCCTCCTCCCTGTCCCATCTTTCTCCTCTTTCTTATACATAAGCGTCCCACGTTCCCTTCGGCTCAGCGCTTACGTAGTCAACAGAGGTATAGCATCCCTGTCGCTGCTGTTGTTGTAGCTGGTACTGCAGTTCCTAGTGTTGCCCCTCTCTGCTTTCAGAGGGAAGTATGGAACAACTGCTCTCGCCCCCCGTTTTCTCCCTCGTCCAGCTGCATTGGCTGCGCCTGTTGTTCTTTTTTCATGTTTTGCATTCTGCACAGGACAGAGTGCCATTTTCCGTATTTTTCACCGACGGTTCTCCTCCTGTTGCCAACGGCGAGAGAGCCGCAGGCGGCCACAACAAGTCGCAGAACAACGTCCATCATCTTGACTTTCTGAGTCCTGGACACCGTAATTCGCGGTCGCACGAGATCGTTTCTTTCCTCTTTTCCCTGTACCTTGCCTTCTCTCTTTTACCTTCCTTCTTCCTGCCCCTTCAGCAGATTCTCCTGTGCACTTCATTTCCGTTCTGTCCCCATGTTGCCTCCTTATGTTCTGCCGCTGACCTTCCAAAATGCTGGCGGCATTACTTTCCCCCTTTTTTATAGGAGGCCATCTCTCTTTCGTATCTGGCTTTGTCTTGCACCGCCTTCGTCTCATACGGCTTTTTCTGTGCTTCAGAGAGTTTGCCCCATGCTTCCCCTACCATCTTTCCCACTTCTGCAAGTTTCGACTTCAATTCTGGATTTTTTTTAATGATTTCTTCTCTTTTTTCCTTTGAGAAGAAAATGAACGCACTCAACGGCCGTTTCGGCGCGTTCGGGTCTTTCTTCGTCTTTCTTTTGACAATTGCCTTCTTCGGTGCCATCGTGCTGGAAAAAGAACTGTGCTCTTTGCCAGTGCACTCGGGAACTTCTTCTAATTGCGATTTCTCCCCTCCTTCGTACCCTCTCCTACTGCTTCTCCGTCAGCTGGTCCTGCTTCTCTTTTTTTCCCGTTCCACTCTTCGCCAACTTGAGTCCGCTTCCACTGCGTTGGCTTCTTTTCCTGGTTTCGAATTCTCTCCCGCTTCTCTTGCGTACTGGCTCTCTTGGTTATATTGATTTTCTGCGCTTTCTACCTTCAGTTTTCTTGTTTCTGTACAACTGCTGCCTTTTTGGGTAACGTTGGCCCGACGTGTGCAATTTTCGATAGCGTGCACGGCCTGACGTTGTGTGCGCCGTTGCTTTATCTTGTCACCCTAGGTTTTCCCCTTTTGGGGTGTGGTCGCAGCAGAAGCAAAGGCCAGCAGGAATAAAATCAAAATGAGCACGTAATTCTCGCAGTAGCTACCGGAGCACCCACACACTCCTTCACTTCCTACTGTCTACACACATTCAAACCACTCCACGCGACCCGCACACCTGTGGCTGTCTACATGTAACTCTAATACGCATTATATCGTTTGACGATGCACTATGGAGGGGCACATAAACTCGAATGGGTGAGTACAACAGTTGTGCTCATGAATCAATATTTCATCTATACTCAAGAGAAGAAGAGAAAATTTTGCTGGTCCTTGTGCCCCAACGCAGCAGCACACGCCACCACGCACACACACACACACACACACACACACACGACGGGCTCATACACACACACGGGCTCATACACACACACGCACACACAGGCACGCGCCCATACACACACACGCACACACACGCATATGCGCGCGCACACACACTCTCTTGGTGCTGGTCCTGCGGCTGCTGCAGCAAAAGACAGGATCAACCCCCTGCAGTAGGAGGGTGTGGACAAGGCGGCACAGCTGCAGAGGTGTTGCTTGAGTTGTTGGTGGTGCGGTGCTGTAGCAGCAGCAGGACGCCAACACCAACAGCGGCGTCGCGGGTGCACCAGCTGCTGCTGCAGCGGCAGAGGGCGCGGCAGCAACAGCACGAAAAAAACACAGGCGGCAGCAGCAGAGCAGCACGGAGGGCGCCCCGTCGCTGAATGCGAGCGGCAGGTAGCAGGGGGCACATCCACACAACAGCTGCAGAAGCAGTATGAGGAGGGGTCGTGTGTGTGTGCGTGTGTGTGCGTGTGTGCGAGCAGCCAGAGAAAAGGTGCAGCGGAATAAGGTGTGGAATGTAGAGGTAGATGCGCGAAGGGAGAAAAAGGAGCAGCGTGGCAGCGACAGTGGCACAGAGTAGAGGAAATCTGGCACAGTCGCCGAGGGCGGGAGGCAATGGGGGTCGGTCGCGCGCGTCGCCCTTTGTACTGCCCCGTCGTGTTCTCTCTGGACCACTACTACTCTTCGGTGCACCACGCAAGCGCACCAGGAGCAGCAGCACAAATAAAGAGGCCGTCGTTCCAGGTGCAATACACCACTAGATCATACGCGTCTGCTGAAAACAGACGAGCAGGACGACTTCTAGAAGTCGTGCAGAGCAGCACGGAAGCAAGCCCACTGACATTTGCAGCAGCCGAGAGGCGACGGAGAAGCAGCACAACACTGCGGCAGCACACCGCAACAGGGGGAAATGACTTGCTGCTATTGCTATGCTATATATACACAAGACGCTCTATATAGGCTCGACTAAGCTGGTGCTGCTGCGAATGCTCTCCTACCGCTGGTTGCCGCTGTGCTGGTGCGGCTGCTGCAGCGCTGCTAGTACTCCGTACGTACGGGTCAGCGCTATAGTTGGCGTGTAGTCGCCGACACGGCGAGGGCCGCGAACAGCACCCTGAACGCTAGAGGAAGGGGATTGTAGCAGCGATGAGGAGGCTTGGAAAAATCGTGCCAAATGGGAAACGCGTATAAGCGTCAAAGAAGAAAAACAGAATTGCCGCGGCATGGAACAAATAATAGCAACAGCAGCAAAACGAAGCCACAGCATCTCCAGGCGACCTCTGCCACAGTAACACGCCTTAAAATCATTAGAAGCCCCTGGTGCTGCTGCTGTTGCGGTCCTCTCTACCAGCAGCCGGTCGGCTCGTCGTTATATGACAGCTGCTGCAGTTGCCGCGAATGTGCTGCTGCTGCTGCTGCAGTACGGCGTTCCAGCTGCTTACGCGCGACTCTCGCCGCTGCTGCACCTGCTACGAATCTTTCTATTCGGCGTCTGGAGGCCCGGGTACTGTGGCGGCTGGTCCTGCTACCGGCGCTGCCGGAGTGCTCGCGCTCTGCCGGTGTTGCTCGTGCTCGAGCTCCCGCCGCTTGTGCTGTGCTGCTACCGCATCCCCCTTGTGTTGCTGCCGTTGCTGGCAGCGTGCTGCTGCTGTTGCTACGTACTACCGGCCCGTGTACGGTTGCAGCTATTGGAGAACTGTAGTGGTTGTTGCTGGTACTGCTGTGTGCCTGTTGCTGTTACTGCGGTCACTACCGGCACGCCCCATGTGCTGTTCAAATGCTTCTTCATGTGGTAGGATTCGCTGCTCTCCTGCCTCTGCCTCTGCGTGAACGTGCTGGAGGTGTTGCACCACCGGCTCTACAGGGCTTGCCGCCGATGCTCATTCATCATCTGTGGCGCCCTCGGAATGCAGGAGGAGACAGTACACAACTGCTGGGGCTTTCTCAGGCAGGAGGGGGTCTCGGGGACCTGTACTCTGGCTGCGTCTTCTGCTGTTGCTGCTGCACCCTGCGCCATACGGTTGACCATCTGACTGTTGCCTCTCGGAGCTGCTGCGGGCGTCCATTTCTGCAGCTGTTGCCGCGGCACGTGTCTCTTCACGTTTCTACACGCGCTGGCACCATCACGAAGCTTCTGCTGTCCCCCGCCCTCCATTCACTCACTACTGGGACTGGTCCGGCTGCTGCTACCCGGCTGGATGTCTAATTCGTGCTCCGCTTCAAATGTGCAACCTGCTGCTGGGGGACTGCAACCTACATTGTGACCCGCGGTCTGGTGCGTCTTCACACGACTGCTGAGGCTGTTCCTCTTTTCTGGGGATAAAGGGGGATACATGTATTGCTGCTGCTTCTCTGACAGTAGGATTTCCCGTCTTCGTGTTGTACACTGAGCTGCTGCAACAGCTGCGATGCTGTTTTGTGTTTTCTGTGTTATTTGCTGCAGCTTTCTTTGCTCGTACGGCTGTGCTCTGTAACTCGTTGATACAAATCTTGCACGACGCTGCTGCTGTTGCTCATGCTGCGTAGACGTCCGGCTTATGTACGAATCCACATCTCCATCGGACCGTGCGCCGGCACCTTCGAATCTCCTGCTTCGCATCTGTCATCTGCTGCTGCCGACGCTGCTCTGCTGCTGCCGACATTCGTCCGCTGGGGCTTACGTTGCTGCCGCGATGCAGTTGCTGATGCTGCGCGCGCGGCTACTGCTATTCTTGCAGCTCCCACTACTGCTGTTACTGCGACTGCTCTCCCCCTTGTGTAGAACTGACGAACTTACTCTCCAATGCCGGTTATATCATACCTTCTCTTGAACACTTCTTTGATGCCTTCGCCGGTGTTGTTGCTGCCGGCGGTGATCTACCTGCTTCTGCAAACGGACTGACATTGCTGCGGATGTTGTTCCTGCCCCCGCCTGCTGATGCTCCAAGTGTCGCTGCCGCATAGTTCACGGCGCTAACAACATCGGCCCTTCGCTGCCAATAACAGGCGACTTCATTACTGCACTCCTCTGCGCCAGTTCCTGCTGCGCATGGTCCTAATTCACCTGGTGTACAATACTACTACTGCCCTGAGGTTGGTGTCGCTCCTTAGTTGTTGTTGCTCGTGCTTCTGCCCGCCCTTGCCTACAGAATTCCTGCTGGTGATAAAGCTTCCCAAAATGTATGCTTCTGTGCAGTACCGGAGCTGAAGTGTCACTTCAGCTCCTGAAGAACTATTGCTGCCACTGCACTGTTGTTGGGGGCTGTCACTGCTGCTACTGCAATAATGATCGCGGTAATCTCCCCCTCTGATGCTGGTGGTGCCACTGCTGTCCTTAAAATTGTTTTAAGCTGTTCCCTATCGTTACTGCTTCTTTCGTCTACTGCTTCGTCTAGAAAACAAATGCGTCTATCAAATGTGGTTCAGCATGCACAACCGGTTGCTGCAGCGTCTTTGGTGAAGCCGATGGGTCGTGTGTCTTGCAGCAGTAGCAGGCGCTAAGGGTCGGCTGTTGTAGTGACTGCGGGTGGTGCCGCCGCCAGCCCGCAAGAAAGTTGTTTGACGCTGCGTCGGCTTGCCGCTACTTCTCCTCTGGTCAAAGGCGCATGAAGGAGTATGCGTATGGTAGTGCTTGCTGCCGATGATTGGCAGATGCTGCTGCGAGAATTTTGTGTCCGGCTCTCTGCCGCATGATTTCCGCCTAAAATGATACCGTTCCCGTGCTGTCATTGCTGTGGCCGCTGCTGAACATTGTTAGCGTGTCACCGTACACCACGGCGAAGACAAGGCGAAACAGCGCCAGAGTTGTATCTTCCTCAGTACAGCAAAACTGTCAAGCGTGGGAAGAACTCCAGCATCCAGTAGAAGATGCGTACCGCTCTTTACTGGTAACGACAAAGGAGAACAGAGGAAAAGATACATAGCGGTGGAAAAATCCGTTCCGGTTCTGTGTACGTCTACGGAAATAGGCAGCACGTGTAGTTTGTGTAAAGCGGCATGGTGGGTCCTGAACACTACTGAGTAAAGCACTGTCACATGGTACAAACATTCAGCTGTGCTGCAAAACAGCTCACAGCAGTAAAAAAAGTGTACATCTTCTGATGTGTACCCGTATATGTGTGCGCTTAGGCGCGTGTACTGGGCATATGAGAACAGAGGCGTAATGGAGCTTATATCTCTTGCGACGACGGTATTATTATTATTATTATGGATGCGTGTCGACCAACAGAATACCACTTGCTGGTGATTCACGCTTCTTCTGCGAGCGCCGCGACAGAAGCGCAGGCGTTCAGCAGCTTTGTAGTCGCTGTGCAAACCACGTGTTCTAGGCCCACATCTGCCACACACAGGAGCAGGTAAATTTGCACTCGTACATATACATGTGCACACATTTATCTATTTTCGTGCACGCGGACATACGCGTATATACTGGTGCAGTCGCCTACAAACAAGCAGACGCATTTACTTTCCGAATCTATGTTTCTGTATATACGGATGATCAAATGTTGTTGTGCGCAAGTATACATCTGCAGACAAGTACTCACACGCTCACGTATGTTTGGCTACATTTGTTCGTAAACACATACATGCAGTTGTACACATAGATGCAAGCACGTCAATATCGAGTCTGTGAAGTTATACACCAGCGCGAGCGACCGTTTCACATCAAAAACTGACGTGCATCACGTGACTGACTTCTGCGTACATGGAGGCAAGTTGGACTCTCTGGTGAACCCTTTTCTTCTTGGTTTTCTCAGCACGCGCGCATTTGTGTAGATAAGCGTACGTACATATGAACGTACACATGTACAAGTACGTACATGTTAATGTAGGTATCCTTGTGAGGGCGAGAATCTTTGTTGCACTGCACTCTGCGTGTACACACGTGTACGTGCAGAAATAGCACGCTTTCGTATGTGCTTTGTTACGTCGGCGCACGTGTACTCCTCACTCTTTCCGTACATATATATATATACATATATACATATGTGTAGACAGAAAGTACGAGACAGATAGAGACGTCGACAATTACAATATTCAAGTCTTCAACCTGCCAGGACAAGGGTCCTTTTTGTGTTCTGTTGTTCTTTTTACACTGAAAAAGGAAAATCCACACATACTCCATGTGCACATCTCTAGGATAGCATCAGCAAGTGTTCACGTTTGAAATCACTGGGAGGCTAGAAAGTGTATAGTCTGCAACGGGTGATAAACCAGCTGCATGTATGCACATGAATATCGGGGGTGAGTGCGGCTCTGTTACAAGTGAAGAACACCTATGAATAGGTTTTTCTGAAAAATTTCAAATGATATCTCGAACTCACGTTTCAGTCTACCGCAAGAGACAATTTGTATGCATGGCGCATAGGATCTCTTTTCATCGCAGAAATCCTAGAAAATCTTTACGAAGAGAGAGACCATTTGGACATCCGACATCGCCCCGTAATACTTCCATCCGTATACATTATATATAAATAAATATGTATATACCTAGCAGGGGGAATGTGTGTCCATGCAGACATTGTATATTTTGCGTTGGCACATCGATCCATAAGCATATATATAGATTTATCCACAATCACTATAATATACATCTACCTGCGTATACGTGTGTAGAGTTTTTTTGGAAAGCGTGCGCGACTCTGCAAATTTCTTCTGGTTATCATACCTATTCCAACGTGAGCACTGACACGGGTGCTTTTACCTATTTTCGTGCTCTAAATGCGATCTCTTAGGCGTGTACCCGTACAATTGCTTGCACCTGGTACTGAATTACATAAAACTATCGGTACCTTAAGTACACGTGTGCAATCCGCGTATCCAGCCGTCACACGCGTCCGCGCATACGTAGACACATATACGTGCACTCTTCTGCACATCCACCCGTAAGGGTCCAGGCGCAAAAAATACATTACCGCAAGTTCCTGACAACGCAGCTTTTTGAGTACGTGTACTTTGATGATTATGTGCTGCCTTGTGAAACCGTCATATTCGGAGGGGCCACTGACGCGTCGATGTCCCCCACATCAGCGAAAATTTTTTCAATAGCGTCCACGCCGCTACGAGCCGCGCTGCGCACATTCAAAGCACCCCACCAGAAACACGTAAGGCGAAATGAAGCGCAAGAAAGCAGTAGCAGTACACTGAAGCGAAACTCTAGCTACTCACTACTGTGAAACAGTGCATCCTCGTAACCCGGGAACTTCCGCTGGGCAGTGAAGCAAGGCTGTGTAGACCTGCTGGCGCGTTAATACTCACAAACGACTTGCCAATTACTTGACAGATACGCACTGCTATAGATCCCGGTTTAGGGACTGCCAGTAACACGGTCCAAAGGCTGCTGCTCCTGCTATTGTCAAAAAGTGGAAACATCAGATAGAATTGCGGCGGGTCTGTGTTACGGTGCAGCACGTGTAATGCAGCCGACGGCCACAGAAAATGCTGTTCCAATCCACACAACAGCGTATAGGCGAACGAAGAGACGCGCACACACAAACTGTGTGTGCAAGTGATTCTCTTGCGAGCTTCTTACACAGATAATCAAGGAACACGATTTTTGCGAGAAAGAAAGGTTAAAGGAAAGAGAAATGTTGGGTCCTGCTCTCAGCGGCTAACCATCAAACAGGAGAAGAGAAGAAATGACACTGCTGTGCACACTCTGGTGTCGCAACGACGAGGAAAGCACAGGCGGAGAGGAATGAAACAACCGAGAAGGACCAGAAGGAAAGTTTGACTGCTTTTCGCTGAAGAACTAGACTTCCTTTTTGACGCTTCCCCGTCTAGCTTCAACATGACATTACAAATTCACTGAACGTCAAGCGAATCTCTGATGGGATATTTTGTGCGAATAGTCTCTTTGTACACGCACGTATGGGTGTACGCTTTTAGATTCGTGCGAAGGAAGCGAGAACTGCATGGAGCAGCAGCAGCAGCAGGGCAGGAGAGAGAGAGCGGCTTGGTGGAAAAAAACGAAGACTGTAGAGGCAAATAGATCCGTCTTGGTACAGACGTGTATGTACATCTTGACGTAACCATTTTCATCACACGTATGATTAGAAGGCAATGAGTGACGATAGATAACATAGCGTGTGTCCGTATGTATGTACATTTACAGATTGTGTGATGTTAACGTATCTGTAAAGCGCTTAAGAAACAACAGAGAGAGAGTGCAGGGGGAAACCGAAAAAGTCATTCTATTTCAAAACTGCACGCCACTCTATTTTTGCATGACCTAGATCTATAAAAGGCATCTCATTAGTTTGCATACCATCAGATACACGAATAGACATTTATATGTGTGCGGTGTCACGTGGGGTTGAGTACATACAAACGCACACACACGTGTATACATTCATTTGTATATCTTCATCTAGTATAGTGGAAAGAGCCTTCTCCTCCAAAAGTATAGAAATGTATGATACATATATATAATTTCGAGACAACGTGTGTAGAGGAAGGCTTCAATTGCAGTAGCTTGCGTATTTGTTTATTCACGTATCTGTTCAGTATTGTAATAGAAATGGTGTACAACGGTTGACAGACCCTACCTTTCGTGGTAGAAGAGGTATGTGGCCCTGACTGCCATGAAGGCAAGGGCAGAAGTAACAAAGTGCAGCGCGACTTCCACACGAATGGCGAGTCTTCTGCGGCGCCGGAATACATAGACCATCATGAAGCTTGAGAGAATGAAGCATGCGAGAGATATTAAGAAACACCAAAGAATTCGGTCTTGCTGCTTTCGGAGGTAGCTGATGGCTTCGTTCATCGAGTCGAAGCCACGCAGCCCCCGCAGAGCGAGGCCTGCTTGGGGGAAAAGGGCACAAACCGCAGAGAAAACGAGAAGCGGTGGAGAGACAGAGACACGATAAACTGGGGGAAAGCGGACAAGGACGGAGAGAAGAAGCAGGAGCAGAGAGAGTTGGAGAAGGTCACGAAAGCGACGACCACGCAAGAATCGAAGCCGCGACTCAGGGGGGACAAGACGGGAAAGCTTGGTAACCAAAAGAAAAAACAGGAACAATAGTCGACGAAGGCGTAGGAGAGGAGAGAGGAGCAGTCGAAAGGGATAAGTCAGAAGGAGAAGAGAAAGAAAACGGAAAAACTCAGTCACGCAAGAAACACGTGCACAAGGAGCACAAGGAGAAAGGAAGCCAATGAAGAAGCTGATGACGTTCAGTTTAGCAAATGGTGGCAATATTGAAGGTCGAAGGCATAGAAAGAGCAAGAGGAAGGGGGTAAGAGCAGAAAGGAAAAGGAATGGAACCACGCAGAAGGGAGAAAAAGGAGAGTTGAAGGAAGGCGACAAAGGATACCGTGAAAATGTAGCAGGCTGGAAGGCGAAGAAACGGAGAAGAACAAGAAACAGAGAAGCAGAGACGGGAAAAGAGAAACCTATAACGAAATATAAGCAGAGGGAGAGAAGATGAACGAGAAAGGTAGGGGGGGAAAGATGCAGGAGAGGGCAAAACGGAAGGAGAGAACCTACAAGAAAAAACAAGAGCTACGAAAAGAGCAAAGTGACAGACAAAAAGAAGGGGACGCTGCCCCTGTCAAAAGGCAGTTAGGGTGGAGTGAGGTAGAGTGCCGCTCTTCTCCAATTGAAGAAAAAATAACCGCGACCCACGAAACCGAAGGCGGAGGGGAAAAAAGTGAATACAGTCACGCAGTAGTCACTTGATTTGGTGAACTTCTTTGAGTTAGCAGAATGTGTGCGGCGTTCATTTATATATACGTACATGTAGTGGTACCCACTGAAATATACATATATATATATATGTAGTGGTACCCATTGATATATATATATCGGAATCCATAAGGAAATGTATATATATATGTATATACCGGGATCCATAAGTATATATTTATATATATGTATATATAATATATCCATATACACATTTACTATGTGTGTACTACATATATATATAGCATACCCATACACGTACGTACAATGTTTGTACAATTTTAGCACGCTTTACTTCACTGCTTATTAGTTTTATTCAGCTCAATGAAGAGATCAATTCTGTGGGCGTGCAATTGCGTCCCCGCACCTCACCACTTAGCAAAAGGCGGAATTTCGAACACAGCTAGATAAACGGGAAAATCGCGCATCCACCCGTACACACATAATATATGTGGAGCTATCAATACACGAAAAGGAGGAACAGACATGTGCATATGATTGCCGTGCTCTATTAATATATATCCACGTATATACAGATATATACGTATATGCAGATATAAGAATTGCTCTCGAGTAACAAGCAGACGAATTAGTGTGTATCTCTTTCTCTGCATCTCCTTGTGTGTAGGGGTCTCTCTGTGTCTACACGTACACACACATATGTTCGCATACATATATATGTGTATATCTCTCTCTAGTGAAATTGATACATATGCATAAATATATTTACATACGTGGGTTAATATATAAATATACGCATATTTATTTGGTTCTGCTCACACACGAATATAGATGTAGATACAGATACATGTGTAATCGTGTATGTGTAGGTCTGTTTTCTTCTCCTCACGGTGTACGCATCTACATAGAAATGTGCGTGAGAGCTTTTTTTGCTTGAATCGCCCTAGATAGAGTACCTAGCGACACAGCACGGGATCAAAAGAGACAGCGTTGCTAGTTGACATTTCTTCGGTGAAAGGTGAACATTCTCAGCTTTTTAACTTCTATTGCACGTTGCTGGAGACAGTCGCAACATACCATTGGAAAACAGTGCCTTCTTGTAAGTTTTATTGATCTTTGCCGCTGCGTTGTGGTACGGGAAATGTTCTTTATAGATAGGCAAATGAGAAGGCATAGATTTTTGCGTTGACGTAAACCGCAAGGGACGCAAGGAAGCGCTAATGAGTAAAACATATGGAGCAGTCTGCAACAGACAGAACTGCTTTTATGTCAGCGTGTGGTCTCCCACGGCAGCGTGTGGCGCGGTAGCAACATGTCGGAAAGAATCGGGAATATAGGTATTTGTGTGAGCTCCGAGGTGCTGACACTCAAGTGGTGCGTTACAAGAGACAGTGACGGTTGGCGCCAGTTTTTGCAGAAACGAGAGGCGGCTCGTGAAGCGGAAAAGCCGAAGACACAGGGACCGAATAGAAATGTGTGTACACGTCGGTAAAGTACGAGGCGCGACAATCTCTCACAGAGTCGACGAAGTTGCGCAAACAATTTGCAACAGCGGTCTATGCACTGTAGGGAACCAACGTAGACGCAGAGGGAAGAAATTCAGGAGAACTTAGCAGCAGCTAACACAGGCTTGCACACGCCTACACACACACGTGCAACCTACGCGTGATGAGCAGTTGCCGCAGATCACTTTTTTGACGTCTCTCGAACGAAAAAGCACGTCAAGGAAACCCCTTACCACCACAGAATTAAGAGATGTGTCGAATAAAGCAAAAATCCTCAGGATCAGACGACTTCGTTCATCGGAAAAGTCAGCACACCTTTACACACACGTACATCGGTGTATACATATGGATTTAGTATATCTATCCATTCAAGAACGTCAAATCTTATATCCAACTCAGGAACAACTTGTACCTGACGACGGCTCCTTGGGGGGTACCGGCAGGCTAGACACATTTGTGGGTATGTACACGAACGCATGTACAGTGGGATATAGTGAGTGAGTCACACGGGTGTATATAGAAATGTGCAGCTGCCGGCGTGCAGAGAATCCTGAAAAATGCACTGCAGCAAGGAGTGAGAGGCATTCATAAGTAACGACTTCGCTGTCGGCTGTCTCCAAGCACGTTCATCCAGGTCACCGTATTTAGAAGTCATCGAATATATACCTGTACACACTTTGTTCGTACGGATATATATATATATATGTATATACGGGGAGAGAGAGGTAGACTGATAGATAGATAGAAAGTGTGTACCTACATACCTACGTACAGGCACACGTGCACGGCAAAGGCGTGGCATTCCACTTGAAAATGAAAGCGTCTTGAATTCAAATGCAGTGAAAAATACAATGTAGCGTCCTCTGGAATAGTGCACGTAAACAGGGGGAGAGGTAGAGACTGATATACATAAGTGTCTGAAGATTTAGCGGTGTACTGATGCCTTGAATTATCTCCGTAATCACTGCTGTGGAGTTATCCACATATCTGTGCATATGTCGCTACGTATGTGCAGACATGTAGACACAGATTTTTTCATGTATTTAATAATGTAAGTAGTAGTACATACACGAATACATTCATGTAGATACTTACGCGCATGGACAAACACACACCCCTATATGGGCGCTTGCGTACGTAGGTATACACACACACTGCGTACCTGTGGCAAGTATGCAGCTGAAGGTGCAGCGGACGATGACGTAAAGAGCGAGAATGAAACTGAGGGTTGTCAGCGTGACAAATAACAAAGCAGAGAAAGTAGCTGTATCCTCAGGTGGGGGACTAGAAAGTTGATGGAAGGAGAACCCTCCGACTACCGTCGCCTGCGTGGCGATGACCCAATAGTTACTCGTAAACCACTCAAGCTCAGCTTTCCGGATCAGGAAGTCTTTCTTGCAGGTTCTAGTGACCAACGCATTCTTCAAAATTGGCAGCATCTTGAAAAGGATTAGCCGCAGCAACAGCAACAGTATCAGTCCTTCCAGCAGCGCCTGCCGCAGTAAGCGCAGCAGCAAGAAGCGTAGGGGGCACCCAGTGTCGATTAACGATTTTTCTTCAGCTGCAGGAGGATGTGCCGCGACTGACGCTCCAGCCATGTAGATCTCAGTCAACACCGAAGGAGCAGAACAACAGTAAATTGCACCCATATGGTGCACACACGCTGTAGTCGTTGCTTCTTGCGGCTCGTCGCTTCACCTGCCGCCCCTTCGTTCCCGTAAGCGTCCTTGTTGTGCTCAAACTAGAGCAGGAAGCACCGCCGCCAACACCGCCGGCAGCGAGACGACGGAAAACGTGAGGGGCAGCCACAGCAGCTGCAGCGGCCTCCTGCGGGGGCGGAGGCTGCAGCACCAACAGACACGACGTCGAAACCACTAAACAGCATAAATGCGCAACTTCCTCATGCTTTTTTCAGATCTGCTGCGCCGCAGATGATAGAAAATAGCAGTTTAAGCGCAACTCTTCAACGCAGCACTGGAACTCCAAGACAGACAGCGTCCGTCCTAGCGAGACACGTTGTGCTTCCTCTGTCTTGAAAGGATTTCCGTCGTTGTTGGTCAAGATTTTAGCACATGCTGCTAGATGACTTCCGCTATGTCTGCATAAGTCTGTCTCACTGCCTTCTTGGCCATTCCGTGGTGAGGCACCTGCGGACGCCAGCAGCTGTAAACGCAGCCCCCTTTCTCTTGTACCTGCTCTAATACGCACGTAGCCACGCACTCGATACGCCAAAACAGCCGCACACGGGTTTTACGCATTGCAATCAAGACGCCTCCATGTTTTACTGGGAAGGATACATATCAACCACATAGAAAAGCTGGTGGCTATCTTGTATCAGCAACTGCAGTAGCGACCGCGGTTGCCCGCCCACCAGCGGGACCCTCCGCGAATTGAAGGTGATGCCATCCACTCAAAGGAGAGCAATACCAATCCAAAAGCTACACGCAGCGACAAAGCGTTATAACAGATAGACACATACAGAAGCAGCATATATGTTTCCTCCTTCTGGAGTACAGTGGAACCACAGACTTTTTTTCAGCGTGAAGCGGAAGCAACACATTACAAGCATGTTGCGGATACAAACGTGGAAGTAGTTTATTGCTGAATCGGCCCTCTCATATGCAACCACGACTGAAAAAACTGTAGCAACCCTACCGAAGGGGCGTTCCAAATCTGCAACATACGCTCCTCAGGCGGGAGTCTTTGTATCTCTGCTTGTGGTCGGTCGGCTTGGTGCAACACCTACTGTACACCGCCGAAGAAATACTTGCAACTGTCTCGCCTTTTAGATTGAATCGATTCCAGTTTTTACACTCGTGTGGAAATGCCGGCGCCTGTTTTCTTTATTGTGGCCGGAAGAGGTACGTGCATACAGTTGTTAAATCATTATTGTGGCCAAAAGGAGTACGTACACACAGTTGCTAAATCATTTCAGAAGGGGGATACTGAGGGTAACAGCACATATACGTGCTGCCCCGAGTCAACGACGGACGTGTGTAAATATGTAGACACGTACTTCCTGAAGAATTCTGGGAAATCAGGGACTTAGTGCATATACACACCCGCAACTCAGTGCACTTACACACCTGCGGTTTGTGTGCCTGAATATAGCCCTTCCCAACTATTCACAGATAACAATTATGCAGTACAATATTCGAGTGCTTGCACTTCCCTAAGGTTTCTATCAGATATTCAATCGAAATGCTGCGCACTAAGCAGATGCAGCTGCAGTGCACACACATATAAGTGAGATCGTCCGTGGGCACGTTACACTTATCAAGCATCGCAGTGCTGACCCTTCTTCACGTATACTTGTATACAAAGTTTCGTCATAGATCAGTTACTTTAGGGATGCGTACGCAGATTACTCATCCAGGTGCACTGCCACGAGAGTGTCTTCGCTGCCAAACTTCGAGCACGTACACTCACGTAGGCAAGGATTTTCCCAAGGGGCGTGGAAAAAACATCGTCTAGCACAAGTATTTCCTACCAGAGTGTAGGTTGCTTTGTCTCCAGGAATAGCCGGGGGACCATCGGCCGTTAACGCGGCTTGTGCGGCGCGGCTTGCACCAAAGCGGAAGTACATCTAGCTGGAAAAGTGTGCGAATGCGCCGAGGTGGAAGTAAGGTCATGGTTACCATGGGACCAATATGCAGGTGGACATCAGCCAGGGTCACGCTGCTTTGCTATGTTGAATCGTCTCGAAAATGACCACGGGGCTTATCGTCTTCCACACCCAAGACCATCCACGAAACAACTTTTCCTAGGCTCAATTGTTACACAAAGACGTGTGCTGCTACACGTAGGGGGCGGATGCATGTGTAAAGTGAAGGGTTTGCAGACATACATGTGCCTGCGTCTTGGAGACGTTGTAAACAAAGAATTCGCATAGAGGTACGGGGTAATGCAATAATGTTGGTTGTCACGTGAGTAGTAATGCGTGAAATGAGGGTGAACCGCATGCACCAGATGTCTCTGTACACAAACCTGTATACAAACTTGCAATGAACACGACAAAAAAGCTCCTGCTACAAGCGTTTACATGCTTGTATGTTCATATATCAGTCAGTACGTGCATTTGTACGCTTACAACGACGTTTAACATAGAGAAAAACACTTGCATAGAAAAAGACGAACACAATCAGATCTACAACGCAACCGTCTCTCCACTGTCTCGCGCTCTCTCTGTTCTCTCTATCTCTCTCTCTCTATTTATATACATATGCATATATATATTTGTACATATATATATAACACACAAACAGGCAGGAAAGGTGCCCACTCCATGACAATTAACACACTGAAGGACGCACCTGCGTCTAAAGTTATACATACAATGTCACTGCATACGAGCAGGAGCATGCGGACACACGTGTGTATGTACAGTGACCAGGTTCACACTGAAGTTGCTGATCATACATATTTGTAAAGAGCTCACTAACCCTACCGGTGCGTTCACGTGTAAGAAGGGCCTACCTCAGATGAGTTTCCGGGGTTGCTGGGCTCACGCGTTGCTCAGAATGCAGCTCATGCGCCGCGCGCTCAGTCTGCATTTACTTGCGGATACGTAGATGTCGAAGCAAAACCGCATCCTTACACCACCAGAAAACCTGTAGATGCAGCAGGTGTTCTTGAGCTTTGTATGGTCTACAAGCGATTCGGCATCTCTTTTGACGTGTCGATCTTTTCCGCGGACCTAGAGATACAGCTGGAGCTGATACGTCCATGAAGAAACTTACGTGTGCGTGGCTTTTCTGCAGAGAAGCTGGTATCAAGAGCTGCGCTCGTACAGCACACAGATGTCTTTTGGACGTCAAGATGTACCAGAGAGTGGTGCAACACACTGCGGCATATAAGTACTGATGTACTTTGCTTATCCGCGTATTTGTTTTTGTGTAAACCGAAGTACTAGAACAACGCAAGTTGCCCAGACCCCTCTGGCTTTTTGTTTGTGAGTTTACGTGAGTCAACTTTTCCACAGAAACTGCCGGCGCTGCTGGGTTCAGCATTTCCCTGAAGCTGTCGAATACGTCGAAGACAGGAACCGTAACACTCAACAAGCCCTACGCGGGTGACAAAACTAACGGCCAAAGCGCAACCATCGGAGAACGCGTGGGGAGACTTTAAGTCAGCGTGTTGAATAGGTACTTTTTTTGAAGAGGGTACGCGGAACAGAGGTAAAAAGTTTGTGGAAGGCGTCCCTTGTAGAAGGACGAGTAACTGGTGACACACACTTAGTAGCCGTAGCAGTTTAGCAGTGACAGCACGTGCGGCAGCAGACTACCAACAGTAGTACAAGCAGGGAGGCTCCAGAAAAACAGTATTAATTTTGTTCTGGTGAACACGGGCTGTTCAGCACTAGTTGTTGCGTTAAGGCTGACGGAGCTACCACAAGTAATCTGTATGCGCAACTCGAAGTGGGAGCAACTGTCGCAGAAGGAATTGCTTTTGAACGCAAATCAATCCAATTGGACGTCGCTGATACTGTCGGAGTAGAGAAAAGAATAAGGACACCATGACAATCGAAAAGTAGTCTGTGAGTGACGGCTAGTGGTGAGAGCATATGCGACAGCACACTACCAACAGTGGTGCTAGCAGTGACGTACCAACAAAAGTAGTAATTTTGTTGTGGTGAATATTGGTAGTTACACGCTGTTTTGCGTATTGAGACTGACGAAGCAATCCTAAGTAATCTGTAGGCACTACTAGAAGTGGGAGCGCCTGTAGCAGAAGAAATTGTACCTGAACGCATATCAGTACAGGTGAACGTCTGTGATACTGTTGAAGAAGAGGGCGGAATGTAGAGACCATGGCACCTGAAGAATAGCCTTTTTGTTAGGGCTGCGAAAACAGTATCCAAACGAATAGTGCTGCTAGTAAGGAGCTAAGAAGTAGCTTAGTTCTCGCAAGTAAAGTGTCACTACTATGTTTGCATTTAAAACAAGGAAACGCACAGAAGAAGTGATCACAACGCAGTCCTGTCGGTGTGTCACATACCAGACAGCACACATTTCGTCTCTCTCTACGCTGAGTGCATAACTCTTTAAAACAATAAGTCGGGTTTCATATTATGTACGCATAAGCCCCGTGGCTTATACACATCCAGCACCACAGACAGAGGAGAGTTGAGAGGGACAGGTGCATCCCGAGAGATGTCGCCACTCCAAACAACACCCGAACTGCAGAAGCACCGTTGGAGTTTTGTGTGTGCCACCGTTGACATACAACGTCCAGTGAACACTAGCGGGCAGCAAGTGTCACTCCCTCTATTTCTCTGCTGGCTGCACCGACGCAGGGAATATATTACCTTCGCCTTTCCATTTTTGTCTTTGGATGGGTGCTTCCCACAGAAAGGTCGTACAAAGCTTTCCTCTACAGGTGGTTTGTATACGACGTCTTTTCTTTGTGTTCCGCTGTCTTTTCCGCTACATTCTAATATCAACGAAGGTGTTAACGTCTCCAGCAGCCTCCCCCAATTCTTCTACAAAACACGCTTCACATTGTGCTTCTTCGCGTGCTGTTCTTTGTCCCTGCATGTATATTGTGACCTACGCTTTTCTACCAAGGACGCAGCTCACACCAGTGAAGCACGCTGCATTTAAAAATGCATTTTTTTCCGGGGTCAAGCAATATGGCTGGACACCCTCTCAGACGTCAAACTACACACGCGACGTGTGCTGGGGGTTTTTTTGTATTAATTGCTTGCTTGCTTCGAACACTTATCAAACAGTCTAAAGCCTGTTGTGTCGGGCCCCTTACTCCAGCTTTCTTGCTTGTGTTTTTCTTTAACAAGCAATGGGCTCCTCCGTTGTGGACGAAGAAGTCATTTCTAATCCTCATACTTGTGTGCACAGGTATACACATGTGTACATAAACGTAAAAAACTCTGCTTCCTCTATTTTGCAAAGGAAGTGTAAGAGAGCTTGTATGCGGAAGCGACATGTATGTATATACACACGTATATATTTATATACACACGTGCTCCCGTGGAACAAAAGAGATGGCAGATTCTCGCTACATTGTCGTGCTGTCGTGTCTCTATGTGTCTCAGTTCCCCCTCCTACCTCAGTTGCTTTTACGTCGACTGTAAGGTACTCCCCTAAATCGCGTTTCCATACGTCTGGTATGTGGTGTTTTGCGCCTGTACCTCGACGTATTTAAACATGCACAAATATGTATAGATACGCGCATCCAGTGTGGAGTCCTTTGGTTCTGACTGCCCTTCCGACTGTATATTCGTCCACGTCTACGAACACCCCCGACGGCTGTCCACGTGTGCAGACTGATAATAATAATAATAATATTGCCGTGTACATGCGTATATGTATACACACAGGCATGTATACGTGGTTGGTGAGTGTGACCTCACCCGTGCCTCTCACTTTATTATCATTGGTGCAGCCATGTAGGCTTCATGTGCGCGCTTTCTTCTGACCATGCAGCAACAGAAGAGAATAATAATAAGAAGAACGACCATGGAACCAAAAAACACGATCATAATTCTGCCGTGTTGCGACGTATGTTCCGTTGGGACTGCGCTAAAGTACTGTGGCGTACGCGCTAGAAAAGGGCTACCAGATACACGCAGTGCTGGACTGGTCATGACAGCTCCAAGGGTTTGCCAGTCTACGAATGACGGCGGATTCAGCAGTGGATTTACTGGTAGTCTTCGTTGCTGCTGCTGGTGGGGAGTATCTGCTTGCTCCACGAAAGCAGCTTGCACCTGCTCGGTTTTTTTGTGTGTCCCTTCTGCTGTGGTAGCTTCCTGAGATACTCCCTGGTGTGACACATCAAATGTATGTTCCTCTCCCGGAGGAGGTGCTTCCTTCTCCACTGCTGCTGCTGCTGTGAATTCTGCTGCAGAAGGAGCCTCTTCCGCAGTGATGTCAACAACAGCAGGAGTCTCACGTTTCTGATTCTCTTCTGTTGGTGCTGGTGCTGCTTCTTCCACCTCCAGTCCAGGAGATCCAAATTCATCGGGCGCATAGTCCTCTGGATATAAAGTGTCAGCCAGTGTTGCTACTTCGCCTTTCTCTGCTGCTGTGCCTTTCCGTTTATCCTCCATCAAGAGCAGTTCTTCCTCATCCGGCGTAGCTGCTTCTGTCGCTGCCAGATCGTCGTCTTCTAGTATTTCCTCTAGTCCTGTTTGTTCGTCTACCAGATCGTCGTCTTCTGTTAGCCTCTCTAGCCCGGCTCGTTTCTCTCTATCACCGGCGCCTCCTCCCTCCTCATCTTCCAGCGCTGCTCCACTCCGGTTGTTCGCTTCTGTCCCCGCTTTTGCCGCTGGAGGAGGAGAAGCCGGGCTCTTCTCTATGTGATCTGCAGCGTTTGCTGCACTAGGCAGCGTGGCAGCGGGATACACAGGAGGTACTGTGGCCTCCGTGGCATTTTCAGTGGATGCGAAGGAAGGTGCACCGTGCTTGATCGTACTGGTGTCCACTTTACTAGCGGTTTCTGACAAAGCAGCTGGAGGAGATTGCTCTTTCCTTTTTGTTGAACTCTTAGAATCTCTATACTTTTCAATCGTGTATTCAATCGGGAGTTTACCTTTCTCCCCTGACCTGTCTGTATCCCAGATGCCGTCATCTTCTTCAAACGTTTCTGCATGTACACGAGCGTCTTGGTGCAGAAAGTTCGCTTCGCCTAAGGCTTCTAATTCCGGCGCTCCGGAAAAAAAAGCTTCCTGGTCTTCAACCCTGTCTGTCGAGCCCGAAGAGCTCCCGCTTGACAGTAGACCATCGTCGTCACCGTCGTCTCCAAGGGCCTCCAGCACATCATCGATTTGTCTTCTACAGGGAGGACGACAAGTAAGTGAGGACGTGTGGTCATCTGTTTCCATCAAGTCCGGATAGTCTAGGTCCAAGAAAGCGCTTCCCAGATTGCTTTCGTCTTGCACTTCCAG
The DNA here is from genome assembly GCA_000727475.1 of Sarcocystis neurona. Lineage (NCBI taxonomy): Eukaryota > Apicomplexa > Conoidasida > Eucoccidiorida > Sarcocystidae > Sarcocystis > Sarcocystis neurona. The sequence goes on along the minus strand of KL647291.1, from coordinate 3,160,860 downwards.
GTGTTCACCAGGACCTAGCAGAAGATCTTGATGGATGTCTAGACTCTCGGGCATGCCCCATGAGCCCTCCAGCGGCTGAACACCGATCAGTTCCTCTTCATCTACCATCTCCGGAATGTCTACGATGTCTTCCTCCTGCGCCTGATCCGCGGTTGGCTGCGCGTTCTGCTCAACATCCCTGATAATTTCGCTGCTATCGCGAATTACTGTCGGACTCCTTTCAAGCTGAGAGGGTGCCACCTCGTCAGCAACGTTGGGAGGAGACGTCCCATGGGGAGCGACAGCCACGTTGAGAGACCTGTACGAGTAGGGGTAGTCCGTTTTCCGTGCTCCCCGCAGGCCGCTGCTGTGTAGAGCGCTGCTGCCCGGCTGCGTTGTTTCCGGGTTTGCGGGGGCTTCACCGCCAGCCAGCGTTACGTGGACTCCCAGGACAAGACAAATTGCCAGCAGAAGAATCTGCACCTTGCAATTGATACAACGGAAGAGGCGAGAGAAAGCATAGAAGTTGTTTGCTGTGCACAAATTTATCATTTTTGTGGCTTTTTGGGACTCGAGTTCTTTGTTGGTGGTGGTATTGGACACTGGCTGCAGAGTCAGCAGCGCCTGCTGTGCGAGAGCCATGTTCACTTTCCTTCTCTTGACCAAGCGTTCCGCAAGTCTAGTACTCCTGCTCTGCTGATGCAGAGATCAGACTGAGGAGGACATACTGTGTGTGGAAATATCTCACTTTCAGAACGACCTCTTCTGCACGAAGTGAGATAGCAGGAAAAGGAAATGCTGTGACAGTGTACCTACAACTCACGACGCTCACTCACTACCAATCTCACTGACATCTTCTGCACAGAGTCAGAGAACACCGCAGCCGATTTTCACGGATATCTGTCACTACTGGTGGCGACTGCTGTAAATAGTGCTTCCGCAGTGCAGCATTTGGTTTCAGCTCGACGACAAAACGTATTGCGACAGCTTGGGGCTAGAGCGTCAGCAAGGCTGCTGCTTCCTTGCCAACGTGTTTCTGCTCTGCCGCTGAAATTTCTGGTGCCCTGCTACTAAAGCAGTCGCTGCTGCTATTCCAGTAGTTTCACTAAATTTCTCTCCGATATGGCCGGCGTCTGCAGCAGCGGGTAGCAGCACGTGGAAAAAAAATTGCCAAACGATAGCGCCTTGCACAGCTGTAGGCGCCTCGAAAGGAGTTGGGTGCAAAATTACTACTGCTAGGTATCCCTCTTGTAGCTGCCACACAGTCTAGAAGTATAGCGTCCCGCCTGGAGCTAGTTCTGTGGCTGGCGCTGCAGCTGCTGCGTCTGCCTTTGTCTCTGTTGCTGCTGCTGCTCTACCCGCAGTGAGTGGACGCCAACGGCTGCGAACCCTCTGTTGCTGCTTCCTCACTTCCTGCTGCTGCTGCTGTTGCTGTGAGAAGATGCCGAAGCCTCCGGTAGTCTGCGCAGCCATTGCAGCAGTAGTTTTTATCTTGCCGGTCGCGGCTGTTTACGTTGCTCCACCATCCACGCTGCCACTGCTGTAACCCAACGAGCACGCATGGCTGGCTCAGAAAGAGATTGCAGCTCCTGTCGTTTTCCCGCATATCGCCTGTCATGCCCTGCTGTGATTTTGACGCTGTTGCCACTGCGGCCGTACGGATGAAAGAGGCATCACCAGGACCAGCGGCTTTATTTGCAGTCCAGGTAGACTATTTACAGACGTGCACGTAGCTTTGTACCGATACACACGCGCTTCTTTGCGTCTAAAGTCAGTCTTCTTTATGAGTCTGCGTGTTCGTGCGCTGCACAGGGGCCCTGTACGAGGTTGCTAAAGCCCCTGCTGACCCTCGCTTTTTCCCGGGATCGACTGCTCGTGTCCCCACCACTGTGACTTCGGTTGCTCTAACTGAGGCCACCAGTATCCTTGGAAGTAATGCTCGAACCACAACTGCAGCTTTCGTACTGTACTTTTTTACGTATGCTTCTGTGCGTGTGTATCTGTGTGCTGCTTTGTGGCCTGTCCGTCTTCTTCTTCCGTCGTGGCTGCAGCTGTCGGTCCAGCATGGAAACGGCAACATCTTTCCCACTTATGTGATGAATGCCCCTTAAACTCCGAGCTCTGTTCTATCTTCGCAGGGAAGCAGGAGATGCGGTCCTGAAGAGCTGCCTTACAAGCTCCTACGCTTGAAACACGCGGAAACGCAGCATCAAGAGCAACAGTAATAGCAGGGCCATCTGCAGCAGCAAGTGCAATAGTAGGAGCCTTCCCAGTAAGGGGCAAGAGCACGAAGCGCTGCAGCGACAAAGGTTACGGCAAGAGGAGGGCCAACATCACCGCCAAGGAGTGGATGAGTCGTCTGACGCGTGGCTAGTCGAGTGTATCTGCAGAAGACACGCCCGTATGGTGTCTTGTTTTTGTGTCGCCAACAACATAAATTGCAGTGCGAGATATGGTTGTCTGCTGCAAGTGGTACATTACCCTGCAGGAAACAATTCGACACTATTGTGCGGATGACGACAGCTCGCCTAGAGTCTCGTTGCGCTCCTCTACGGTGGTTCGCCGCGTTAGACGCACGTCCACGTAGAAAATGCGTACTCAAGTGCCTTTAACAGTACGAATTTAAGTGAGGTAAAAGAAAAATATATGTGCAAATGCGTCATCAGACGTGATGCTGCGGAGATACGCGTACACGCGCATACAACAGTTGCACTCGACCTAGCTGGCTACTGCGACACAGACAGTAGCCACAAGGTCTGCGTTTAGACACTTGATATAAGGCGGCCTGGTTGGCGCAGAAATGTCAATATATATTCGTAGATACAAAAAGAAACCAATATGTATATCTGACGGAGCCCCTCTGAAAGGCTGCAAGGTCAACAAATATGCCGACACGAATGGAAGCAGGCCTGGCCGCGAGGACTATCAGGTGCGACATACGGTTTGCACATATTTCACATGTGGGTTATGTAACTGAACTACGAGGCAAAGCGTTTTCTATGTTTGCATATACATGCAATGACGTACATCGGAAGATGGTGTTAGACACAATAGTGTCATTCTACGGCTCTACAATAGATAGATGCACCAGTGCGCGTAAGACCTGCGACACCTTTTTACCCTTTACAAATGGGACACTATCCACGAAAACAGTGGATTTCCAGCGTCTATATAGAATGTATACCTGCAAGGCTGATCAATTAGGGAGGCACACTGCAGGTCCGTATTCAGACAAGCAGAAGAACGTCAGATGAGCTTCTAGACACACGAACGACGAGGCGTAGACTTGAGAGAAAGCTCCTCTTTCATTGCAGGTTAAACACTCTGCGCGAAAGTGACGGAAAGAATGACACGTGCGCGTACGCGTATCGAGTGCGCAGCAAATATACACACACAGAGGCGGAAAGAAAAACTATCTATCTATCTACTTTTATATATATACATTTATATATATATATGGAAGAAGACGTATGCAGAAATTGTCCAGACGCACACACAAAGCTATACGTTAGCACTCATAAGCGGGAGAGAACCTGCTGCGTGGCACTAACGAAGTAGATTTGATAATAAGGGATCTGACTTTCCAGTTTCTGTATCGGCGCAGAGGCCCACCACGTCAGGATAGAGACGCCCAGAGCGTGCAGCGCATTGTGTGCAGTATTTACGCGCCATCAGCCGAGTGGGTTGGTTGGACAGTAACGTGAACGCCCCGCTGCACAGGCGAAGCGGAGCAGTACCTGAAGCAGGGAGTAAATCTGCAGCAAGAGCCGCAGGGAAAAGAACAGAAACACGAGAACCATGGATGCGAGCAGCAACATGTCGATGTAACCTCACGCAGCTCTTTGGTGAGGACTCTCAACGAAAGGCAGGTATTCTAGCCCCTGTTGGGGTGAGAGCTATGCTGTCGAGGCGAGTCGCAATTCTTTCGTCGACTCCTTGCGGCCGCCTTCGGTTGCAGCAGCGGCTGCTCCCCTCTTTGAACGTACGCCGGCCGCGTTGCTGGTGCTGGTGCTCCTGCTGACGCTGCTGGTGTCCTGATAAGGGTGTGGCTTCTGCTGCGTTGCAGCCGTTGCATCCTGTGTCCGCTGTGTGCCGGCAACGTTTCCCAGTCACTACGTTGTATGCAGGCTCACTTGCCACTGTAGACGCAGCCGTTCCAGCAGCTGCTGCTTTTTTTGAGCTGCCAGTGCTGCTGGAATCACAGCTGCCGTATGCACCTGCTGTTTCCGCTACGCGAGCAACCTGTTCCTGCTGCTACGTCGCATCTGCTCCGGATGTTTGCCACTTGCAAACCGCTGTAAGTGGTACCTTGGAGTGCTCCTGCCATTCTTAGTACGCCTTGATCATTGTTGCTGCGGCGGCTGTTGCTGCATTTGGCTGCAGCGGCTGGTGCTGCTGCTCACACATCTCTGTTGAAGGCGCTCCCGTTGACCTACAAGACTTCACTAGATCCTCTGTGTTGTTCACCTACTCTGCTCGGAACTGAGACTCTTCTGCGTACTCCACACTTTTCCCGAGCTATTTGTACTCTCTTTCTTGTCTCTGGCATTTTGCTTGACGTTCTTCTTTCTGAAGAGCAGCTTTCCTTTCCACCCTGCGACAGCGCCGAATGTATCCTATTGCCTTCGTTTTCGCTGCTATATTGTGTGCACCTAGATTTTTAGGGGTTTTCCCTTGGCTATGCTGTCCTTCCTTCCGTTGCTTTTAGTCCTAGAGCTCACGTTCGAAGCTGCTCCTGCGCATCTCATTAGCTTGTGCAGCCCAGTGTGATGTACGTCGCCCCTCGGTGACTATTCTGAGTCCTTTACTCCTACCAGTAATTCACAACGACCCTGGAGCCTACGGCGTTACTTTTACAAGTTGTGCTACCATCTTATATCCTCCTCATAAAAGGCGTCTAACCGTCTTGTGCAGCCACAAACCTAACGTTTGTGCAAGTGTTTCTAACTCTACAGTATGCTTTGTGTCTCGTACTAGTTGCTGACTAGTTCTTGACACACCGCTGCCCCGTATATGTCCTTCGATGCAAAATCTGCATTCAGCCACAACCGTCATCATGGATCACACCACGATACTCAGGTTTATACAAGTGCAGGTACAGCGTACCTATAATTTGTCTTCCTATGACAACATTGTCACTGCGTCCGATGTGCAGCAGCTCACGCCTATTTCAATGGCTTTCAGAGCAGCCACTCCGAGATATAGCTTTGTAGTGGACTTTCCCCGAGAAGCGGTTTATATGTGTACTGTCGTACTGTCTGTATGATACTGTGCTCCTTCACCAATGTGTTTACCCATACATTACCTGTGAGCCACGCTGTGGGCGGCACACATACACATGTGCCTGCACGCGGCGTTTGTAATAGTACACCACATGTAAGCAGACTGCCACGTATTAGATACACGCACACATGTACACGGGTAAATTGTCTTTGCCATATTCTCCTTAATCTCGTGTAGGACGTCTCCTTCCCTCTCTCTCTTCACGTAGGTGTACGTTGTTTACAAAGTATGATGTGTCAGCTGTGCTGCAGGTATACCTTGTATTGTCCGTTGACGAGTCAGCGTGTCGTTGAGGTGTGCACAGTCTTTGCAAAGAAATGCCTTGAGGGACGGTGGACACATATCTCTGCCTCTCCAACAAATTAGGATCTTTCCTGTTGTTGAATGACGTGTCTCACACCTTGTTCCGGTGGAGAGGTCACTTCTTTTGAGAGCGACTTCATCCTGGACCACCACGAGCGTGTTCTTGTTAGTCAGCACGCCTAAATATCGGCTGCTGTCTCCGGTGGCCCTCCCCCATCTGTCCCCTTCTCTGAGCTGTGGACACCTGGTACGCTTTTTTCTGAGACGATTTCTGCACTTGCTCCTGCTTTGATACTGCTTCTCAGCTGCTTGTGCTGCACCTTGTGCTGGTGCTGGCAATGTTGCTGTGTTGCGAGTGGGGCGGTGCTGTTGCTTTTGCTGCTGCTGCTGCTGTTCCTTGTACTGCAGCTACCACAGTGCCGGTCTGCGCTCCCGTATGTCTGACTGGTGTGTTGTTGCTGCTTTTGTTGGCACTGCTACGACTACTCCTGGTGGGCTGCTGCTGCGGCCGCGCCTTACGTTGTGGCTCTTCCATACCGGTGTGTTGCTGCGCTCCGTTGCGGCTCGTCGCGACGCCGGCCGTGCCGCAGCAGCGCTGCACCGGGTGGGTGTGGCTGCCCTGTGCTGCTGCCGCTCTTCGTGTCGCGGCTGCTGTTCGCGCTACCGGTGGCGCTGCTGTTGGTGTCTCGCCAGGTGTTGGCGGCGCCCTCCGTGTCCGGTAGCAACACCCACGCTCTTCCTCTATTTCCGCTGCTGCTGCTGCTATTTCGGTGTCTGCTACTGCGTTTCCCATGGCGGTACGGTTGCGCTGGTCTGCTGCTGCTGCCGTTTGGCTCCGGTGCATACAATTTCCCAGACGATGAACTTGTTCCTGCTGGTGCTGTTCGTCGCTCCAGTCCCCTGCTGCTGCTGCGGCTGTGACAGCTGAGAAGACAGCCGCGTGTTGTGCCCGTTGTCGTCACTGCGCTCCCAAAAAGCGCGTGCGGCGCGTGTGTTCATGCGTCGCAGCCCGCGCCTCCTCTACGCTTGGACGGCTCCCGTTTCCGCTGCTTCACAGCGGCAGCTGCTGTCTCCCCGCTTGCTGTGCGGCTGTGTGCACCTGTTGCTATGGTTCGTCATCGTGGACTGTGCGCTGCTGCTGCTGCTGGTGTCGTGTGTCATCTGTCGCGTGGGCTGCAGCTGCCGCAGCAAAACGACCCATAACTGGCGTCGCTGCTGCCCCCTTAACGTCCTCCATGCTGTGCGAGTGTTGCCCCTGCGCGGCCGGGTACTGTGGCGGATACGTCGTTGTCGGGCGCCGTTGTGCTGCAAAAGGGAAAAGACGGAAGCAGAAGCTGTGCGACCGCTCTCGTTCACCCACGGGTTTACAGCAGGTCGTGTGCTCCATGGGTTGCGAGAAAAAAGGCTGCGTACACCACCACCCGCAGCAGTTGGCGCGCGGCGGGCCCCTTCCTATACGGTGTGGCTTGTGCGGCCAGAGATAGAAAGAGGGCTGCCGCTGTTCGGGTTGCTGCTTCCCGCGCTCACTTCTCTCATCTTTTCCCGCTGCTGCAGTTTCTCCTCCTACTGGTCTACGTGGAGGCAGAGAGACTTCTTTTCTTCTACTTTCCATCTTCCTCCTTCTTCTATTTCTTCTATTCTGCCGCGTCTTCGTACCGGGTCGCTCGATTTGCTCCTGCCCGTCCGCGGTGTATCATATGCGTGGACACCGGGATCCTCCTCCCTGTGCCACAAGGTGTCTGGTGGTGGTCGCGCAGGCACCGCAGCAGCAGCAGCAGCGACGCGACAGAAGAGCGCTGCAACTGCAGCTCGATAGAACAGCGAAAAAAACACCAGCTCCGCTGCTCTGCAGTCACGCACACAACTCAGGACAACGACTAGCCTCGCCACGGGGCAGGAGCAGCAGAAGAGGCAGAGCCCAGCAGCAACGTTCAGCAGTAAACTCGAGCAGCAAAGTCCAGCAGCACAGCCAGCAGCAAAGCCCAGCAGCAGTGCGCTGCATCGGGAGAAGAACGCACTCTCCGCGCTTCAGGAACTCCCTCCAGTTGTCCAGCAGCAAAGTCCAGCAGCAAAGCCCAGCAGCAAAGCCCAGGAGCAATGCGCAGCATCGGGAGAAGAACGCACTCTCCACGCTTCAAGCAGTGCTCCTCGTTGCTGTGGCGCAGTCCTGTCCATGTGCAGCTGCTTTCTTCCCGCATTTCTTCCACGTGACTCCTACACCTGGTCGTAACTGGAAGCGCCAGAGTAGAACGGCTGCTGCGGCCGCAGTGTCCTGCTCCTGATACTTCCCCATTTTTGTACTTTCCTAGCCGTAGGTGGGGTTTACCCGACGTCTCGCGGCCCCTGGCACATCTCTCTGTGCGACTGCTGCGGCCACCGGCAGCTGCTGCCCACGTCTTTCTCACTCTTCCGTTTCTTCGTGTTGCTCCCAACGCTCTTCTCCTCCTCCTTGCCGTGACCCTGCGGCTTCTGCTGCGACCTCTGCCTCTTCTTTTCCCCTCCTCTTCCACTCCCTCTTTTCTTTCTCCTCCTTCCTGTGCCGCTGCTGCTGCTCGGGCTCGGAGCCGACCCCTGTCGGACTTCATGCGCGCACACACATACACAGACACACAGACACAGACACACACACACACACACACAGAGCAGCGGCAGCAGCTGCGCCTCGTTCGTAGCTGCTGCAGTTTGCTTTTTGTTTGCCTGCTCTCTTTCTCTTGCCTCTGCTGCTGTTTCGACTCCTCCTCCCTATTTCTCGTGTCTCCTTGCTTTGCTTTCTTCCCCGTCGTGTGCTTCTCTCCCGGCCCGCCCGCAAGAGCAGCAGCGGCAGCCGCGGAGAAACAAGAGTGCACCGTTGCGTCCGTTACGTCCTCCGCGACGACGCTCTTCTCTCGGCGAGCCGCAGGTTACTACCATGTTTTTTCTTTCGTTAACGCTCCTCCTTAGTCTCTCCACGCTGTATTTACATAAATATAGACGTATGCATACATATGTGTATGTGTGTGTGCTTCACCTATGCGCATATAATGGGAGGAGCCCGTCTCGTGTAACGACACAGTCCTCACTTGCTGCTTTGTGATGTTTTCTTGAGCAACTGCAGCCAGCACAGCCCCCGCAGCAGTGAAGTGCCCCGCAGCGGCAGCAGCTTTTACGAGACAGCAGCAGCAGCCACCCGCCCCCGCAGCAGTCGTCCGGTAGCAGGAGCTTCTGCAGCCGCACCAGCACCTCGAGCAACAGCAGCCGCGTCCACAGGGCAGTAGCAGCTACTCCACTAGCAGCACACGCGTCTGCTGCAGCAGCAGCGAGCAGCAGCAGCACCTGCAAGGAGAGGTGCAGCAGCAAGAGCACGAGCGCAGCAGCAGCGTCTGCTGCAGCAGCAGCCGCACGCGTGTGGAAAGAGCAGCTGCAGCACCTGCCACGAGAGGTGCAGCAGCAAGTGCACAAGCGCAGCAGCAGGAGCAGCGTCTCGAGCAGCGCCGGAAGTGGGGAGGGGGGTTAGAAGCATTTGCTGCACCGTAGCAGTTGCCAGAGGGCAGCAGCAGCTTCTGCCCAGAAGGCAGCAACAGCGTCTGCCCAGAAGGCAGGAGAGTACGTTCACTATTTTTTACCGCGTACGTGCAGCAGTGTCCATCAGTGTCGTTGTCCAGCCATATACGTTGAGCATCTATTATGGGTCACATGCTGGCTCGTCGGTACAGCCATCCATATATATACATATATGTATACAAATGCATGCGCACTAGCTGTGAATATAGGCGGCAGCGGCAGCTGCGGCAGAGCCGCTGCCTGTGTGTGTGTCACAGAAGGCAAAGAGAAGCAGCAGGGCAGCAAGAAGGCAAGGAAGAGGCAAGCAGCACCAGCAGACGGCTACAGGAGGAAAGGCAGGAAAGAGTTGTATGTGAAGAGACTAGGCAGGAAACAGCTGCGCAGAGACAAGGCTGCAGCAACGTAGGAAGAGCAAAGAGACGTACAGCCGCAACAGACAGAGAAGTGCTGCAGCCGCAGCGGGACACAAAAAAGGCAGAGGAAGAACGTTAGCAGCGAGAGCAGCAGGGACGGAAGAGGCGTCGTAAAGCGAAGGAAGCACACGTATGAAAAAGGGAGGCAGGTAGTCGAACAGAAGCAGCTGCAGCGGAATGACGTGGGGGAGAGATGCAGCGAAGTCTGTTGCACTCATGCGGAGACCCAGGCGCAGCAGCACCTGCCCCACACCTCTGCGGCAACTGCAGCAGCAGCTGCAGCATGAGGAGCAGGCGCAGGAGCAGCGGGAGCGTCGCGGGCAACAGCTCTTCCGCTACTGGCAGCGGCAGCTGCAGCAGGAGCAGGAGGAGCAGCAGGGCGGGCAGGTGCAGGAGCGGCGGCAGAAGGGACATGCGCTGCAACGTTCCCGACACACGCAGCTGCAGCAACAGCACGAGGCCGAGCAGCAGCAGAAATGTCATTTTGCAGAGCAGCCGCTGTTGGAAGGCTGGGACGTGGGACACGGGCAGCAGCTGCAGCGGCAGGAGGAGCAGCTGGAACAACAGGAGCAGCTGGCGCAGCGTAGCGATGGGAACAAGCAGCAGCAGCAGGGGCGGCTCCGGGACGAAGTGCAGCAGGAAGAGGAGCAGCAGCTTCTTGATTTTCAGCAGCAGCAGCAGCACCTGCTGCAGACCCCCAGGAGCTCGCTGTTGCTGTGGCTGCAGCAGCAGGAGCAAAGACACGAGGCCGAGGATGAAGAGGCGGAGGAGGAGGAGGAGAGGGGGGAACAGCAGCAGTTGACAACCGCAGCAGCAGAGCGTGTCTGGGGTAGCTTGGGCACCAGTAGGTGTGGCACAGCAGCAGCAGCAGGACGGAGAAGGACACTCCTGTTCGCAAGCAGCAGCGACCAAGGAGGCAGCTCAGAAGAAGAAAAAGGAGGGACAGCAGTTACAGGAGCGGCAACAGCAGCAGAAAGAAGAAGAACAGCAGCAGGAGCAGGGACGCCAGCAGCAGAAGCGGCAGGAGCAGCAGCAGCAGGAGGAAAAACAGCAGCAGGAACAGGAAAGACGGCAGCAGGAGGAAGAATAGCATCAGGAGGAAGAATAGCAGCAGGAGCAAGAGAAACGGTAGCAGCAGGAGGAGCAGCAGCAGGCGGAAGGGTGGCCGGTGTGTCAGCAGGAGTGTCGGGGAGGGGATACAGAAGTGCAACAGCAGAAAGTGTCGAGATACCAACAACAGCAGCAGAGCATGGAGAGCGACTAGGAGAGACAGGCGAAGACCGAGCAGCAGCAGCAGGAAGGGCAGCAGGAGGACGAAGAGGAGCAGCCGCAGAAAATTCGACCGGTTTATACGCAGCGACAGCAGCAAGAAGCAATGCTGGGGGAGGAAGCTCCAGCAGGGCAGCAGCACGAGGTGCAGGAGATGCAGCAGCAGTGACGAATGCAGCCCAGACAACGACAAGAGCAGCGGTGGCAGCAGCAGTAGCTCCCGCGCAGGTGCTGCGGGGGGGGCGCAGCTGCAGAAATGTGCTGCTGACGGGTGACAGGGCCACTGCTGCTGCTGCTGCTGGACTGCAGGGAGAGCAGCTGAAGAGCACAAGCCGCAGCAGCAACCCCACATGCAGCAAGAGAAGCAGCCATAGCAGCACCGTGAGGAGCAGCAGACACAGCAACAGAGGCCCAAGGGGCAGGAGCAACAGCAGCAGTGGCATCAGCAGGAGCAGCAGCAGAAGCAACAGGAGCAGAAGCAGCTACAACAGCAGAAGCAGCAGCAGCAGAAGCAGCACCAGCGTCCAGCAAGAGCTGCTTGAAGACGCTCACGGTACTGCTGCTGCGGCGTGGACAGAAAGAGGAGAGGGAGCGGCCGCAGCGTTTCCTTCGCTGCACTGTAGTCCTTCCTCTGCAGCAGCACCAGCAGTTACTGCTCGAGGAAGCGAAAGTGCTGAGGCAGCAGCTGGAAAGAAACGCTCCTTCATTCGTCCTGTTATGTGGCTGCAGCAGCAGGGAGAAAGCAGCGACGCCGCTCTCAGCAGCAGCAGCAGCTCCATCCCCTGCGCAGCCCGTCGTCCGCAGCAGCAGCGTCGTCCGCAGCAGCAGCAGAGCAAGACGCAGCAGGAGCAGAAGCATCAGCAGCGCAACAGAAGGGAACATCAGCAGCAGCAGCAGGGAAATCAAGTGGAGCAGCAGGAGCAGGTAGGGAAGGAGCAGCAGGAGCAGGAGCTGCTTGCGTTGTTGTGTAAGAGGAGTCTGCTGGAGCAGCAGCCAGAACTGCGTCAGGCCGCCACAGAACGACGGCAGTATCAGAAGCAGAAATTTATAGATGAGGCAAGCTTTTACGTAGAAGAACATGCGAAGGAGCTGCGGCTACTGGTGCAGCAGCCGAAGAAACTGCAGCAGCAGGTGCAACGGACGGTCAGGACGGCCGCTGTGAAGTTGCAGCAGGCTGAACAGCAGCAGCTGGAGGGAGAGGAGGGGCAGCAGCGGGGGCGAGGATACGCAGCGGCAGCAGGTGCAGCAGGTGCAGCGAGACAGCAGCAGCCGCAGCAGCAACGACAGCAGATGCCTGCGTCGGAGAGGAGAGACCGCGGGAGCAGCGGAAGCAAGACGAGCAGCAGCAGGAGCAGTAGGGAGGAGAGCAGGAGGAGCAGGAGCAGCAGGACGAAGAGCAGCAGCAGATGGGGCAGAAATTTGAAGAGAAGCAGCAGCAGCGAAGCACGCGTCGTTGGCTGGAGCCACGAGGCAGCAGAAGAAGAGAGGCAACGGCGCAGCAGCAAAGGAAGCGCAGCACACGCGGGCCGCAGCGGAATCGCAGCAGCAGCAGCAAATGAGCTTTTGCAGCAGTGGCGTGGAGCACCATCTCCGCCTGATGTGCAGCAGCGATGGTTGCTGTACAGCAGCACGCAGCTCCTTCCTACCACGGAAAATGTGGAGGAGGTGCAGCAGGAGCAGCAGCAGCGGGAGAAGCCACAGCAGCAGCACGAGAAGCAGCAGCAGGAGAGGCAGCAGCAGCAGGACAGAGACGCGGCAAACGAGCGGCACAAGCTGCGGCCTCAATGTGATGTGTGGGGACTGCAGCAGCAGCAGTCGGTGCACGCCGCCCAGCAGCAGCACCAGGAGGAGGAGGAGGAGAAGCAGCAGCAGGAGGACGAAGACATGCTGCAGGCAGGGCCGCAAGAGAAGCAGCAGGAGGTGGACGAGGAGGAGGAGCAGCAGGGCGAAGATTTTGAAGGAGAAGAGGAAGAAGAAGAAGAATGCAGCAGACCGTCGAGAGAGCTGCAACAGCTGAAGTGGGTGATGCGGCGGCTGGAAGAGAGCGAGCGGCAGCAGCACCGACAGCTGCAGCAGCAGAGCAGACTCACGCGGAAGCAGGAGCAGCTGATTCTCCTTCAGGAGCAGCAGATGTGCCGCCAACAGAAGGAGCTGTGGAACACTCAGCGGCACGTGCAGCAGCAGCAGCAGGCTCTGCAGCAACAGCGGCAGCAGCTGAAGGAGCAGCAGCAGCAGCTCGAGGAGCAGCGACAGCAACTGGAAGAGCAGCAGCAGCTGCTGCGGCAGCAGAGGGAGAAGGCGACAGAGCAGGAGCGGCGAGCAGCGGCGGCCGAGAGGGTAGCCGCTGCTGCGGTGGAGCGGCAAGCAGCAGCAGAGAAGCAGCTGCAGCAGCTGCGGAAGCAAGTGACGCAAGGCAGCACCGGAGTGCAGCAGGTGCTGCAGCAGGTCACGAGCAGCGACAACAGCAGCATTGCAGCACATTTCGCGGAAGGAGAAGAAGCACTGCAGCAGACGTTGCAGCAGATGCAGAAGCAGGTGAATCGCCTGCAGCAGCAGCTGAAGCAGCAGCAGCTGCAGCAAAAAGAGCCGGAAGAGCCTGTGGGACAGGAGGAAAAGCGCGAGTCACTGGTGCTTCAGCCCGACAGAAAAAGCCCGACCAGCAGCAGCAATACTAGCGGCAGCAGTAGCAGCGGCAATAGCAGCAGCAGTGCATATGATATCAGGCGGATGCAGAGCTTATGCGAGGAACGCGTCGGCAGCGGTACAGGGGAGACAGCAGCAATACGAGAAGAATCACCTGGTGCTGCAGCAACATCAGCGGCCCATGTAGCTTCAAATGCAGCAAACACAGTAATGGAGCCAGCTGCAGGAGGATGCAAGGCAACAGCAGGGAGAGCAGCAGCAGCTGCGAAAAAGGGGACTGCAGCAGTGGCAGGCGACGCGGCACCAGCAGCAGTGCGAGCAGCAGCCGCAGCCGTAAAACAACAGCAGGGAGAAGAGCAGCAGAAAGATAAACACTCTGCAGCAGCTGCTGCGGCGGTGAAGGCGGTAGCAGCATCGCAGCAGAGCCGCGCAGTATCGACGGTGCTGCAGGTACTGCAGGAAGCTCTTGGATACCAGCAGCTGCAACAACAGCAGCAGCAACCGCAGCAGCAACAGCAGCAGCAGCAACAGCAGCAGCAGCAGCGTGAGCAAGAGCAGCAGGGGAAACAGCAGCAGGGGCAGCAGGAGCACAAGGCAGAAAACGTTCGAGGTTGTAGCTCCTTCACGAGACTTCCTCGCGTTGTAACAGGAGAGGCGGCAGCAGCAGCAACAGCAGGAGCCGCTACTCAAGAGGGAGAAGCTGCAGCAGAGGGACGAGGAGCACCAAGAGAGCAGCGGGGGAGAAGAGGACTAGCAGGAGAGAGAGAGAGAGAAGAAGCAGAAGGAAGAGAAGCAAGACAGGAAGACCAAGGATCGTCCTTGTCGAGCTGCTTCACCTGCCCTCTTTTAAACTGGACACGGCCCGGCAGTTCCCCTTCTCCGGCGTTTGTCGAAGTTGCGGCTGCTGCAGCACGGGCTGCTGCCGACGCTTCCTCTTCTGCTTCTGGCACCGGCTGCGCTGCTGCTCACTACTGCGGCAGAGATGCTGCTGTTGGTGGCAGAGGGGATCGGACCTCCGCTGTTACTGCTTCTGCAGCAGCTCGGGCAGCAGACGCAGGTGCTGCTGCTGCTGCTGCTCGTGTAGACGGTGGCCGTGCTGCTGCTGCTGCAGCTACAGCTGGAAGAGGAGGACTCTTGTGTGATTCTGCTGTCTTCAAGGCTGCGACTGCTGCTGCTAGCACACGGGCTGCGGGCCTCGGCAACGGTGCGGCTGCAGCTACTGCTGCTCACGTTTCTTCGGGTGTACGTACAGCTGCAGCAGCAGGAGTCGTGGGGCATGGGTGGGCGGAAGCTGCTGCTGCTGCAGTGGAGGCGTGGCCGCAGCAGCAGCGGCTGCTACGTGCATTAGAAATGACCGGAGGAGCAGCAGCAGACAGTCCATCCGTGCTGGAGCAGCTACTGCGCAGCCTGCACATGGAGACACTCTTTGTTCGGGTGTACGTACACCGGAGAAGAGCACTGCATGCAGCAGACATAGGCGTTCCAGCCTTCTGTCGCCTGCTGCTGCAGCAACAGGTCGCGCCGCCTTCCTCTGTCTCCTGCGGCGCATCTAGTGAAACGACGACGCCACAGCAAGAGCTGCTTCAGCGGCAGCAGCAGCGACTGCAGCTGCAGCCGCAGAAGCAGGAGCAGCAGCAGCTGATGCACATGGAGCAGGAGTGGGAGAGAGAAGGATACGTCGTAGGGCAGCAGCAGCACATGTTACTTCCCCAAGAGCTGCTGCTGCCTATTTTGATGGCCGCGCACACTGACACGCTGCAGCGGCTGCTGCATGCAGCGCTTCGAACAGCAAATCGCCGGTGGCTGCAGCTGGTGCAGCAGGCAGCCGCAGCTCAATTTCTTCAGGGTCGCCTCATAACGAACAGCAGCAGCAGGAGGAAGAAAAGCAGAAGCAGCAAGAGCAGCAGAAGTAGCAGCGGCAGCGGCAACAGCAGGAGCAGCGGCAGCAGCGGCGGCAGCGGCAGCGGCAACAGCAGGAGCAGCGGCAGCAGCGGCGG